>JAGPOW010003642.1:66011508-66043806 GCA_030014935.1 Caiman crocodilus | reverse complement strand
AACTACAAGCAGACCTGGACAGGTTGGACATATGGGCACAAAACAACAGAATGCAATTCAACAAGGAGAAATGCAAAGTGCTGCACCTAGGGAGGAAAACTGTCCAGCATACCTACTGCCGAAGAAATGACCTGCTTGGTGGCATGGAAGCGGATAGGGATCTTGGAGTCCTAGTGGACTCCAAGATGAACATGAGTCAGCAGTGTGACAAAGTCATCAGAAAAGCTAATGGCACTTTATGATGCATCAGCAGATGCTTGAGAAACAGTTCCAAGGAGGTGATACTTCCCCTCTATCGGGCACTGGTCAGACCGCAGTTGGAATACTGCGTGCAATTTTGGGCGCCACACTTCAAGAGGGATGTGGATAACCTGGAGAGGGTCCAGAGAAGGGCCACTTGTATGATTAAGGGCTTGCAGACCAAGCACTATGAGGAGAGACTGGGGCACCTGGACCTCTTCAGCCTCCGCAAGAGAAGGTTGAGAGCAACCTTGTGGCTGCCGATAAGTTCATCATGGGGACACAGAAGGGAATCGGTGAGGTTTTATTCACCAAGGCACCCCTGGGGGTTACAAGATGTAATGGCCACAAGCTAGCAGAGAGCAGATTTAGACTAGGCATTAGGAAGAACTTCTTCACAATTAGAGTGGCCAAAGTCTGAAATGGGCTCCCAAGGGTGGTGGTGCTCTTCCCTACCCTGGGGGTCTTCAAGAGGAGGTCAGATAGGCGTCTAGCTGGGGTCACCTAGACCCAGCACTCTTTCCTGCCTATTCAGGGGGTCAGACTCGATGATCTATTGAGGTCCCTAGCATCTATGAATCCACTAGTATGACTCTAAGAGAAAAATAAAAGAGAGTTTCGGTGGCAGAGTGCTGGCTGAAAAGGGCCAGCACTCTGCCTGTGACAGTTTAATTTTGACTCTACTCAGAAAATGTGGACTCTTTGTAAATATACTGAACTTCTTCCATTGGTTTCCCCTAAAGAAATATGCATAAGTTAGGGCAGGGTGACACCTTATAGACTGACTGGTTCAGAGAGGCAACAGCCTATTTTGTCAGGCTGAATCTTTCAGGTGTGTATTAATAGCCTTGCAGCGGCAGAGCACTGACAGTGCCCTTCTCCCTCTCTTTTACCTGTGGCTGATTTGGGTGTTCTCATTGTTAGGGGGCAATGTGCCTTGTAGCTGTGCCACAGGGTTGTTTGTGTAGTTTTAGGGGAAGCACCTGTATGGAACAATTTGGATAGGAAAGATCCTGCCTTGAGCAGGGGATTAAATGAGGTGAACTCTTGATGGTTGACTGCTTTTGGTGCACAGTACTCAGCAGGAACATATGCAAAAGCTTTCAATGAGGAAACCTCAGTAAGGAAACATGGGTTTTATTTTGGATTTAAGATATTGGATTTTAAGATGCCTTTCAGTTCCACACACCCCAAACCATAAAAATGGATCAACACAGGGGTGGGAGGAGAGGGAAAGGGGTATGTTAAGCATTTAGCAAATATCATGAACATACACATATCCTTTTTTCAAACCTTAATTCATTCCTAGTCTGGTCCATCAGTCTACTGGAGAGACAGCTGGGCTTTCACATAAGTCACACACATACCTAGTCCTATTTTGACTCTTGTTAAACTTTCGGACTCTATTATCCAGGGGCACAAGTGTTCACCTGGATGTGGTGCAGTTCTACATTTCTTCCTTCTTATAGGGGACAATATAACACAATCACTAATGAGAAATAATGCAAAGGAATCTAGGGAAAATAGAAACATGGGCAGAAAAATGACAGAAGGAGCTTGAGCTTGCAATCACACATAATAAAAATATCCCATGAGGAGGAAAAACTGAGAAGCAAAAACACTACAGGAGACAAAGCAGTGACTGTGGGAATGGAATATTAACTTGCAATGAGAGTTGATAGTAAAATAAGACTAATGCATCTTGGAGGTACCTAGGTAGAGATATTTTTGTCAGGCAACTGGACATTTTGCCCTATTCTTTCTCACTTATGAGCCCAGTCTTGCCAGTCCACTGTGCACAGAATACAACAGAGTTATACCTGTTATAAAAGCACAGATAGAGGGGTGGAGCTGAAGTAATCCCTCTTTAATTCTGTTTATTGTTTCTAGCCAGTTAATTATCCACAAAAGGTATAAACAAATGCAAATAAGAGTCACAAAAATATGAGGACACTGAAATTGTGCTAGATCCACAGATGGTACTTCTTTGATTCAAGCAGAGCTATACCAGCATGTAACACCTGAGAAACTGCTCCATATTTTCTTCCAGAGAAATATGAGTGAAGTTAAATAGGTTTAGTTCAGCTGACAATGCCTACAGAAGGGACATAGAATTTACACATATTTGAAAAGTACCATGTGGCAGGAAGAACAGTGTGGTAGCAAAGTAGTGAATACACATCCCTACACATTTAGAGGTGTGAGTGTGAGGTTTGTGCCAAAGACTGCTTCCAGTTGACACAACCTAAATAGTACTTGATCTTTCAGACTGTGGAGTCAAAGGCTGCTGAAACAATTTGTTCCCTCATGTGCTGCTGGCTATAGAAACTGGTGTGCTTTAAACACACTAGTTTGATAGGCTGGGATAGACCTTTGATCTAGGAGGGAGACTATTTAGCATAAAAAGAAATGACTTTTGCAAAGCTTTTAATACAGTCTCTCTCTTTCACAACATTCTTGCCAGCAAGCTAAGCAAGTCTGGGTTGGATGAATGGTTTGAGAGGTGGCTAGAAACCTGGTTGGATCAAAAGGTTCAGAGGGTAGTAGTCAATAGCTCAATGTCTAATTGGCAGCCAATATCAAGTGGAGTGCCCCTGGGATCAGTCCTGGGCTAAGTTTTGTTCAATATCTTTATCAACAACCTGGAAAATGTGGTGAAGTGCACCCTCAGCAAGTTTATGGATGACACCAAGCTGCAAGGAGTACTGATATGCTGGAGGGCAGAGCTAGGATTCAGAGAGACCTTGACAAATTGAAGGGTTGGACCAACAGAAATCTCATGAGGGTTCAATAAGAAGTGCAAAGTCCTGCACTTAGGATAGAACAATCCTATGCACCTTTACAGGCTGGGGACCAACTGGCTAAGCAGCAGCTCTGCAGAAAAGGACCTGGAGTTTACAGGAGACAATAAGCTGAATATGAGTCAACAATGTGCCCTCTTTGCAAAGAAAGTTAACAGCATACTGGGTTGCATTAGTAGGAGTGTTGCCAGTAGGGCAAGGGAAGTGATTATTCCCCTCTGTTTGACATTGGTGAGGACACATCTGGAGTAGTGTGTCCAATGTTGGGGCCCCCACCATAGAAAGGATGCAGACAAATTGGAGAGAGTCTAGGGAAGGCAATGAAAATGGTGAGGGGGACTGTGGCAGGGCACGGTGTGTGCCTGCCACTTTAAGGCCCTGAAGCTGGCAGCCTCCAGGTGCCTGATGAGTGCAGCCATTTTGGAGCCTATATAAACAGGCAGTTTGGCTACTGGAGGCTAGGTAGTAACATTGTCTGGCTTGAGAGCTGTTGGCAAGAACAACCTGGAGGTAAGGGGGAAGCTGTAAAGGGATAGTAGGAGGCTCCTGGTCCTGGGCATGAACTGAAACTGCACCCTGCTGGGAGTGGGTGGCCTGGTGGGGCTCTCAGTGGTGCGGGAGCCCCAGGAAATGTCAGGCCAGTTACCATCCTGGTGGAAGGTAAGTCAGGGTGCCTTAACCCCTTGCCCCCACTGCTGGGTGGGTTACCCTGTTTAGTGTGTTTGTTTGGAGGGCCCAGAGATTGGACCCAGAGACTGAGAGAGTGAGGGGCTAGGTACCCCGATGAAGGTGGAGGAGAAGACCCTGCATGTTTGTGGAGAGCCCAGAGAAGGGCTAGAGACCCAGCCAATGACAGTACCTCTGACTGGCCCAGACTGGGGCCAGGACCTAGAGAGGGGTCAAAAGGGCCAGGGGGCCCACCACAAGGAACGCCTGGGAGCTGGAGGCCTGGGGTTCCGACTGGCCTGGAGGTGGGCCAGGGCAAGTGGGTGTGATCCCCCTGGACTTTCAGCCAAGAAGGGAAGATGGCTTCAGGGAATTGGGTAGCCTGGTTGAAGGGGGAGAGGCCGCCTGATTTTGTGGAACAGAGTGAGGGTCCTATGTGAACAATTCTGAGGCCCAGCGTGGGGGCTGCTGATTAGAACAGCGAGATGCCATCTGAGAGACTTGGGCTGTGGTATGGGGATGGAAGGAGCCACAGAAAGTGCCCCCTGGCATTGGGGCACAAATGGGCAGCCTCCCACTTATGGAAGATCTATTAATGAACCAATTAAGATCAAGTTGTGGTGGGCAAGAATAGGCGGGCAGTTGGCCCACTGAGACAGGAAGGTGGGCTGTACAGCATGGAGAATGGCCCCAGGGACCCCATTCTGTCATAGGGGCCCATGACTTCTTAACTCTGAGGGAACTGGGCTCATTTAGCTTGGAGAAAAGAAGATTGAGGGTGGAGGGAGAGGAAACATTTAATATCAGTCTTCAACTACCTGAAGAGTGGTTCCAAAAAGGCTTGGGCTAGACTGTTCTCAGTGATAGCAGATTGCAGAAAAAGGAGCAATGGTCTCAAGTTTCAGCAAGGGAAGCTTAGGTTAGATATTAGAACAAACTTTCTCACTAGAAGGACAATGAAACACTGGAACAGACTACCCAGAGAAGTGTGGAATATCCATCTTTGGAGGTTTTGAATGCCCGGCTAGACAAAGCCTTGGCTGGGATGATCTAGCTGGGGATGGTCCTGCTTTGAGCAAGGGGTAGACTAGATGACTTCCTGAGGTCCTGTCCAAACCTCATTTTCTTTGACTCTATGATTCAATAAAGTTAATGAAATTTTCCAGCACATGCTTATTTTATCAAGAAAATCCATTTGGTCCTAGTGGGTATTCTTTTTCTAGGGGATATAGTAAAAACAATGTTATTTTAGATATTTTAAGTTTAGAATTCACAAGATACTAGCAAAGATTATTCAACCCAATCTATTTTTTGCCCCTGTGGGATTGTCTACTTGCAACTTCTGCTTTGATTAGAAAAACTTGTGTAAGTGCAATAGTTTCAAAGTAAATATTTCATAGCATGCATCTCATACTGCACAAAAACTGCATTTTTCTTTTAAGATGGCAAGTCACATTAAAGATTTGCTGAAAAAATGGAGCTATGACAATTGATACAAATTGAATTTCAATACTTAAGAGTTCACATAAGAAACTGTCTGCTTTTCCACACCACTAGTAAGTTCTGGGTACAAATGTCAGCAGTTAAATAACTTATGGACAAAAATAGTCTTTTTTTTTTTTTTTTTTTTTTTTTAGGGATCAGAGACTAGACCATGAGGTTGCTTGCATTAGTTAGTGTTCTGGGACCCCAAGTTGGCCAAGGCTATGAGGATACAAACTCCCCATGAGGTGAGGTACTCAAGTACAGGACAGTTACATTTAGGGATGATAAAACCCAACCTTAATAATTAGAGAGCACAACAATAGGATTAGGAAAGATGGAACATAAAAATACAGACTTAAACTAAACTAGCCCCTGATGCTTTTCATTCTCACACCTGTACAGTACTTTCTTCTCAGTCTGGCTGGTTTCAGCAGCAGGCAGGAAGCATCACTGTCTCTGCAGGAAACCACATCCTTGTCCCCAGAGGTCTCGGCTTCTCTGCTGGCCCTCAACAGGTTGCCTCTGCCTGACCACCCCAGCCTTTCCAGTTGCTGTCCCCACATGGCAGATGCTCTCTATCTCTGCTATCTGGGGCTTCAAACTGTCATAACCAAATCAGTCGAGTGCCCCTGTCACAATAGAACTACCCTAAGCAACTGTAGTCACTTTTAAATTTGGTATGTTCCACCTCATTACCTGTTCCCATCTGGCAGTCTGTCATGGGCAGAAGCTGCACGGACCTTTATATGTTTAGAGTAGCCAAAGTCAAAGAGCTCTGAACACGTGGCAGGGTAAACTTGGAGGACTGATCACCCACCAACAACTCCCTGTCACTGACCATTCCTGACGTACCCCTCATCCTGCTGGCTTGCTTCATTCACGAACTTGTCGTCTCATCCTGTTACCTGTAACTACACAAGCAACCTTATCACCTGTGTCATGGCCACCAGCAGTGTAAGTAAATTTAAAGTAAAAGTTAATTTTTGCAACCAATATGCTGTGTCTGGCCTTTCCATCCACCAGCCCACCTGATGACCAATTAAATCAGCAATCCTCCTCAAGTTGGCTCTAGCTGTCTGAGACGCAAACCAGCAGACTTCTGTGGACTCCAGCAGGCTGGCAGGTACCTACACTCTCTAGCTCCTTTGCTTATATCTCCTTACCCAGCTTGTAGAAAAATAGAGTTCTCTGGGCAGAAGCCTTTCCAGTGCCATCTGAAGGGTGGAGCACAATAAACCAGGCTACATCCAGCCCATATGCAGTCCAACCATTAACATTTGGACTGCATGGTACTGTGGGAAGAGGCCAAGGTCTTGAGCCAGTTCACTCAGAGTAGGCACTCCAATGCCAACATCTATGATGAACTGTCAGGCCGCATGCCAGAGCGCTGGCATGCCCAGTCAGCATGCCACTGCTGCATAAAGGTCAAAGCCATGTGGGCACAGTGGGTCAGTATCACTGACCACAACCACTGGTTGGGGACTGCCTGCAAGTCCATGCCCTTTATGCAGCAGCTGGATCACATTCTCAAACCCCAGGACCTTGGCTGGAGCCATAACATGTACTCCAGTATGGGTAGCCAGCCCAAACCTCCACTATGGTCTAGCAGCCAACAAGGTGTCAGCAGGGAAGGGCCTCTTGGGGTACCAGGAGCCTGTCCTGCCTATGTTGTTGGGGAGGGAGAGGAGGTGGGGGTCTGTGTTTGTGGAGGGGAATAAAGTGCTTTTCTGAAAACTGTCCATAGTAAGCATGGTGGTGGGTGTGCATGGTGGGGCTGAAGTCTGTGGCCAGCTGTTCAGGTGGCCTACAGCAGGGCTTGTAGGAGGAGGTGGTCCACCAGCACCTCTCACACCTGGTGCCCTTGTCCCCTGCTGCCAGGTGTGTGACTTCCCTGGGGCCTTGGGTGGGAGGGAGGGCATTGCTGTTGCTGCCACCACAGCTGGTGCTTCTGGTGCCAAACCACTTCTGCCCACTGCACCTCCTCCACCCACACCTCATAAAAGAACTCCCTCATGCCTCACAGATGTTATGCAGCACAGGCTGTGTGGGGGACCTGAGGGATGTTTGGCACCCTCACCAGACCTTGAGGTGAGAGTGTGCTGGCATCCCTTCAGGTGACTGAATATACACTCCACCAGTGCATGGGTCCAGCCCAGGTTGAAATGTTCCTGGCAGGGGTCCAACTGGCTGGTGTAGGGCTACATAAGCCAGGGGATAAGCAGGTAGGAAGGGCATAACTGTCACCTTGCCCGGCTGAAGGTCCAGCACCCCTGGCATGAAGCACCTGCTCTCCACCAGGGCTGGCAGGGCAGAGTTGCAGAAAATGTGGGCATCATGGGCACTGCCCACACAGCCAGTGGTCACACTGGTGAAGACAGCATGGTGGTCAACAACGACCTGCAGCATGAAGAGTGAAAGCCCTGCCAGCTATAGTAGAGACAGTCACCACAGTGGGGGAAGAGATAGGGATGTGGGTCCTGATTTACTGGGGAAATCCAGGGTGCAGAACCCCACCATCACCTCCAAGGGGTTGTGCACCCAGACCAAAGTGTGTCCCAGCATGTCCTGGAGAGTGCTACACTTACAGGATGGCTTCCCCCGGGGTCACCTGGTCCATGCTAAAGAGGTGGCCAACATAGTGTAGGCTAGCAGGCATGACCAGCTTGAGCAAAGCAATGGGCAGCTGGGTGTCTGCGGGGAGGTGCCACCATATGGTGGTGGGCTGCCACTCCTGGTGCAGACAGAGCTACTCAAGGAGCTCCTGGAAGGTGGACTAGGTCATCTGGAATGACTCCAGCCACTGCTTGTTGTCCCAGGTGTGCTATACAATGTGCAACCACCAGTTCTGGCTGGCTGGGTGGGCCCACAGGTGGTGGGGCTGGAGTCCCAGGAGCTCGTGGATGGAGCTCAGGGGATCAGACTTGATGATCTGCCCAGGTCCCTTCCAACCCTCCAACTATGGAACTATTGTAACCTGGGCAGTACTCCAAGAGGTACCCGCTCTCCAATTGAAGGGATCAAAGCAGGTGCACAATTGCT
Organism: Caiman crocodilus; assembly: GCA_030014935.1. Lineage (NCBI taxonomy): Eukaryota > Metazoa > Chordata > Crocodylia > Alligatoridae > Caiman > Caiman crocodilus. The sequence continues at coordinate 66,035,575 of JAGPOW010003642.1, read as the reverse complement.
GTGGGAGGTGTAAGGACTCTCCTCCCCCTATAGAGCAGAGCCAGACCACCAATGGGGACTTAACCATATACCTTTTAATGAGAGAACAGTATTGGGAACATAACAAGTATAAATCAGGGGGTATAGGGGACACTATAATGCCCCAAGGGGGCAGGATTCAATAAAGGTTAGACGCTTACGATCATAGACATATTCATCCAGTTTTCAAAAGACAGGGTTAACAAAATATAAAACACAAACAGCAGAACAAACAACACTGGTTGGTGAAATATAAAAGGCACAACATACAAAATGTCAAATAACAAGGAATATAGGGCCTAGGTACCTGGAGAGGGGAGAAAAACACAGTAACCCTTTTCCACTGAAACAAGAGCTTCACCCTGTTACTTCACTCACTCCAAGTGATCCCAGCTGGGGCTTGAACTCACATCACCCATGTGGTAGGCAGAACTCTACCACATAGCCACCAGTGTTGGTGCATGTTTCAAGCTGTTAGGGGTCTTGACCTTCCAGGAGCCCTGGCCTCACATTTTGGTGCCTGGCCTCTTATTGGAGGAGCTGCAAGCAGAGTTGGGAACCTCTTGGGTCACTGGTCAGATTCTTGCTGGAGTGGAGGAACCTCTGCTGCTGGCCACAGCCTCTCATAGGGAATCCCGGAGCCCAGCAGGGAGCCTCTCCTGCCAGCTGCACACTGCACTGCTGAGAGTCCAACTGCTGCCTGCAGGTCCCACTCCTTCAGGTTCTTCTGGGGCAACTGATCCCACCCTGCTGGCCCAGCTCTTTGAAACTCCTTCCTTGTGGTCACTTGCTGGTCTCCCCTGAGTCAGTTGTGCTGCCCCTTTTATCCCCCTCCAGGTGACCCAAGGGGCCAATCAGGGGACATAGAGGGTAAGTCTCTGGTGCCTGATTCATGAGGAAAGGGAATCCCAAGTCCTCCAATCATCTTTTATCCTTTCAAAACTCCTGGGCTAAGTTACTGCCAGCTAATCTGTCACACTACGAAATTATGGCACTGGTGATGGCATCCACATGCATGTCATCACTGTCCCTGCCAGGGTCTGGGTGGCAGCATGGGGTCTAGGCAGCAGCAGTGTGGTGGCAGGGGGCCTCAGACACTGGTGAGCCTGGCCGCACAGAGCAGGGGGGTAAGCGGGGCCAAGACTAGCCTGGGACAAGTGGAAGTCACCACAGTGGTGAGGCACAGCGAGCAGGGTGGCAAGCAGGAGCCCAGGGCACAGGTCATTGCTCCCAGGGCCTGGGGGTGGAGCAGCCATCATGTGGTGGGCATAGATTCTGGCGCTGCAGCCTGCTCTGGGCAGGAATACAGGTGGCCAAGGAGCAGGGGCTGGCCAGCCTCCTGTGCCTGGCTTTTAAAGATCACCCCCAGCTGTAGGCAGGCCACACATGTAGACACCTGCCTAAGGTGGGTTTACTCCACAGTAAAATAATGCGGAGGAAACCCATATAGCACTAATTGCACATGTAGATGCACTTAAGTGTGAAGCAATGGGAATTTTTTCATTAACATCAGTGGAATCTAAATCAAGCCCCTTCAGAGAACTCTGCTGATCTACTATCTGGGAAGCACAAGTGGCTACTTCACTGACAGTCTGCATGTTTCTAAGGCTTAATTTCAGGTGTGAATGGCCTCTGGGGTACATATGAAAGAAAAGAACAGTCTGTCCTGAAGTGGACAGAAGTTCAGTGGATTGCCTAGATTCACCAGCTAGGAGACTTGAATAATTTTAGTCTCAGAGCTTAGAAAGAAAGGTCTAGTTATTTGGACCATCTTCAGGCTTGCACACAACCCTATCCTGCCTGCCTAGTGTCTTAGTTATGTCACATTTTTAGCATAATTTCCATCCCTGGAACTGAAGCCAAAAATGCTGACTGATGGAGAAAAGAAAGACCTTTTCCTCCACTGCTTTGAACATTAATTGGTCACCTCTACCTGCTCAAAGTGAGTGCACTATGGGAGAAAGATTGGTTGTTTCACACCAAATGGACTCAACTGCAAATGGCTACCCAAGATGCCAAGCAATGGGGAATGAAGTCTTTTATTTGTCACATTTCACAGTTGATTTGCTGTGAAAAGGGCTTCCTTCACCTTTTGAATGCTCAAACTGGTGGGCTGAGCAAAAATGTGCAGCTTCCCATTAACTGGAAGAATAGAACTGGTTATCCCCAGATACAACATATGAAGATGATTAATTATCACACGCTTTTCACTTTATCAGGATAATAAATGACAGGACTGTCAGGCAGTTGGTCTTACTGTTCAACCTCAGCTTAAACAGTGTGATTCAATCTCACACACCACCTTCTGAATAGGAGAGACAGAGCTGTGAGTCAGTGGGACACAGATCCAAGATTCTTTGATGCAATATTGTCAGTCTTATCAAGCATCAGTTAAAATATTTATTAAATATAAAGACAGAAGTGATTGTATCGTCCTAATTTGGCAATGCTGTCAGAGTAGTTAGAAGGCACAGTCCAGATCAGCTTCATTAAAATGTTTCATTTTAGGAAACTAATGATACTCATCAGGCAACTAGAAATTCAATGAAGAAAACAACAAAACTGAATGAACTAATATATGACATAATAAGTGCCAGTTTCCTTTTGTAGTGCCCAACTGCTCTTTATATGGGCATCATTCAGGAATCAGATCTCAGATAAAATAGAAAATAAATATGCTAAGAAATCTTGGAATCCTAATTTGAGCTGGTGCCCCAGCAAGCCTGAAAGGCCCATTAAGAAGTGCAATAATACATGAATAACAACAGTAATAATAAATGCTTTGCCCTTCAAATAGATGCCTACTATTTGGAGCTCTCAAAGGGTTTTACAAAACAGTGTAAGAGTATAATCCCCATTTTATGTCCTGGTAATTAAGAAGATTCATAAGCATTACATTCACTAATGCAGCTTGGAGGAAGAAATTTCTTGGAAGTCTCTGGGCCAAACTGAATGGTAATGTAAGTAATACTTTAAATTATGCCTTGGGGGAAATTTGCAGATTGGTGTCCAGTGTGGCTAAGGGAAAAGGCTGCCAGTGTGCCTGTGAGAGCTTTATTCACCCTCCCACCCGTGATTGTCAAGCTGCTAGTGTCAGTCCAGTCCACCTCTCCTCAGGAGAAACACAATGCAGTATCAGGGCTGTAAGCAAGGAAGTTGGACAACAGTAGTCCACATAGGTAGAGAGTGCCAGGAGCTAAGGGACAGGGAATAGCTGAGTCTTGCCAGCTGAGAGGCTGGAACACTGCAGTGTCAGTGGGGGTCAAGTGACTATACGTACAAGGGGCTCAAGGCCTGGGGACAAGAACAGTAGGGACACAGACAGGTCATAACAGGAACATGGAGCTATGGAGCAGGAGCATTGGGTTCTGCTGAGGGTCCCTGAGAAGTGATATATTAGGAAGAGGGGCAGGGAGGAATGGGCAGGAGAGAGCTGAAGGAACTTGTGGCTAATTCAGGATTTGGGGAAAGTGGGAGAGACCCTCATCAGGCTCCAAGTAGCTGCTGGTTCCCACCCAACCAGAGGAAGCAGGTATACAGGGAGCATATGCAATACAGGGAGATGCTTCCATTCCTCTTTCCCTTTCCCCACACAGTCCAGGAATTGCAAGTACTGTTCCCTTTCCCAATGTGTGTGTGCACAGGCAGCTGGCACATAGGAGAATGACACACTGAAGAGGAACATGAGAATGCTGTCTGAGATGTCAGGTGCTAAGTCAGCTTACTGGGGACATACAGACATTATACTCCCATATTGATGCTCACAGATTTTTGTAGGAAATCTGGGCTTGTGCTTACATTCCAAACTTTCCCATAAAGAAGCAGTCGTCCAATGGCACTGATAACCTGCAATTTCCAATGACAGAGCATGCTGTCCTTGGGAATACAGACAATAAGGACAATTGCCCTTAAAATGCCATTTGCTTGGGGCCACTGAACACCTTTGTGACAGAGCATACCTCTCTCATAGAGAACCCAGTGTGGTACTCAAGATCTTGCCCACCCCTATAAAAACACCCTGGTTGTTCTTCCAAGCCTATGATCAGACAGTGGAATTTGCTTCTGCAGCACACATTGTCTGAGTGGCTGATAAATCAGGAGCGCTCAACCCTGAGCCCACTAGCCAGATCCACCTCCCGGTGCCTCATCATCCTGCCCAGAGGGCTCCCCATGGGTCCCCACAGGCTATGGCCCTGCGCAGTAAATATGGGGCTCAGGGCAGTGCACTGCCTGATCAGAACCCAGTCCCACACACAGAGAGCCAGGCAGAGGTGGTGCAGGGCTGTGGATCCTGATCCCCACCTGCAGGGCCAGGAAGAGGCAGCTTGGGTCCTGAGGCCCCAATTCTGGTGCATGGAGCCTGGAAGAGACGGCACAAGATCTGGGGCCCCAATCCCAGTACATGGGACTGGGCAGAGGCAGTACAGTGTCCCAGGGTGCCAATCCCAGGAAGCAGAACTGGGCAGAAGTGGCATTTGGTTCCACGGCCCTGATCCTAGCACTCAGGGCTAGGCAGGGTCAGCACAGTTTGGATCCAGGTGTGCGGGCCTGATCCTGGCGTGTGGGGTCTGATCTGGCTGTATACCCACCTTGTACCAGTCGCTTGGGCCAGGGGGCCAAAATGTTGAGCACCACTGTTCTAGATCTTTAAAAGTGTCTGGTCATTATAGCTGGCTAAGCCAAAGACAGCTAAAGAGATTGTCTTTACCTTTTCTCAAACAATCACTTCTGGTCTAAGAACGAGCAAGAGAAACCATTTAGCATTTTTAAACTTAGAAGCAGCAGAAAATAAAGTTGCAGATAGAAAAATTCTGTGTCAGCTAGCTATAGCAATACTTCTAGGTCTGTAATGAGGGAGCATATTAAGATGATAGAGTTTTCAGCCTGTATTGTGACCTTTATAATCTCTCCCACATTAATGTTCCAAGAGCAATAATCAGGAGTGGTCTCTGGAGGAACTCAGGCAGGCCCGGTGTGCTGCCTGCCCCAAGTGAGGCTCTGTTGACTCCAGGAGACTGCTCTGCTTCCCCATGTGGCCTCGGGGAGCAAGGAGGCACATGGCATCAGGGCCAAGGAGCGGAGCAGTGTCCTGGAGCCAAGGGAGCCTCACTGGGGCAGGCAGTGGCTCCTCCCTGAGGTGAAGCAAGGCAGAGATGGAGGCTGTCACAGGGGGCTGGCATGGGCTCTGCCAGCTCCAAGGAAGTGCTCCACTCCCCAGCCCTGATGCAGGGGAGCGGAACACTTCCCCGCAGGCGGCAGAGCCCGCGCCAGCCCTTCAGCTCCTGGCCTCTGGCCCCCAGCTCCAACCCCTAAAATCTGGCCCCAGTCTCCAGGCCCTGGCTCCAGCCTTCAGCCCCAGCCTCAAGCTCCAGCCTCCAGCCCCTGGCTCCAGCCTCCGGCCTCCGGCCCCCAGCCTCTTGTCTCCTGCCTCCGGCCCCCATCCCCAGCCTCTCGGTTCCAGCCTATGGACCCCATCCTCCAGCCCCCAGCCTCTCTACTCCAGTCTCCAGCCCTAGCCTTCAGCCTCCAGCCCCCAGCTCCAGCTTCTATCCCCTGGCCCCAGCCTCTGGCCCCCAGCCTCTTGGCTCCAGCCCCTGGCCTCCAGGCCCAGCCTCTGGCCCCCAGCCCCCTTCGGTAAGTGTCCCACACCGGACCAAGGCGGCGTGCTCACAGACCGAGGCGGTGCACTCACAGATCACTACTCCTTAGGGGGAACATTGTGCAGCACCCTCTGTGGACCTGCCTGCCCAGCCACAGTGATAGTGACAGGGAAAAGTCCCCAGGACCTGGAGTTTGTGCCAGGGCTGCCCTGAGGCTCCTCTGTACTATCCTACCAGGCACAGGGACCTAGGGCAGCCCAGAGGTGGCAGTGGTGGTGACAGAGGGAAGGAGCTGCAGGCCAGCCCTGGCATGGGTTCTGTGTCCCACTTTTTCCTGCTGCCACCAGGATGGGCCAGGGCCAGGGCTGTGTTTCCAGCCCAAGGCTCAGGCACTGTCCATGCAGGTCTTCATGGGCTCCAGGGTGCACAGCCCTGGCCTACCCCTTAAGAGGGGCTGAGGTCCCTGCAGCACCCACTCCAGACCTGCCCGCCCTAGCCATGATGTGCAGTGGCAGCGGGAAAAAGCTGGGCCCAGAGCCCGCACCAGAGCTGTCCTATGTCTCTTCCCCGTCACTGCTGCCACCAGCACCCATGCCTGCCCACCTATGCCCATACTAGCTCCCTGCCTGCCTGTGGTCCCATCCCACATAGGGAGATTTGGTGAGCTGTTATGCAAGGAGGTGGGGAAAGAGGGGCTGACCTGGCTCATGACTGCTCCCAAAAACTCCCTATGTGGCCCAGAGGCCCAAATAATTGCCCACCCCTATTATCTTGACTAGTAGAGACTTCCAGGTACCAGGGGACAGGGAATAGCTGAGTCTTGGCAGCTGAGGAGCTGAAGCACTGGGGCATCAGTAGAGGTCAACTGAACATAAAAACAAGGATTTAGTGGGTAAACAGCATGGATTTTTTCAGAGCATAGGCTCTGAGGATATTAGCTACTGTGTATTGTGGTCTTCAGTACATGATTTACTCAATATTTTTTAGCTATTTAAGTAATCATTGCAATTTTCCACCAGCGAACTGTTTTACTGCACTGGCAGTATATAAAACCAAAGTCTTTGGGCAGCTGCTTCTGCAGTTTCTGCAAGGATTACACATATGTGAAGACCTTTTAAAAAAAACAAGGAGAAACACTGCTCACATGAGTGGCAGTAGCTGCATCTGTTTTTAACAAAGCCTGGAAGCAGGTTGCTCCTTCTCAAACCACAGTTGTTTCTATTGACAAAACCTGTTATAAACGTGTTAATCTATAGTGACCACAGTGTGAACATGGTCCTATTAAAAAGTCTAAGCAGAAAAACTCACCAGGGAATGCAAGTATAATTACCATGAGAAGAAGTGAAATGCTTTCCTGAAAGCCAATTTCTTTTATTTGTAGCCCCTGTTCTCCTTGGAATTATAAAAGTACTGAAAATATATGACCTGAAGATGAGGCACAGAAGGTGGATGAATTATAAGACAAGTTAGCCAAAACATGAACATAAACAGGAGCAATGTTTTTTAAATGCCTATAAGAGATGGTAGGAAGAAGAATATATTTCTTATGGGCAATTTATACGGAAAAATCATGCAGATGAGAAATTATGTCAGAAATTCTGAACATGGCACTGCCTCAAGGAAACAACAGCATGACATTTTTTGAGATCCCAAAAAGTCGTTTAGAAGGTTAAATTTAATTTCTTCCATTAGACATTATTCTAAGTGGAATCTCTACAAGTAAAATCAGATCATTGGATGGCTGACCTTTTATCCTCATAAAAAAACTTTTTAAAAATCAGTCAGAAGTTGCCATCTCTATACAGTGAAAAAAAATAAGCTTTTAAAAAAAAATGTAGTTATATGAACAAACTGCTTTCTGACAGACTGAAGCCTTTTCCCAGATGCTTTAATTCAGCAAAATACTTGCAACACTATTTAAATGCCTCTAAAATTAGGCACATGTAAGCTATTTTATGAAAGGTGGCCTAAGCTTATCAGGATGCTAAAGTAGAAGTACATAGATCAATTATTTGGTATATCAAAATTAATGTCTCTGTAATGATTTATTTTAAAACAAAGTATTTCAATTCAGCTCTATGTTTACTTTCTCTAATAAATGCAAAGAATGGAAAATTTAAAAATCAACCTCAGTTATTTCTAATTTTATGTTATTAATTTGTTGGGTTCTTTTTTAACAGGTAAAATAGATGCCTCAAAAATATAGCTAATCATCTAAAATAGATTTCTAGAAGAAAAGGTGAGTGTTTTGAGTTTACACAAGGACCAAAAAAATTTTGAACCTGTCAAACTATGTATTCTTGTATGTTTTTCTAAAACAATAATGGCAGCCGTGAATTTTGTAAAATCCATTCTTAGTGAGAAACCTGCATTAGTGTGGAAGGATTTCTTTCCTGAGAGGTAAGCAAGATAACTACTAAAAATAAAAATATTGCAACAGTCCAGTGTCCTAACCTTTAAATATAATGGCACTAGTAGACACCACTGCAACGCAATTTATCAAGGGATTCTGGGAACACCATGGTAACAAGGAGAATGATGAAGCTCAAGTGCTTGGCATACAACCTTGAGGCATGAGCACATCCTAGGCCTGAAATACGCATTAGCCATGCAGTGCCTAATGAACCAATCTTTTCTTTCAAGCTTGTTCATGAAAAGTTCACAGGGAATCTGTCTTTTGGATGGGCAGGACTGGCACACATGAGCTGTTCCAGTCGGCATTTCTTCTGTGAGGAGACAAGGTGCTTGATCCAATATTCCCTCACTAGCCTGCCTGGCATGAGGGGTAGCAGTACAGAAAAGTGTCTATCCTGGCACTTCTCATTCAGCCCATGGGAAACATCACATAGCAGTGGTATAGCTGTGCAGCCCTCTCCTTGCTTGCCATCAGGAAACATAATCAACAATTGCATTTCTCAATAGGATACTTTATATAGAGCTTTTGACTTTTATTTTCTGTTGCTTAAGGCACTTTCAATGACCCATTTTAATAACAAAAATAAGTGTACACAGAATGACTGGGATCCATCACCATGGTGATATTCATTGTCCTGGAATAATTACATACAGTCTCTTCACTTGCCTGATTTGAAACAATCCTGATTCTTAGCCTGATTCTTAGGTGTAAATTAACATCTGTTTATACCTCTTCCTTAGCACTTTCTTGTGTGTGCACTCCATATTGTGTAGAACTGACTTCAAATTATTTGGAAGACTAGGACAAGGAGACAAGGGTTTAAGAATTGATGGGTATATTTTCAAAACTTTTTTACAGAGCACTGGCCATCAAGTTGTCCTAAGGTAGTTCCATAGCTAGAGGCTGGTTTGAAGATGCAGAAGAACTATTTAGTGAGAGGTGAAGATAAGCAAGAAAGGTAAAAAATAGCCAAAGAAGCAGTGAGAGAACATCTGAAACCCAAAGAACAGGGTGGGGCTAAGGTCACTACCCTGCCCCTGCCTGCAGTAGTGGAGAAGCAGACTCTAAAACAGAGATGCGCAAAATACAGCCTGCGGGCCGATTCCAGGCCACAAAGCCATTCTATCCAGCCCACAGGGCCCCTAAATTTTTTTGAAAATGAAAAGGTATCTGTCCTTGCTTCCTGTCAAAAATGACAGGAACCAGGGGAAGTAGGAACCAGGGGAAGGCCAGTGGGCTCCTGCAACAGCAGGGCCTACCCGGACCCACTCCTCCAGCCAGAAGCCCCAGAAGGGACCACGTGGCTGCACTGCATCAGAATCTCAGGAGGGGAAGGGCAGGGAAAGAGGTGGTGCTGAGCATGGGGAAAAGCAGCCCCTCACCTGCCCCATACCGCTGTACCGCTGACAGCAAGATGAAAGCCATGTGGGCAAATAAATCATTGCTTGTGTACTTATAAAGTACTGCCCTGTGTACTTAGCAGCATGCATCTCACCTGTCCTGTGACCACTAATTCTTCTCCCCAGAATTTATTATATAATTATATAAAAGTAATGGAGTAGCTTTAATGAGTCGCCTTAATAAAAAAGCAAACTGGCACAAGCCTTTCTTTCTCCTTTCCCCAAACCTAGAATTTCTCTCCAAAATTTACTTTTGCACAATGTGTAGGACAGGTAAATTGCAGTCCTGGGCCAGCAACACAAGGTGTCATGTCTACACAAATGTCTACATTAAGAGAATGTTACAGTTTCAAACTGAAACCACCACCAACTGGAAATAGTAAAACCATAGGTGCCTGCATAAGAGTCCACCAACATCAATGTCACTACATGCAGACGTAACAAGGTAACTCTGTGTCCTGGGCAATGGCTCCGCACAGGGCAATGCCAGCTGCCGTCTTGTCCAGAGCAGCATTGTAGCCAGCCCCCAGCTGCAGGAACATCTATTTTTACTCTCTTCTTCCCTCAAAACAGCTCCTAAGTTGTTGCTTCAGTTGCCCCCATCAGTTACACTGCTATCACCACTCTGTGAATGTTTAATGGAGGAAAAAATTACTACTAGTATTATTAGACTAAGCTGGGCTGAATGACAGATCAAGTAAGACTTCTTACCCTGATGCCAGAGACATGAGTCCAGACCACAGTAAAAGCCATCCCCAGTCAACCCAGCTGTAATAAGGCATCTGATCATTTGAGTCAAATGTGCCCAGCTATGATGCTAGCTAATCCACTCCCTTTTGTGTAGTTGGCTAAAGAAACTGGCATACCTTAACCATGCTAACCTCAATCATTCAGGTGGAAGTTTGACTTTACATTTCTATTGCATCTTTCATCCTTCTGTTACAAAAACAATGCATTCAGCACCACTGAAATGCAGATACCTCTTGGATAGAAAGGTGTGACCTACCATACTCAACAACAGTAAGAGAAATTAAATTTAGGCTAAGAATTTTTGATCAAACATCTGCTTGATAAAAAGTGCTAGATGACCTCTGGTGTTCTTTTAGAGCTGACAAGATTTTGATTTTTAAAGGTGAGATTCAAGACACCTCTGGGCAGTAATAAGCAGAGAACTTCAAACCAATTTGGAAAGAAAGGACTAAATTGATTCTGCTGAAACTTGAATCTCTAGGGAACCTGGGTATTTCTGAGTTCCAAGAGAGACACGCTATCCTCTCTAGAGGCATGAGAAGAGAGAGAGTGAAGGCCTAATAGCAAATGTTATCACTTCCCAATTTTAGCAGTATAGCAAAATTTGCTCTAGGATTGGTCTAAAATAATCAATTTTCTGATGAAAAGCAGTCTCAGTAAAATTTTCTGTTGAAAGAGAAGTTTCTATCCACTGCCTGCTTTCCATAGGAATGCAGGTTTTTTCACTAAGAAGCAATAAGCTTGAACACAAATGGTTTGGTTTGTTTGTTTCTGTTCAAGGTAAAAACTGAAATGTTTCAATCTAGAAGTGCAGCCACAGGGCTTTGTGGAGTTCAGCTTTTTATGCCCTTAGTACTCTTCAGATGCCAAACTCCCCATCCAAACTACATTTCTGGAAAAAACAGGGACAGCCCTGCAATTCCTGATGCACTCAAGAGGAGAGATCATCATGAGTGGTGAAATCTGACTGAGGACCTGGCTGTTAGAAGACAATGAAAGTGGGGAGCACCTAACTTTATGCACCCATTAGGCACTGTAGGAGCATTTTTGATTTGTACTACTTCAGTGTATTGCTAACAACATGAATTTTTCTGTAGAAAGCCTTTGACAGAAAAAAAAATTTGTATTGATAATGTTTATAGAAAAATACAATTTCATATGGTCAATGAAAACTGAGCTAACTTTCACTGCATCTAGTCAGCAAGGAGCTCAGTACCTATGACAGAAGCCAGGAATATAAAATACTCACATGATGAAGGTTGTACTGTACCAACAAAGGTTTAGATTAATAAATGGGCTGACTAAGAAACAGATAGTTTTCAAGGGAATAGTTTAAAAAAGGACCTTTAGTCATTCATTTGTGCTTCTAAGATGAGTTTGTATTAAGAAGGATCTCCTACAAAGATCTGAAGACCACATTCCCTGTCAGGCACTTTATAGGAGCATCATCTTCCTTCTGGATTTCATATATCTGTAAGGTAGAGACCTTCTCATGGACGATGGAAAGCCATACCTTTCCAGGCTTTATCTGTACTACTAAAAGTCTCATCCTCTGTCCTTCTTGTAAAAGGCTTAATATTTCAGACAGCAGCAGTCTATAAATGATATTCCACTGGGAAATAATATATATTTGCTTTCTTTGGATCTACAGCTGGAAGAATTATATGACCTTGTTAGTTTTTCTCTCTTCTGGGAACTATAGATTTTTACCCATGTAGACTATTATGTTCCACATTAAAATTAGAAATCATTTTAAAAAAAAACACTTCATTGCCTGCATTTGATTCAAAAATCCTATTCTATTAAGCTAAGGGAACAGTCGATACTAGTTCAAAGACAAAAGCTGACTGTTTTTCAGACATGGAAAAAATCAGTATTCTCTTGAACACACCTATTATTTGTATTACAGTAACACAATTTTCAAGGAAACTAAATGCAAATGAATTTGATTTAAAGAAAAACAACAAATCAAAAGTGCTTACACAGGGCAGAGAAATGTATGATCAGACATCTGAGTTTAAGACTAGGGAAAAGCTCCTGAGTTTGCCCTGCTGGACGACAAGGGAGAGCTCATGAAGAGGCCTAATTAACAAGTTTTGCACCCTGGGCAAAACTCTGCTGGAGAGTGGGGAAGGAAGCAGGGCTACCAAGTGCCAGGATGGAGGGTGATCCGTCTTACCGGCCCCAGGGAACAAAAGATGCTACCAGCTGCATCACTCTCTATCCATTACAGCAGCATGGTGTCTCTGCACCCAACTGCTACTATGACATGGGGCTGCTGCTGCCTCTGCTTAGGAGGCCTACCATTCAGACCTCCCACTGAGTCAGCACTTGGGGATGGTGCCTGCTTGCCCAATCCTTAGTTACACTAGCATAAGCTGCAGAAGTGGGGGGGCTAACTGGGCTTAGCCCCCGCAAATGCAGGGCAGCATAAGGGCTGCAAGGCAGCCTGGCCGCAGGCTTCTGGTGGCTGCAGCAGGGATAGGGAGGGAGTGGGAGTGGGGCAAGCACTGCACAGCTGGGGTGGGGCAGGGCATGGGACAGAGCTGCGAATGGCTTGTTCAGGGGCAAGGCAGGGGTGGCTCCTGCTGCTATGCACACCCTGGGAGGGCATCAGGGGCAAGTACCCCCAGATCTGCCCAAGGGAGAGCCTGTGGGCTGTGGCTGGGGTGGTGCTGGGCTCTTCCGGGGGGGTGGGCTGGGCCAGGCTGTGTGGTAGTGGCACTGGGAGGGGGACTATGGGGCAACTGCAGCCCCCCAACCGCCCCACTACCCCCAGTGCTGCTGCCACCCACCCCAAGAACAGCCCTCCCCCACACCAGGCACCCCCCCAGGCAAGCCACTCATAGCTCCGCCCCACACCCCCCAAATATTTTTATCTCCCTCTGCCTGTGACTACTAGGCTTGTGTCTCTTTCACAGGGAGCCTCACAGAGAAGTCTAATCCTAGCTTCCAACAGATTTTACTACAGGAGGTGTCGATCCAGGCCATTACAGCACTGCACTAAGCAACCCAACTTCCAGAGCTCCTAAAGATCCACAATTCCCTGAACTTGTCAAAGATTCGGAGTGTCCACAACAGCCCAGCCACTTCCTTAAGTACCTGAATAAGAACCCAGATGCCTAATTTTAACAAGAGAGTTATCTTCAAAGGCACAAATTATAATTACTTACTATGGGAGTTAAGCTCTTAGCTGCTACTTGTGCCTTCAGAAATCTCCTTCTAAGTTTTGACCCAGACTACTCTAAGCCCGCTTCCCCATATAAAAAAGGAACAATTGCAGTAATGCCAACTCTCATGGAAAAATCGCAAGACTCTTAATTTCCAAGTCAAATTAACTTTGACTCATGATCTCTGGATAGAGAGATCAAATCTCAGGATTTTTTTCTTCTGGCATATGTAGAGCAGTACTGTGTCAGTAAGTCTGTGGAGGGGAAGGAGTGGGGAGAGCGGGAAAGGGCATGGGGGACAGATCAAGGCTCCCACAGTGAGGGAGGCTCTGGGGTGAATGGGGCCCCAGGGCCAGTTATGAAACAGAGCCACGAATGGCTTATCCAGGAACATGGGGGAAGAGGGAGAGAGAAGGGGACAGCATACAACCCTGGGGGAGGCATGGGGGGCATGTGCCCTCCAGATCTGTGCATGGGGCAAAGGAAAGCTGCAGGCTGGAGCACCATACCTCCCCCAGGAGTGCTTGCAGCAGCAGGGAGTGACACCCCTCTTCCCCCACACTCCTGGACAAGCTACCCGTGGTTCTATTGCACAACCTGCCCTGGCCAATGTGTGTGTGTGTATGTGTATGTGTGTGTGTGTGTCTCTGTGTCTGAGTATTTGCCCCTCACTCCCAAGCCACAGCCACCCCATCCCTGCTGCTGCCCCTCACTCCTGACCCACAGTACCCTGCATCCTGCCAGGGTCTGTGAGAACCCCTTCCCTAGGCTCCAAGCATCCCATGCATAGACCCACAGGCCCCCACACCTTCACAAATAACCCCACTACACACACATATTTCAAAAATAGTATCTCATGATTTACATTCCAAATCTCTTGATTTTTCAAGAGTTTGTCTCATGATTTTTGACATACTGGGGTTGGCAATAATGCAATTGTATGTTCATCACAGGTATGTCACCAGGATCTAGTAACACTAGTTAAGGATTCTGTACAACTACTGTAGTGGTAACATCAATTTAAAGTGGTATTTGGCTAGCTTCACAAAGAGTACTCAATCCAAATATGGGCTTACACTCTTGAGCATCACAATATACAGTAGATTCATAAATAGATGGATGAGTGCATGCATGAATGTGCATGTATTTCTGTGTGCACAGACACCTTGCTAGCATCACTCATCCCACTGCATGACTAGCACAGCCTTTAAAAAGAAACCACCCTTTTCACCACACGCACAAATATTTTATGTGCGTGGCTTATACATAAGACATGGGCCAAATGACTTGCCCACACAGTTCTGAAATGTACTCTTGTAAGTCCTTCACTGCCAAGGAAATGTTATTGACTACAAATGGCGATGAAGAAAATTGTACAACCTAGTCCATACCTACAAAAACCAGGAGCCTGAATGCAAATGCCTATTTGAAGGGATACAGATGAATCAGTAATGATATTAGAGTGATTAGCCAACTGCCTTAATTGATATGTACAAAACCATATGTGCTTATAAGCTTACAAATGCTAACTCACACTTATCACCATCTGCACGAAAAAGCCACAGTAAATTTCCTTTTTCCTAAATGCAAGTTTGTCATTTTAAACAAGATATAGGGGGAAGTACTGTTAGGCAGTAATGTATTATATTCTTCACCACAGGAGCATGGGTCCCTTTTAGAAATAATTTGTTTAAGGAAAAGCAACTTTGAGGGCTAGTCATTGTCCAGATCAATGCAAATGCATTGGGAAGACTTTAACAACTATATTTCCAGAAAGGAAAATAAAACCAGGTGCTTGTAGCAAACACAAAAAGAGACCAACACCTCTAGCTCTCTTTGTCTCCTTCTTTCACACTCATGTCCAAGCTCTTGCCCTCACTGAGGATGGATATCAACATCTTTTTTCCAGAAACACACAAATGACTTAGAACCTGAAGACCTAGTCAACTGTGAAAAGTCTTGCCAGTGTAACAATAGTTGCATAGCTGCAAGGTTTTTTTTCCAACATTCTTCTGTTCACAAAAGCCTTACACATGAAGTCCATCTGTTAGTGTAATTTTTTTTGGTTACTGAGCCAGTACAAGTGATACTGGCAAAAGTACTTTTTTTTGCCAGCATTACTCCATCAACCATAAGAGGGCTTACTTATATGGTTCTACCAGCAAAACCTTTTAGCTATAGACAAGTCCCATTTTCCAAAGTGATGGGAGACTAAGAGCTGAGCATTTCTTTGGAAATCAGTGGGTGGTAGGGATCTAAATACTTTTATGGATACAGGGTCAAGTCCCTTTTTAAAACAAGCCCTGGAACTTTAGAGAGACTCCTGCTGCTGGATTCTGGTGGAAGAATTACGATGCCTTGCTGTAGTGTGCACTGATGACTACCCCACAATCATCTTAACTATGAACAGGAACTGATGAAGTCAAAAGTAACTATGCACAACACCTGGCTGCATCACCCCCTTGAGTGTCTTAACTATTCTAGATCTGTGAGCCCCTAGGCTATGAGCCACCTGGGCTAAGGCTGGACCTTTTAGCTTCTTAAAACCCTAACTGGGTACATCTTCACATGCAATTAATATGGCTGAATTAACTCCAGAACAATTTGAGCCAGGGAAAACTAATCCAGGCATTACCATGTACATGTTTGTTTAAACACAATAATTTACTCTGATGCTGGATAGTACCTATAGACACATCTATGTGTGCGCTTTACTGCACAGTAGACTAATTTATTGCACAGTAAATGAGATCCAGTGTGGCCATTCCTGTCACCATCTCCACATGCACCACAATTAGGGTGCAGGAGACTAATCTACTCCAGTGTAGGATAGTCCCATCAGACAGAAGATGTGTCTACACATGCAATGAATGTGACTGAATAAACTCTGGTGTAATTTGCACCAGAGTAAACTAATCCTGACATATCTGACAGGACTATCTGGCAGCACAGTAAATTAGTCTACTGTGCCCTAATTGCCATGCACACATAGATGTCAATGCTTTACAGCACAGCAAATTAGTCTGCTGCACAGTAAAGCATCTCATTTAGACTTGACCACTGAGTTTTTGTCATGCTGGAGATTAGTTCCTTAGTCTTTAGTGGAAGAGAAAGTTAAAGGGAGAATAAAACTATAAAAATATTCCATCTGAAAATGGAGGATACTTCTGCCTAGGAGAGTTGGATGACTCATTTAACTTTCAGAAACACTAACAGTATTGCACATTAGTAGTGCCATAAAGATTGTATCTGAATAGAAAAGGAAGCTGATAACTTGTTATAATTTAGCTGTCACAATTTCACTGACATAATGTTGTGCATGAATGACCAGAAGGCCTAACATAATAATATTGGCAGCCTGTCATATTCCTTCAGTGACATTAAAGATGGAGTGGCTGGTAGATATTTGCTTTGATCGCATTAGCCAGCACTTATTTTCCAGCAAATGAAAGAAGGGCTGAAAATAGGCATGCATGTGAAAGGGACTGTTATTAAGCACCAACAATTCTTAAATGACAGTGTATCCTAGGATGCCTGTAATAAGTGTCACTCACCACCACTTTAACAAGTGCATCTGGAACAGCGCAGCACTGAGAAACTAACAATAATGGCAGGGATAGCAAACCAGCAAGTACATGGCAATTTGAGGAGGCACCTTAAATACTTAGCCCCTCTGAACTCACCCTAATCCCCACAGAACTCTAGGAACAGCAGCCTCCATTGCATATGGCACCACAGTGCTGAAATCTGGAACAACTCAACACTGAGAAATTATAAAAAACGGCTAGGATAGAAGACCACGGCACTGACACTTAGAAGAGCTTATATTGAGATGTGGGGTATAGTTCACAAGGTAGGTACAAGTAGCAGGTTCAAAGTAAATGCTGTTTTGAAAGGAGTCAGCCAGAGGAGCTGAAGAAAAGGGTCTTTGGACCTATGTCTATGTCCCATCACAACATTTCAATGAGGCAAGTCGAGAAAATAGGTCAGAACAAATCAGGTTAGAAAGTAAAGCTCCTATTCAGCTTTCACAGGTGAGTAGACATATTGATTTCAATGGGGCATTCACATGTTCAGTGATAGGGAAGTGCTTAACACCTTGCCCATCTGATGTCCTTTCCCTGAACAGCTAGTAATAATACCCTAATCTATCTCTCAGGTGCAGCTCTGATACTCAGGGACAGAACTTCTTGATGACATTTTATTTGTACATTCATCTTAAACTCATCTTGTTTAAAAAAAGCAGCGCTATGCCAAAAATGTCACAATAGCTCATCTTAAATAAATTACTTTCCCATAGATTTAAAAAAATAATGGTAAATGATGAACCACTATCCATTAGGGTTTCTAATGGGGATGCCAAGGATCTGTTCTCAGAGCTGTTCATTCAATAGTTTTGTCAGTGGTCTGCAAAAAGTACAAAACCAACGTTCAAAAAGTTCACAGATGACAAAAAAATAGTGGAATCATGAGGAATCAAATCTAAGAGTGATCTGGACAGGCTAATAAGATAGATAAATTGGAACAATGTGAATTCTACTATAGTACAAGGCAGAACGTGTGCATGTGGGAACAAAGAAGTCACACTTACAGGATGCAGAATTGCATTCTGGGAAAAGAGAATCTGAAAAAGACTAAACCCACTGAGTGCGAGTTCCCAGGGCCATGAAGAGGCTAAGAGCTAATGCTTCCTTGGCTGTATAAGGAAGGGAATATCAAGAGGAGGTGAGGAAAGGATGTTACCTATGAATTCAGTGTTAACATGATCATTACTGGGAGTGACCAGTTTGGGGCAGATAAAGTATCTCTTATATTTGCATTATCATTGACATTTAATCATTTAAAAGGATCCCATAAATTCTTGTCTCATGCTATTGAGCAGTCTGTAATATGTGATGTCAATGAAAAACTTTTACATACAAATTTGTGTGGCCATAATCTGTGTGCGCAGACCCCAGATTTGTCTGTGCAAGAAAGCATTTTTGTGATCAAAGCAGGTAACTGAATGCTAAAGTACCCACTTGTACTCATTTTGTGTACCCATGGGGACTCATTTTTACACATGTACATTCAAATTTTACTCTTGTTAATCAGGACTAAGGCCCTGAGAAAAATCACAATTTTGCAAACTACACAGAAACCATGAAATTTGCCCCACACCGTGATTTTTAAGGGTTACAAGCATAAGCAGTGGAAGGCTGAGACTAACAAGGCTTAGCCCCTTACAAAACATGGTGCAGTGCAGAGGGCTGCAGGGCAGCCCAGGTGCAGGCTCCAGATCGCTGCAGTGGCGGGGAAGGGTGCAGACAGACATGGAGTCTGTAGGCAGCCAGGATTGCAGCCAGGCAGCATGCAGAGCACTGCCCACCAAAGCAGGTAAGTTGGACAAGGGAAAGAGGAAGGGGTATGGGGGGGAAGATTGAGGGAGGAAGTAGGGAAAAGACAGGGGAAGGGGCTGAGGTGAACAGAGCCCAGGGGTAGGTGGTGACATGTTTGGAGCTTGAGCAGCTCATCCAGGGGCACAGGGGGGCTCCCACTGCTGCATGAACCTTGGGAGAGGCTCGGAGAAAACATGCCACCTGGATTTGTGTGTGGGGTGGAGGTGGCTGCCGCTGCAAGCTGGAATCCACACGCCATTGCCAGCACTCCTCCTCCCCTCTGCAGCCACCTGGAGATCATGCCCAGGCTGCCCTGCAGCCCTCTACACTGTTCCATGTTTGGGGGGGTTAAAACTCGCTAGCCCTGGCTTTCCACCACCTATAGCTGTGTGCCTGCCTGCCTCACACGCACAGGCAAAGTATCATTTTTCATAGAACATTCACGGAACTACCAGGATCCATTTGCCAAAATCAATGGTAGTTCTATGAATATTCTGTGAAAAACAATACTTTACCTGCGAACGTGCCATGGATTTTTTACAAGAAATCCTCAATTTGCTCAGAGCCCTAATCAGGACCAAGAATAAATCTCTACTAGACTCCATTAGAAATCTGGGATACTTATATGAGAATGGTCAAACACTGGAACAGACTACCCAGAGAAACTGTGGAGCCTTCATACTTCAAAACTTTCAAAAGCAGGTTAGATAAACATTGTTTGGTCAGGGGTGATCCTGCCTTGAACAGGGGGCTGGACTAGATGACCTCATGAGGTCCTTTCCAGTCCTACTTTCCTATGATCCTATGATCTCATTGAGGAAAGATATAATATTATAATAAAATAGAAAAATGTATCTATACAAAAAAATGCTCAGTGGAAGATCAAAATTAACCTGGTCACCAGAAATATTTGATGAAAAATATAGGAATGGCTACAATGGATCTGATAAGCCATCTAGTAGTGGTTGTTGACCAGGGTGCCACCAGAGCCTTTGAAGGGTGCCATGAGATGTAAGGAGATAAGTGAGGTGTGGTGAGATGAGCAAATAAGCTAGGCATATAAACCAGGGATAATTCCCCACCCTTACTACCCAAACCCTCTGCAAGAAGGTAAGCACTGTAATATATAATTTTTGAAATTTGGTGCCACTCACTTTACAAAAGTTATGGAGGGGTGCCTTGAGCCCAATGAGGGGTGCCTCATGTCCAAAAAGGTTGAGAACCACTGATCTAGACAACTGTCCTGTCTCCATGAGAAGTCAGGGTCAGCAGCTTCAGGAGACTCAGAAAAGCCCTGCAGTAGGTAGATGTGGATCATTATGGTGGCATTTTGCAAGAGTTATGCTTGCAAATACAGTCCAGGCTACATAATAATGAGACCTGCTCAAAACAATAAGGCACCTGGAACTAATTTCATGCAACATATTTAATATGTATTAAAATTCACTTTCCTGTGGCATTTTTGAGAATTACCACCAGACAACAGGAAAGGCTGACAGATTTTTTTTTTTCAGTTTTGTGACACTGAGAATTAAAGAGCAATTTTCAGTCTGGTTGAGATAAAGCTCTGAAATTAATCTTTACATTCACTTTTGTAAATGTCTAACCATATGAATTGGCTGCATACAGTGCAGTGCAGCTTTAAATACTTTCTAATGTATTCAAATACATGCAATAAAAGTGCAGTTACAGAGCAATTAAAGTGCCATTTCTGTTCATTTAAAATGTCAGTGTAATTAAAGTTCACAGACAATAACATTCATAAATCTGTAGAATTTCCTATGTATTTGTTCAGGTTGCCATTTCAAATTTCCTGAGGTTTTTTTATGTGAAAAATCTCAGCTTCTGTTATCACTGATGTTCAGTTAGTTGGGACACTTTTCTGCCCACAGAAGTACCCTGTCAGCTTACAAGCTTGTCTACACTTGACATTTGTTGCAGATTAATACAAGCTATTTCACATTAGTGATCTGTTTGCAACTTGTGATGAAGTGTCTGGCATTTTAACGTGGATGCTGTTATAATCACTTTGGACATAGATTTACTAAGGTGAGGGATGAGCTTGCACACAATGCAGGTGTAGATGGATTCCTGTCCTGGAATGCCTGTTGCATCTGCAAAGTTCTCCCACTGCTATCCTAGCTACTGATGTCCTCCATTTGTTTACCTATGTACGTCACTGGATATCCCTTCCCTCTTAAAAGCTGGCATGCAGCCAGATGCTCTCCTTTGATTCCAGCTTGTACACATATTTTTGTCCTACTCCTAATTACTCAGCAATCAGGCCTCACGCTTCAGCATGTTTCCATGCTGAAATCCCAGAGTTCATTCCTACCAGGGGAAAAGCAGCATGTTTAGACCCACCTGAATTCTTGTCACACTTGTGTGTAGATACAGAACCAGATATCTGAGAGACTGAAGGAAAAGAGGACCCAAGCCAGGCCCACAAGGAAGGCAATAACAAGAACTCTTGTGTCTGCCGCTACAGTAAAGACCTGGTCTTTATATTTGCATGAAATTTCAGAATCCACCATGTGCATTTGTGGATACTTCCAGTACCAGCCCATTTTCAACTTTCAAGCTCAACACTTTGCAAATGTGAGCAAGTAAGTGGTCACATAGTGGGAGCCAAAGCAGAAATAAGGCAACAGGCTTAATTCTTATTTCCCTGCCTTTGTCAGGGATCCTTCAAGACAAAATCTGCACTGGCATTCACCTTGTGCAGCTCATGAACTTTGCTGGACCTGCACAGTATAAAAGACTGCCCAGAATTTGGCCGTTAAGGACAAAGTTACATGCTGCTGAAATCAATGGCCTATGCTCTTCAGTTATATACCTAATGATTTTCTTATCAGAACTTCATCTCCCAACGTACATAAATCTTGTGTACACATCAGGTAGTATTTCCAACACACTAATGCCCCCTCTACATGTGCAGGTAAAGGTGCAATTGGATCTAATGTGTGATCTACACAATCATGTTTCCTGCTGTGCTACATGTGCATGGCAGGAGGTGCGACCGTGGGATCATAGTCATAGAAAATTAGGGTTTGAAGGGACCTCAGGAGGTCATATAGTCCAACCCCCTGCTCAAAGCTGGACCAGCCCCAACTAGATCTTCCCCGCCAAAGCTTTATCTAGCTGGATCTTACAATCCTCCAAGGATGGAGATTCCATTGCTTCTCTGGGTAACCTGTTACAGTGTTTTACTACCCTCCTAACAAGGAAATTCTTCCTAATATCTAACCTAAATTGGCCTTGCTGCAACTTGAGATCATTGTTCCTTGTTCTGTCATCTGCCACCACTAAAAACAATCTAGCTCCATCCTCTTTTGAACCCTGCTTCAGGTAGCTGAAGGCTGCTATTAGATCTGCTCTCATTCTCCTCTTCCCTAGACTAAATAAGCCCAGTTCCCTCAGCCTGTCCTCATAAATCATGTGCCCCAGCACTTTCACCATTTTTAATACCCATCTCTGGACTCTCTCCAATTTGTCCATATCCCATCTGTTGTAGGGACCCAAAACTGAACACAATACTCCAGATGTGGCCTCACCAGTGCTGAATAGAGGGGAATAGTCACATCCCTTGACCTACTGACAACACACCTACCAGCACAGCCCAGTATACTGTTAACCTTCTTGGCAACAAGGGCACACTATTGGCTCATATTCAGCTCATTGTCCACTGTAATCCCCAAGTCTGTTTCTGCAGAGCTGCTGACCAGCCAGTCAGCCCCCAGCCTGTACTAGTGTATGGGATTGGTCTGTCCTAAGTTCAAGACTTTGCACTTGTCCTTGTTGAACCTCATGAGATTCCTTTTAGCTCAATCCTTCAATTTGTCTAGGTCACTCTGAATCCTAGCCCTACCCTCCAGCATATCTACTACCCCCCACAGCTTGGTGTTATCAGCAAATTTGTTAAGTGTGCACTTTATGCCATCTTCCAGGTCATTGATGAAAACATTGAACAAACCTAGCCCCAGGACTATCCCCTGGGGCACGCCACTTGATACTGGCTGCCAACTAGACATCCAGCCATTGATTATTATTCTCTGAGCCTAATGCTCCAGCCAGTTTTCTATCCACCATTCATCCAACCCGTACTTCCTTGGCTTTACTGCAAAAATGTTGTGGGAGACTGTATCAAAAGCCTTACTAAAATCAAGGTATACCACATCTGCTGGTCTCCCAGAATCCACAGAGCCAGTCATCTCATCATAGAAGGCAATCAGGTTGGTCAGGTATGACTTGCCCTTGGTGAATCCATGCTGACTGTTCCTAATCACCTTCTCCTCCAAGTGCTTAGAAATGATTTTCTTGAGGATCTTCTCCATGATTTTTCCAGGGACTGAGGTTAGGCTGACTGCTCTGTAGTTCCTCCTTTTTCCCTTTCTTAAATATGGGCGCTATGGTTTGCCCTTTTCCAATCATCTGGGACCTTTTCTAATTGCCATAAGTTTTTGAAGATGATGTCCAGTGGCTCTGCAATCTCATTACTCAACTCCCTTAGTACCCTCGGGTACATCCTATTCTGTCATATTATATATCATAATATTATATATTATAATATCATCATATTATATATCATAATATAATATGATCATATTATATCAGGCTTACCTTTTCAGATCTTGGGCTGAGTCCCAGGATCGAGGATCTGCTGTTTGATTGGTACAGCCCACCCATCAGTCCGGAGGTAACATAAGGGAAACAATGCCCTGCCCTTTTCCAAAGGGAGGGGGCAAGGAGCAGCTGGACCTGAATCAGCACTGCACCAGCCAGGTCCAGAGAACTTCAGAGGTGGAGTCCCTGAAGGGTATAAAAGCGGAGCATGCTCAGCAGGCTGGGGAGAGACAACAAGGGACAGTGAGGAAAGAGGAGCTCCAGAGATGGCCATCGTCAAGGCCCTGTTTGAGCTTCAGCGGTACACAAATCAGCACACAGAGATCAGCCTCTAGGAGCCGGTCAAGGTGGCTTGAGCTGGGCAGTTGGTGTGCAGATCAGCACATGGAGAGCTGGCCCTGGGAGCAGCTCATGGCTGCTCAGGCCTCACCCAGTGTGCAGGTCGGCGCACAGAGAACTGCCTTGAAAGCAGCTCGTGGCTGCTCGCATTAGCCTCTGCCCTAGGCCGAGTGACTGGAGCCCCACAGTGCAGCTCTACTTTTAACTAAAAGAGCCCCAGTGCCCAGAGCAGAGCCTGGGAAAGGGAAGAACCCCCAGTGTGAGACTGGGGAGTCAGACAGCCCTGGGTGCCTGGTGCAGGGCACCAGGCCATCAAGAAGAGCTGAAGGTGCCACTAGGGAGAGGCTTTTGCGGGACTGGCCACCAGGGGATG
>JAGPOW010003642.1:65987320-66011408 GCA_030014935.1 Caiman crocodilus | reverse complement strand
CGCACTCCCTATTTTGAGGTTGTCATGTTAAGGGATATATAGCTAGGGGTATTCTTTAAGGGGGTTTATATGGTTTATGTGTTTTAATGTCTCAGTGTGAATATTGGTATTGTTATTTGTAAGGTTTAAAGACATATTATGGTTAAGTTACTTGGGTTATATAGGTTAATATCTCATTGTGTTAACTATGTTGTATAGGTTGTAAGTTATTTGGTTCAGATTTGGTATTATATGTGAATTGTGGAATATTATATATAGTATTATATGTTAAGCCTTGTAAATAGTCTATGTTTTATATTAAGTGATTGTATTTATTCTCGTAATAAATTGTACATAGTTAAGTATTTGGTTTTGGCCTAGCTCTATAGAGAGGGGAGGAAGGTGCTCTAGTAGCTGACCCCTTCCTCAGCACCTTGCCTGACCACCACCACTGTCATTGGAGGACAGAGCATACTGCCCAGGTGTACCTGGGCTACAATATATTGAGTCAATCATGCCTTATTGCTCATTTAGGGGGAGCCCAATCCTGGGCTTCCCCTGCATTAGCAAGAAGCAGGCTCCCTTGGCTGGGAGCCCATTTGCTGAAGGGACTCCCTGCCACAGCGACCATGCGCAGCTGGGACCAGGAGCCCCATCAGGCATGGGACTCCTGGTCCCAGCTGCCCATGTGGTGCAACTGGAACCAAGAACCCTATCACGTACAGGGATTCTCAGTCTCAGCTGCACCCCACAGGCAGCCAGCCAGAACCAAGAGCCCCACTGGCTGCTATCTCCCAGCCCCAGGGGTGCACTGTGCTCCCCAGCATCTGGGAGGCCACAGAAGCTGTGGTCTCCCCACAGACAGCCTACATATGCAAATTAATGCTGAATAGAAACAAGCTAAAAAGCTATTACACATTTTCAAGCAATAACTTTATAGCTGGCTGGACCTTTGTTTTGGGGGATGGTTAATTTGCATATGTAACCAGTCTACAATGTATTGTGCAATTAATATGGTAACTATGTAATAGATATAATATGTAGAGCGGGTCTAACAAACCCTGCCATTGTAACTTATTCAAACCAGTCCTGTCTTATTGCCACCACCTATAACAGGAACAGCACTCAGGTGGGTTCTCCAATCTCAGCACAACTTCCTGTTCCACTGCAGTTCCATATGATGGACCACACAGGCCCTGAACACAGTTCAAACCAAGGGCTGAAGGCGATCCTGTAAAAAACTCCACAGCAGAACAGAACTTACATTTACAAGTACTATCTTGCTTAGAGTTCATTAATTTACTGTAGCCTAATAGGGCTGTACATGTAGATGTGTGATGTTAACTGTGGAGCTAATTAGTGTACTCCACAGTATACATCTTGTGGAGATGCACTCAGTGGGTCCTACTTAAAAATCTGAATCTGAGCACTGTATGGTATTCAAAGGGTTAGTGAACAAAGATATCTAAAACAACAAGCTCCTAGCCTTCAGCAGTTGTTCTGCACTAATCCCAAAGCCTGGGAGGCAGGTCTCTGTGTACATTACTGCTGTCTGAATGTTATAGTGTATAGCCAGACTTGACCTAGATCCCCTTTCTTGCACTGACGACTCACTCAGTTTCCTAGCACCCACAGAGTATCTCACTACCTCAGGCCTGCTGTAGCTTGATAACATTTCAATAGCATCTCTCCCTGTGCAGCAATATCTGGAAAACACAGGAGAGGTCATAAAACAAATTTAGGAAGCTGGGTTGACACCACACCAAAGGAAACAGAAATTCTTCAGGGAAACAATTCTTTGCATTATAAATAATGAATATGTGTTATGATACTACTGCCACTGTCTTTGCAATAATCCTTCCACAATGCTTTATAATATTATCTATCTTTTACTATCCTGTTTTATGCTGTAGCCATGCTGGAGGAGAAAAAAAACCTTATAGACAAACTAAAGGGATTGAACATATTGTCCCTGAAAACCACTGTATTCCCAAGACTTTTTTCTTAATAGAGAAAGATTGAATTCAAAGACTGCTCCTTTGTTGAGATTTCTACATTTTGAACTTTCATCCAGCCTTACTACCTATGCCTCTGATCTTGTCCGAGGAACATAGTTAACTCAGATGCATCCAAAAGAAGACAGCTCGGTAATTGCTTATGCGAAGAAAACCTTATCTGCTTTCAAGCATGAAGTCTAATGGAAGAGAAAACCTAAAATTATAAAATGCAAAATATAATTTGCTCTTCTTTGGACTACTTAAATCTGTTATTTTTTGTTTGGTTGGGGTTTTTTGTGGGGTGGGGAGAAGTTGCTTTAGGAAGGCAGGTCTAAAACCTGTTAATCATCTCAGGGAAATTAAACAGAAGAAATAAATACAACTGTGAAATGGTATTATTCATGCCCAGGCTAACCAAAATTCTCTTTTTAGGCCAAAAAAAAGAGCCATTCTTTGATTTGAAAGCTTATCTGAACTAAGAACCCAAATGACTCAAGAAGGCTCATAGCAAATGTGGCCTTCATGGTTGGAGAAGCATAGTACGTGTGCCCAGTCAAATCGTTTCCCCTTTCCATTGTGAAAAATGTAAAGTGATAACTGCAGTAGAGAGATATTTGTGCTACAAAATAGCACAAGAGTGACTGAACGTAAAACTTGTTTCAGCATTAATTGAAAGGAGTATCTTTATTAGCCAATTCTTATTAAACTGCAGTATTAGTATTCTAATACAAGTCACAAAACCTTAAGGCTGACCTTCTCTCCTAAATCTCTAGTCACCCTAAAAGCAAAATCACCAAGGGCTTTAAAGGTGATAGAGCTTTGAAATATGCAGAGATAAATCAAGTGCCAGACATTATCTCAGTCCCTCCTAACACTCACCAGGGCATATTTCAACCAGAAAGGGCAAGGAGCATAGAGAAAGCAGGTCCATGGTCACAAAAGCCTCTTCCAGCCCTCACCCTGCCATTACATAGCTGGGAAGGACTATGCATTCTTAAGGCACAATCTTTTGGAACTGCACTGAGGTCAAGCAGTCTGCACCAGTATAAGCTAGCTGTTAATAGGCATATCAGCAGCAACAGCTCCAGATGTTGTGGATATCCATGTTCTCCAGCAAGTCTGTTAACAGTAAATTGACTTCACTCCATAGCAAAAATGGAACAGACTGATGACACACTGCTCTTCTACCTAGTAAATCACACAAGTCCCCTTGAAAGAAGTGTAGCAACTTTATTATGTTGTGTATTATTAGATGAAAAGCGTCATGTGTCTGTTCCCCTAGTCAACTTAATCATGGACAACCTGTTTCTTCAATGCAGCTCCCCTGCCACCTAGTAGCCACATGCTTCACTAGCTCATGTCTTGGGCAACCAGTTTGAGAGAGCTGGTGGTGCTTCCACTCCTTATTATGGAGTCAATTTACTATGGAGTGAAATCAAGGATAAGTGACTCCATAGTAATCGTGCATGTCTGCACCCAAGACCATGTGTTTGCACTCACCTCATTAGAAATCTTGCTAGTTTTTTCATATGTGCCAGGACAGAACAGGACAAAAACATACTGGCATTGTCTTTGCTTTTTCTTCAACATTAGGAACATGAAGAAGCCCCAAGGATAGCTTGGTTCCAAACTGGCCAGGTTAGCAACAAATCTTAATGTAACAGGCCAAGCAGCACACAAGCACTGCTGCTTGATTCAGATTCTGGTGGCTTCTGCAAGTGAAGGAAGAGAGGCTGGCTATAGAATTCCCCAGTGGTTCAAAGCGATATAGCTCAATTCCTGTAGATTGCAGGTGGGATTTGTGAACCCCTCAGCAATGGCCCCACCTTGCTCATTTAGAAGATAAATCTCCCTATTAATTTCAGCCAGGCCTGCATGAGATACACCTGAAACTCTCCTTTTTACAGCTGTAACAAATTTGTTTAAGCAAACCATTTCTTTTTTTCTCCAGGGCAAATAATTCTGAAAAAATGCTTGGTAACAGTATTAAAATAGTACCCGTTCAGGAGCTGCAGCCCATTTTCCTAGGTCCTATACAAACTTGGCATGGATTGTTAAGTACTGATAATAACCTATCTGACATAGGGTGGGTACTGTCCATTAGGGCTGTACAAAGCTTCAGGTACTAATTCGATTAAGAGGAGATTCAGCCTGATTCAATGGCCAAACCTCTGAATCCAAACTGAATCAGGGGACCAATTAAAAGGGTTGAATCAATTTGAAGCTCTCCAAATTGATTTGGAAATGATTCAGAGAGCTTTGGCAATTCAGGCAGTCCCCACTGGCTGCAGCGGGGAGCTGGACCCAGACTCTAAGATAGTAAGTAGGGGGGAGGAGGCTGAAGCAGGGGAGTGGGGACAATGGGGGGGATCCCCACCAGACCTCATCCCCTGCCTGTGCCCCCAGCCCCACCGAGCACCACCCAACCCTTGCCCACTCTCCCAGCCCCCCCATGGCTGCCCCACCCAGCCCCAGCTCCTGGTTGTTTAAAAAAAAGCCCCTACTCAGCTAGTACTGCCAAGTGGAGAGGGCAGTTCCCTCTGCCCCACACTGGACTCTGCCATGAGTCCCCAACCCTTGTCTGCTCTCCCAGCCCCACTACGGCTGCTCCACCTACCCCAGCTCCCTGCCCTTTAAAAAAAACAAAACAAAAAGCCTGAACTCACCGGTTGCTGCGGTGGCCTCGGGACTTCTGGTTGCTTGTGGAAGAGCCCCCACACAGTGCAGGGCAGTGGGGCTCACTCCCCCTGCCAGGCAGAAGTCAGTGAATCCAGGGGTTTGGGGTTTTATTTTTAAAGGGCCAGGAGCTGGTGCAGATGGGACAGCCATTATGGGGGTGGCGGCCTGGTAGAGCAGGCAGGGGATGGGGGCTCATGGCAGAGCTCCCCCCACACAGCATGGGGCAGTGGGGCGCAGCAGGGATTGCCCCCCCCCCACCTGGCAGCAGCCGATGAGCTCAGGCTTTTTTTTTTCAAAGAGCTGGGAGCTGGGCCAGGCAGGGTAGCCATTGAGTGTGGGCCTGTGTGATTCAGAGATTTGGCTGATTCAGCAGCAGCCAAATCTCCAAATCAGATTCAACCAAATTAATTTGGGACCGTGATTCAAATCACTGAATCATATCACTGTCCCCCAAATCAGCTGGATCCAAAGCAGCCAGTTCGCACAGGCTACTGTCCATACCTTGCAAGTTGTTACAATCCCGCACCAAATTTTCTTTTCCTGAAAAGGAACTTTCTTCTGTTTATATATTAGAACTTAAAATAATTCCAACTCAGTATTTTCTTCTATTTTTTTTTTTTTTTTTTAAATGTTGATATTCTTGCTTTGGAGGGAGAGGAAAAAGTGCCTCTCTGAGAACAAGGTGAAGGGCTCAATTTTTTTCTTGGTACTTCTGGAGTTTCTTTAGGAAGAAAGGAAAGTGTTTGTCTTGGGACAAGGGTCTGTTTAAGGGCTGGAAAGTTGCCTCATCTGTGGTTTTATTTTTTCCAGCAATCCTTTGCCAGGCTGTTTATGCTTTCAGAGGCAACACTGAAGAAGAATCAAACATCCTATTAAAGGAACCAGAAAGGCTAGTTAATACAATGGAATTCATTTTCCATATACAGCAGCCAGAAAACCATGACACAAGCTTACGTGGCCAAATCCTGGCCTTTACTCAGTCAAAACTCCCAGAGGGTCAAATTTTCTTTCCAGCTTCCTTGGCTTTGCATCATCTGCTATGTTCTGTTGAGGATTGCTGGCAGAAGCATTATTGACACCTGACTTCCCTTATGGCCATACTTGGGGGCAGAGGTGGGAAACTTTACTTACTGCCAGTGTTCTGTAAGAATGCCCTTAAAGGCTATTGAAGTAGTGCAATGATTTAGTTCATCAGTCTGCTCAGTTCCCTCCCCAGCCAGGGCTATTACCATCTGCTTTTTGGATGATAACTGCTGCCTGCAGGCTCCAATGAGAAGGATTATGTGGGTCCTTTTACACCATTATCCCTATCCCCATCTTTCTTTGACACCTTCCAGAATCAAGTAGCAAGTGAATAATGTTTAGTATCTGAAGGGTATTCTCAGTACTGCAAAACAGTGACAAGCTACCTGAAGGCACACGTCACAGCGTTACACACCTGGTGTCACTGTCACCCCCAGACAATTCTAAGAGTCCGTTGAATCCAATAGGAAATTTGGAGAAACAAAGAGAGTCAAAACTCACTAAAGCTTTGGGATTCAGCTCACTTTTGAAAGAAAAAGCAGGTTTTAGGGTGTGATTTAAAGAGATCAGCTGATTCAAAGGAGAGAAAAAGAGTTAACATACTGAGGATACAGAGAATGGGTGACTGGTCAGTTTACACA
This sequence comes from Caiman crocodilus, assembly GCA_030014935.1. Lineage (NCBI taxonomy): Eukaryota > Metazoa > Chordata > Crocodylia > Alligatoridae > Caiman > Caiman crocodilus. The sequence continues at coordinate 66,005,089 of JAGPOW010003642.1, read as the reverse complement.
TTGAAAGTAAGTCACTCGAAAATATATTAAATATAGAACATGTAATGAGTGAGTCTGGTTTGTGATGAAATGCAGAGTTTAAAAGAGAGGTGTTGATTCATATTCTGGGACAAGAAAGTTGCAGAGGCCTGCTTCTTCTTAAGCAGAGGGGGACTGATAGCATCCAAAACCAATTTGATGCACTGGGACGATAGAAGAGAAAAGGATGCGTGCTCAAAATCAAATAGCAGGTGAATCATTCTTAGTGTTTGAAGGGCAGTCTCAGTAGTGCAAGAAAGTTGCAAGCTATCTGAAAGCAGCAATTTTTCAGCATTAATGCTGAAAGCTTAGGAACACAGGCTTTGTTATCTGCTCAAACAGATCACTTGTAGATCAGTGCCCTGGGTCTAATGCTTGCCAGCTTTGGATGCTTTGCAGGATCAAAAAAAATCACAATGCATCTAGCAAAGTGTCCAGTGCTGGTTTTCCTGACCACTGTGGTCATGAGTTACCTGCCTAAAGCATGAGACTTTATAAACTATGTTAATATACACACTGAAATATTTCAGTCCTTAGCCACCAGCCTCATTCTTCTTATTTCATTGGCGTTATAACAATGCATAACTCTTCTGACTTCAGTAAGAGTTACTGCTTTACATTGGGATGCATTGCTCTAAATGGGATTAGAGTCGGGTCTTTCAGGATTTTATGCTTTAAAACCACTACAAGGTGTGCAATTTTCATCATTTAACTAGTATATGATGCAGCAGGCAAGCATTTCAGGGGGAAAAAAATCTCATCTGGGCTCCAAAACTACTTGAATTGCAAATATCAGGCTATTCCAAGTAATCCTTTTGTGAACGTATTTGTGTCTGCATCTGTGTCTCAGAAAGGTTCCAGGGACAACATCCTTTATCAAAGATGAGTGATTTCAAAATTAATATTTAAAAAAATTAAACTTCCAATGGTCATTGCCAGGGCGGCAGGTATATGACCCAATTAAATCTTTAATATTTCATCTCTTTAATCTTGCATGAGTTTCCCTGGGTAAGTCAGTCTGGAAATACTAGCTATTTCACCCAAGGAACCTTGTCTAGCTATTTTATAAGCATTATGACTCTGGGACTGGTTGTTTGCTAACAATTTCCATTACATGTAAACTATGCTGAATAAAAATATTTTATTGAGACCAATATATACCAGGCAGTGCCTCATTAGGCACGTTTGCTTTTATTACCCTTTCGGTATTGAAAAACAAATACAATTACCTCACTTTATCAGAAGATTTGCCTTGCACACAAACTGGCTTTGATTTTTGTTGCTATTCCTTTTTTTAGGAGATTTAAAAACCACAAGTGCCTCACACCAGAGTTTCAAAGGGATCTGCAAAAAATACCTTTGAATTTGACCTTCAGGTGGGCTATCAGTATTTTCCCCAAGCATGTGAAAAGTGAGCAGAGGGAAGAAAATATCCTAAGAATGAGGATGTGCTGCAGTGAGAGGAAGATATGCATTACAAGACCACAACAATGAAAGAGACTTCCTGTGTCCTAATGTTCAGTGGCCAACTACTGCAGGCAACCACACCATATAGACCATTTCATAAGATTTTTAAATTGCCTGGCTAACTGGTGGTGGTTCATATTCAACTGTAGTACTGCACAGAGGATATTATTTGTCTTCTATTTTAAGTTCTAGCAAGAGCATCGAGGATGTAGGAACAAACATGCTTTGTCGTTGAAAATCCATGCACTGATATTGTTAGAGCTTTCAGCCTCTTTTGGCCTACCACAAGAGGGCAATAGGAGCAAGTATACCCAGGAGCAAATCTGCTATTCCATCCAGGAGAAGGAAGCTGTACACACAACTCAGTCCAACTAGATACTGAGCACCATGTCTCAATTCAACAAAGCATTTCAGACCACGCACAATTTTGAACAGATGAGTTGACTTACGTGCTTCACTGCGCCTGGGTCACATCCACAGTGGTGGATAAGATACAACAGAGTGAAGTATGGCTTTCATGAGACTTTCTTCTTCAATTCCATGAGGTGCACATTGAAAGTATATAGGTTCAAATGTCAAGTTTCAAATGTCAACATACTCAAATCATTTCACTCCTAAAAAATGAAAGGATGAGAGCTTAACATGTTGTTCAAAATTGCCCAAACCAAATTGTATAATGAGGAGCCATTTAAGAGATAAGCAGAAAACATGGTAATTTCAATACAATGCTTTAAAAATAAAAAAGATGACGCTGTCTCAGATATCTGATTGCTCCCTTTAAACACACAAGTCTATTGTGATTTTACATTGATGGGTATTTACCTAGCCAAGTAACTCAATGCAATGAGCACACACAGTAAAGTGGTATTGAGTGCTTATATGCACTAATGACTTCTGCTTAAGGAGCATGTTAGCGAGGAAGCATGCTGCTTAGACAGTATGTTGATAATCTTTGAAAATCACAAGAAAATAAGTATATGATGAAAACTATAATTGCAAGCATGACATCACTTACATATTTGTAAAGGAAAATGATCAAAGGGACTAAAACAATGGTTCTCAACCTTCTTAGGCTCAAGGCACCCTTTAGAAAATACCTGCTCTTATTTTTACTCCATTTTTGACTACAGAAAAATAATAGAGCAGTTCTGCAGCTGAAAGAACTCAGAAAGACTACAACTGTTCAGTATGCTCTTAACACTATGGATTCCTATTTGAAGTCTTTGGGTTTATCATGTGACTCATGTTTGCACACATAGCAGTGTTGACACTATGGGGCACCCTGCAAAACCTGCCATAACACCTGGTTAAGAATCACTGAACTAGAATGTGCTGAGAATTGGTAACATAATACAAAATCCTTCCACTCCTGACAGCTGGTTCAAACCCAGCTCTGGTCAGTAGTGAATGAAAGTCATTACCAGTTGGTAGCTTATCAGCAAGGAGCTAATGGTCTTATTTTTTTGCAGTGCCATCCAAATTACCACTAATCAGCAATCTCAGCAGAGATCAAAGGTTAAATGAGCATGTAGACTGACCATCTCAACGTAAGAGTGGGTTTCCTCCAGAACCAAATGCTTGATAATAAGATGAACTGGAGTCTCACTTCTTAAGTGAACACCTACTGGAAATATTTAAACCATGTTTTCATAACAAATTGAGTGTTAAGTATGAAGTTGAATTCACTTATGAGTCCAGTGATATTCAATTCAATTTTGTCCCCACACAGAAACCTTTCATGAAGTTGGGATACAGGCTAAAACTCCAAGCAGCACAACTCATCAGCTGCTAGCATAACTCCTCTGTAGTTTGGAGACAGCTAGTTCCCCGTGAACCCAGACAGTACGCCAAAGCCTACCTATTACAAACCCTTTGGTCCCCCAAAGGAAAAGCAAGCATTCCCAGAACTAACTGGGAAAAGGCTCGGAAAGGCTCAGCTTACAGCAGGGCATTGAACCCTAGGAACCCCCGGAAGTCTTAGTACTTCCCACAGTTGAGTGCAGCAACAATAAGGATACAGCATCCCCAATTTTATTATCCAATTTTATTATTGACTGTTCTGACTCAAGCTAGGCAAGCTCAAGAGAATGAACTCAAGTATAGATAGCTCCAGCTAACCCTGCAGTAGAGACATAGCCACAGTTGTTCATAGCACTACTTGAGCAGCTATGTGGGATTTATTCCTACAAGTAATTGCATGAGGAGAAGTAGAGACAGTCATAGAATCATAGAAAATGAAGGTTGAAAGGGACCTTAGTCCCTTAGTCATCATCTTAGTGACCTTAGTCATCTCATCCAACCTCCTGCATAAGGCAGGAGCATTCCCAAATAGATCGTCCCAGACAAGGATTTATTTAGCAGAGTCTTCAAAACCTCCAAGGACAGAGATTCCACCACCTCTCTGGGTAACCTGTTCCAGTGCTTCCCATTTTCTAAAAAAGGAGGAAGGAGGACCCAGGAAACTATAGGCCAGTTAGACTTACCTTGATACTGGGTAAGCTTTTTGAGAGAATTATCCTGATGCATGTCTGCAAGGGGCCAACGGGGCGATTATGCTTAGGGGCAACCAACATGGGTTCATTAGAGGCAGGTCCTGTCAGACCAACCTGGTAGCCTTCTATGACCAGGTCACAAAATCCTTAGATGCAGGTGGGCAGTAGGGTCCCCCTGGGTTCAGTCCTTGGGCCCGCACTGTTCAACATCTTCATCAGCGACTTGGACAAGGGGGTAAAAAGCACCCTGTTCAAATTCGCAGATGACACTAAGATGTGGGGGGATGTGGCATGCCAGAAGGGAGGAATAGGCTGCAATTGGATCTTGACAGGTTACAGGGGTGGGCGAATGAGAGCAGGATGGGTTTCAACGCTGACAAGTGCAAGGTACTGCACCTGGGGGGTAAGATCCAGCAGCATACCTACAGGCTGGGGAACTCCCTTCTCATCAGTGCAGAGGCAGAAAAGGATCTTGGGGTCATTACTGATGCCAAAATGAACATGGGCTGACAGTGTGGAGAAGTGGTCAGGAAGGCCAACCGCACCTTGTCATGCATCCACAGATGATGCAACTCAAGGAGGTGATCCTCCCCCTCTATACGACACTGGTCAGGCCGCAGTTGGAGTATTGCATCCAGTTCTGGGAGCTGCACTTCAGGAGGGATGTGGACAACATGGAGAGGAGGGCCATTCTCATGATCGGGGGCAGCAAGGTAGGCCCTACGAGGAGAGGCTACAGGACCTGAACCTGTTCAGCCTCCACAAAAGAAGGCTATGGAGGGATCTAGTGGCTGTTTACAAACTAGTCAGAGGGGACCAGCAGGCATTCGGGGAGTCCCTGTTCCCCTGAGTACTACCAGGAGTGACTAGAAATAATGGTCACAAGCTAGCAGAGGGTAGATTCAGACTAGACATCAGGAGGCGCTACTTCACTGTCAGGGCAGCTAGGATCTGGAACCAACTTCCAAGAGAAGTGATGCTGGCTTCTACTCTGGGGGTCTTTAAGAAAAGGCTAGATGAACACCTTGTCAGGGTCGTTTGACCCCAGTACTCTTTCCTGCCATAGCAGAGGGTCAGACTTGATTTTCTGCTCAGGTCCTATCTGACCCTACCAACTGTGAAACTATGAACTTACCCTCCTAGTGAGGAAATTTTTCCTAATATCTAGCCTAAGCTTCCCTTGATGCAACTTGAGCCCATTGCTCCGTGTTCTTTCAACTGCCACCACTGAGAACAGTCTAGCTCCATCCTCTTTGTAACCACCCTTCAGGCAGATGAAGGCTGCTATTAAATCCCACCTCCAGCTTCTTTTCTGCTAAAAACATAAACCCAGTTCCTTCAGCTTCTCCCCAAAAGTCATGTGCCTTTGCTCTCTAATCATTTTCATTGCCCTCCACTCCACTCTTTCCAATGGAATCCCAACCTCATTTGCTGATTTAATAAGGAGAGATTCAAAGTATCTAATGGGGAGGTAGGGCATGTGTGTGCAGACACAGAGCAAGAATATAACCACAGAGGTGTAACAAGCAGGTTTGTGCCCTGGGCAACAACAGCAGCAGCAGCTGGGCTGGCAAACTTGCACCACCTGTACATTGCCACCCAGGACTGGTGCTTTGCTCACCCATCCCTAATAACTTTGCTATACTATAGTATCCATCTGGCCACTAAGGTGCCCCCATATGAATTTAGGTCTAAAAGTTACTTGCATGGTGAGCAATGAGGGCAATTTCCCTCTATAGCTGCTTCTGGCTTCTCATGCAAAATTATGGGGAACTGATCATGATGGCTGAGGGAGAGTAACAGGAAGATGTGACACACAATTCTTTTGCTTCACCATTGCCTCTGAAGAACTGTAAGAAAATAAAAGGCAGGGGATGGCTCCCCACTTGTTTTTGGAATAACATGTAGAGAGTGATTCTGAACCAGAAATAATTACTCTTGCAAAGCGTAAATTAAAATAACTGCAGAAAGTGTATCAAGTTCTTTGTGGCAACCCTTGCAGGCAGCAGTTCTGTAAGTTTCAGATAAACAGAGCAGGCACCGCGAAACATCTTTTGGAAGTTAATCAAAACCTCTAACACAACAATAAAATATTCTCACAGCTGGAGCTACTGAGCCGCATTAATATTTACTAACAGATGAGTATATTTACATGAAAGAGAGAATGTTAAGAGCATTTTCCATAAGGCAATTAAAACATAAACATGGTCTGGGGGAAAAAATGAAGATTTTATTATCTACCTACTGTTATCTCTGCTAATTTACTAGCCTTATAAATGTGCATTCAAGGTCTAGTAACAGGGATGATACAATGCAGTTTTTAACCTGGCTAAGCATCCATGGTCCTGCCAAATACAATGTCTAAATTGCAAGATTTACTTTTGTCAACTAAAGTTCATTATTAGGGTGTGTGATATAGTTCACAAACATGAAAATGACAACAATACTCTGATGGTACAAACCTCTGTGAAAACAAGGTACCTCCCTTTTAGCTGTTGAATACTGAAACAACAGGATCATAGGAAAGTAGGGCTGGAGGGTACGTCATGAAATCATCTAGTCCAGCCACCTCCTCAAGGCAGGATCATCCCTGACTAAACCATCCTAGCCAAGTATCTTGTCTAACCTGCTCTTGAAGATTTCCAGAGATGGAAATTCCACAATTTCTTTTGGTAGCCTGTTTCAATGCTTGACCACTCTCATAGTCACAAAGTTCTTCCTAATCTCCAACCCAGATATCCTCTGCTGCAATTTGAATCCATTGTTCCTAGTCCTATCCCCTACAGCCACCCAGAAAAAAGGTTTTCTCCATCCTCTTTTTGCAACTGGAGGCTGCAAGTGAGAGAGGTGCAAGTGAGCGTGGAAAAAAACTCTGAGCATACCAAGTTCCCTCTACCTTTCAGCATCTGCTCTGCCACTGTGTGACAGAATACTGGGCAAGATGGACCTATGGTCTGATGCAGTAAAAGGCAAATCTTACATTTGTATGTTCTTTATAACTGCCCTTCAGGTATTTGAAGACTGTTATCAAACAGTCTACTCTTTTCCAGAATAAATAACCTTAGTTCCTTCAGCCTTTCTTCATAAGTCATGCTTCCCAGGACTCTATCTTTTGTCACTCTCCACTGGACTCTTTCCAATCCATCCCCATCTTTCTTGAAGTATGGGTCCCAAAACAGGACATGGTACTCTGTAGTGCAGAGAGTTGAATTCTCAGTTTTGGTGCCTGAGTTGGGATATCATAGGAAATAGTGGCAGTTTCATCATGAGCTGTGATCTTTTAGATCTCACAAACCAGAAGAACAGCTAGGATTCACCAGTGCTTGAATAGACCTTCACTATAAACATAGCTATGGTCAGAGCTGGTGTTGGTGATTAGTAGCTAGAATAATCCTCTTTAAGGGTTTCACTAGTGTTTGCTCCTCTTTTTACAAGTAACTCTTTTAACAAGAACTTATCTACCCACACAAATTGTCCCAGTTTACTCGAAGTCCAATATTGCTCTGCTTAGTTAAACTAGAGCAATCTTGCATATGGACACTCCTACAGGGATAAGCATTGTTTAACTTGGCTTGAAATCAAGATGTGCTAGAATTAAATCTAGATAGAGTATCCAAACTAGATAGAATGCAGTAGTTTAACTACATTGTTTCCATATGTCACCTTCAGCTAAAATAGTACAACTTTGTTTTCAAACCATATAACACATTTGTATATGCTAACCTAGGCACTCCATAGACATTAAGCATGTGTTTGCTTTTAGTAGGACCTTACTCTTACCATGTGTTTAAGTGGCAGTGCTTCTACAGAGCCCAAATCAAACCAGATTAAGGATGAAAGAAAGGAATATCACTAGTTTTCAATTAATGAACGAATAATGTAAATTGTTTTGCACTGGAAAGTTAAATCTCTAAAAATAGAGATTATACTACATTCAAATGGTAGTGTTGTGCACCTCTTGGGGCCAAGTTACTTATTCTATCAGTCCAGCAGGCTTTATTAAAGAAATTCTGGCAATTTTATTTTATTGTGAAGCAAATGCTTAGACGTGTTATCAACATAGATTATTAAAAGGACAGCATTTAAAAAATCCAATTTATATAATCATTTACTGATTTTTTTGTGTGTGTCTTTGTCTCAGCTTGGATAATAAATAGGCATTGAAGTCAGTTTAATTTTATGGAGTCAGTTAATACCTTCTCAGGGCTGCATCATGGATTGCCAAAACTGCAGAGGTTTTTTTACTGGTTCAGAAACCATATAGCCATTGGATTGAGAAGGAATGTAATTGAAGTAGTTGTAATGGGTGAAGGTTTTGCAAATGGTTGGAGGCACATACACATATAAATGCATGCACACACATATTGTGTTTAAATTCAGATTTGAGTCAACCTTCTCCCTCCAATTACAAGTGTTCTGTCACTATTGAGAAGAAGAAAAGAAACCCCTAGCCAGCTGTCTCATGAATCTCTGGTTAAAGGAAGCCACTAAACATGACTGTGTCATGCACAACAGTCTCACACCACTTCCACCCAATTAACAGTCCTAATTAGAGTATTTATATGCAGAGAACTTGATTTTGATCTCAGAATGATGTAAATGAGATCAAAATCCAGTTCAGGGCAGTTTCTGTTATCTAAGCTATTTTGTTATTCAAATCAAGGATGCTAATCATGTCACAAATGTGAGCAACAAAGTTGGCACCTTGGAAAGTACTCACAGGTCAGAAGATAAATGTCTAACCATATTTCTAAAGAGCTAAACAAAAAGGCCAGACTAGGACCTAATTTTTTTTGTCCACTTTGACCTTTCCTTTCTAATATGGCAGAAATACCCTGTAAGTCACATTTACAAGAAATAAGTCAGTGGAAAGAAGAGAAGAGAAGAAACAAAAAAGTATACCAAAGAGCTGGACAGAGATAAGAAAACAAAACTTTCTAATTTCAGGCTAAGAAACAGGGAGAAATTAACAGGACTGATATATCTTATAGGCAAAGACTTGAAGGGAAGAAAAAGAAAATAGAACAGTTTCGTTTGGTGAAGATACAGGCAAAGCAAAATCTTAGTCTGAGCACACAAGCCATTGAGATTTTCCATAAGGTTCAGCAGTGAGAAGAAAAATTCTCTAAGCCATGAAAGTCAAGTGGATCCTTTTTCTTGTAGCTATTGTAGCGTAAGGCTACAGTTGATGTCACAGGTTTGACAACTCTTCTTTAGGAAAGGACATCTTGTAGATCCTCATGCATGGTGAACCAGCACCTTTAAGGCTAGGGACAGAAGTTATACATACACTGGCGTAAGTGATCAGAAACTGGTTTAAATCTGTAATAGAACATAAGTTCAGTGCACACAATCCAGTTTCAAAATGGCTGAAATGGGTTTGAGATAAACTTGGTAGAATGTAGTATCAGATTTAACTGATTGAGCTCAAACCGATTTATGCAATGTCTATCCCAGACCTCTTTCTGGTTTAAGTTAAACCAGAGTCCCCCAGCATCCCAGCATGCTCTTTGGGCTGGACTCTGCTTCAGCGGAACAGGGCTGACCCTAGACCTCTGCTGTCTAGCCTGAGCAGGGGCAGGGACCTGGCAAGACACTGCCTGGCACGACCCTATTAAGGCAAGGTGGGCAGGGACGGTGTTAATTCTTCCCTCCTTCCCCTCCCCACCACTGCAGCTGGAATCTGCCTGTCTGCCAAGGAGCGCCAGAGTCAGAGGAGGCAGCCAGAGCTGGCAGACCTTGGTTGCAGTCCCCAGGGGCAGAAGGGACAGAGGGAGGAATTAACCATATCCATGCCCCCTTCACCTTAATGGGGCCATGTTGGGACAGTGTCTGGCCATGTCCCACTGCAGGAGCAGAGAAAGGATGGGAACAGCAGCAGCATCTGTCAGGAGGGGGATAATTCCCCCCTCCCTTCCCTGTCTCACTGGCAGGGACCACAGCTGTCCCAGCATGGCCCCATTAAGGCTAAGGGATCAGACTGGATTAATTCTTTCCCCGCTTTCCCCGCACACCAGTGGACGGCAGCTGGGTTGGAGCAGCCCCCCCTCCTCCATATAACCCCCCCACACCACAGAGTAGGGAGGTGGGCTCTGTGCAGGGCTGCCTGGTCCCAGAGGAGGACTCTTCCCCTCCCCTGCAGGGTGGGAGGCTCTGTTCTGTGCTGGAAGGGACTCTTCCCCTCCCTTCCCCCTGCCCTGGAATGCCACCAGGTGGGGAAGAAGGTTCTGTGCAGGGCTGGCCAGCCCCGAAGGGGGACTCTTCCCCCTGCTCCTCCCCCCATCATGGGGCAGAGAGGGGGGTTCAGTGCTGGAGGGGGGACTCTTCTCCCTCCTCATGGGTGACCGGTACTTCCTGGCGCAGAGGGGGCACCAGCGGGTAAGTGTCAACTGGTGGGGGGTCCCCCAGCAGCCAATCACCAAACCTGGAAGCACCGGCAGCAAACTGGAAGTGCCACTGGTGCTTCTCAGAGCAGGCACTGGCTGGTGCTCCCCACTCCCCAGCCAGTGAGGGCCAATTTCAGAGGGACATGGACCCCCCCCGTCACATCCCCCATACATATTGCCTATGCCCCTCCTCCTCTTCTGCCCCTGCCATCATGGGGTGGGGAGGGGAGGCTCAGTGCAGGACTGCCCAGCTCAGCCTGGCCCAGCCTGGGAGTGGGGAGTGCTGTCACTGAGCCTCAGCCCTTGGTGGTGGCCCCATCCCCACAGTCCAACCCGGTCCTACCAAGCCCCAGCCGAGGCAGCTGCACGCTGGCCTGGGCTAAGCCAGGCTGCAGAGGAAGGATCACCCCTGGAAGTGGCAGCTCAGTGACATGGATGCTGAGTCCTGTCAGCAGCACAGCCTGGCCTGGCACATATAGGCAGCAGCTGGCTGGGCAGCTGGCTATCTGGGCCAGCTCAGAGACCCCAAAGGAGCTCATGGGTCCACAGCAAGTCCCTGCAGTGGGTGGCTGCTGGACTCTGGGCCCTGAAGAGACCCCCTCCCAGCCCTGCAGCAGCAGGGGGTGAGGGGGAGGAGAAGGGGGAAAAGTCCCCCCCAGCACCAAACAGAGCCCCATCCTGCCTCATGGGGGAGGGGAAGGGGAAGAGTCCCCCTCTGGGGCCAGGCAGGCCCACACAGAGTCCCCCTCCTCACCCTGCACCAGTTGGAGGGGGAGGAGGAGAAGGAAGAGGAGGCGGAAACATCCCCCTCTATCACTTTACAGAGCCCCCCTCCCCACCCCACAGCCATGGGGGAGAGGGAGGAGGGGGAAGAGAAAGGAACAAAGTAAGGCCCCTCTAGGGCTGGTCAGTGCCCTGTGCCCAGATTGCTCCTGGCAGTAAAGGAGCTCCTGGGGTGGACAGAGCTCTCCCCTCCTCCTCCTATTTCGTCCTTGTTCCAGCCATCCAGCCACAGGGGTCCAGCCACACTCCCTCTTCCCCCACCCTTCAAAACCTGCAGGCCAAGGTGGGGGTTTAAGCCTCTTCTCAGTCTTAGGCTTGCCGAGCCCTGGCCATGCCCTCCTCTCTCCTCCCCTTCCCCCCCGCCCCCCGCCCCCAGATCAGCTCAGCTTTCCTGTGAAAGGGAAGGGAGGGCTGCTCTAGCACCTCTGGGCTTCTGGCCTGAGCCATTGCAGGCATGTGCCTGCATTTCCAAAAGGAAAAGGGATGTCTGTCCACTTACAAAACAGTTTAATCTTTGCAGGTTAAACTATCCTGCAAAGATTGAGTCAATTCAGGCTTGGGCTTTTTAAATATCTGTCCCTAGCCTAAATGTCTCTGCAGATGGATAGTGGGATACTGCCTTGCCAATTGGTGCTGCCCTGCTATAGTCAGGTCCCTCATCACCTGCAAGACAGTCATTAGGACTGAAATTTGTCTTAGAAGAGAGTATACAAGGAACACTACCAAATATGCAAAACCAAAGAGAATTTCTGGAACATTTCACTAAACATTTTGAGAAGTCACTTGAGAAAGCTCACAGCCTTTTGCAATCACTTCCTGTGAGTGTTCATGGGAACAGACTTCACAGGCATCAGTGCTTGCAGGAAGTAGATTCTTCAAGCATAAAGTAATAATCATTTATGCTAAAAGTATATGGGAAAAAGCTCCCACAATGGAGCATGTCCAAGCTCTGTCTACAAGTACCAAAAAAGCATTTTAACCTTCCCCTAAATAGACAGCAAAGGATTCTCTTGGTGTTAAAAAAACTTCCTATATACTACACTCTCAAGTTCCTGCGTTTCCTTCAGTCTGTGGTCAGCATTTATCAAAGAAAGAAGGCATGTGCTGAGCAGGTACACAACTGTTGCTGTTAATGAGGCCTTGAAAACTAGATGTGCCGGTTACAGAGTACATGGAAGTTTGAACCTGCCGCATGGGTTGAATTTATACTCAAACATTTAGACAGTAATCAATCACAAAACAGATACAATAACTATGCAGCTGCTGTGGACAAGTATTTTGTGCTGTTTGTTTTATCCAGTGACTGCTTCTTTTTCCTCTCTGTCTGGTTCTGCAAACTTCTCAGGTAAAATCAGTGAACATGACTGAAGCCAAACTGCAGGAAGTTATCTGATAAATTCATAGATTCATAGATTGGAAGGGGCTGGAAGGGGCTGGATCATCAGCCCCCCTGCACTGAGCAAGAAAGACAACTGGGGTCAGATGACCCCAGCAAGGGTGACCATCCAGTCTCCTCTTGAAGATTTCCAGGGTAGGTGATTGTACCACCTCTAGAGGGAGTTTATTCCACCATCTGGACACCCTAACTGTGAAGAAGTTATTCCTAGTTTTAAGCCTGAAATTGTCTTCCAGGAGTTTGTGGCCATTATTCCTGTTTTCCCCAAGGGTGCCCTGGTGAGGAGTTGTTTACCGAGCCCTTGATGCTTTCCCCTGATATAGCAGTAAGCTGCTACCAAGTCCCCTCTCAGTTTTCTCTTTTTTAGGCTAGAGACCCAAGTCCCTCAGCCTTTTCTCATATGGCTTGCCTTTAAAGACTCTGACCATACATGTGGCTCTTCTCTAGACTCTCAAGCTTTTCCATATACTTGTTGATGTGTGGTGCCCAGAACTGGATGCAATACTCCAGCTGCAGTCTCACCAATGCTGAGTAAAGCGGAAGAATCACCACTTCAGTTTTGCTTGAGATGCATCACTTGATGCATGCCCAGAGTATTGTTTGCCCTGCTGGCTACAGCATCGCATTGATGGCTCATGTTCATACTATGGTCTATTATTACCACTAGGTCGCTTTCAGTCACGATGCTAGTCAGTTTGGCACCACTGAGCCTGTAGATATGTTGAGGATTGTTCGTCCCCAGATGGAACATTTTATACTTCTCAATGTTGAACTTCATCTGATTCTGATCCATCCAACTTGCCAGCCTGTCTAGGTTCTCCTGTATCTGCAGCCTATTTTCAAGCATGACCACACTCCCCCATAATTTGGTGTTGTCCATGAATTTGTCCAGTAAGCTCTTCATCCCCACATTCAAAACTTTGATAAAGATGTTAAAAAGCACTGGATGAAGCAAGGACCCCTGAGGGAAACCACTGGCCACTACTCACCAGGACAACACAGATCCATTCATTAGAACTCTTTGGGTCCCACCCCGCAACCAGCTTCCTACCCAGCTAACTGCCGAACGGTTAAGCCCGTGGTCCTCCAGTTTTTCCCTGAGAACATAATCAGATCAAAGGCCTTTTGGATAGGTCTAGGTATACAATGTCTAGGTATAGGTCTAGGTATACAAGTCTGGGTACACAATGTCAACCTCCTCCCTCTTATCCAGGTAGCAAGTTACCTGGTTGTAGAAGAAGATGATATTGATAAGACAAGATCTGCCTATGACAAAGCCATATTGGCTGTTGTTCAGAATCCTATCTTCTGCAAGCATATCACACCTAGACTCCTTGATGAATTTTTCCAGGATTTTCTCTGGGATAGAAGTTAGGCTAATTAGCCTATAGTTGCCCAGGTCCTCCCCTTCTTGAAGATGGGCACAACACTGGCCCTCTTCCAGTCTTCAGGGACCTACCCAAGCGCCACGAGTTTTGGAAGTTTCGCCAGAGGTCCTGAAATGACTTTGGCCAGCTCCTTCAGCACTCTCAGATTAAATTAATCTGGTCCTGCTGACTTATAAATGTCTAACTTTTCTAACTGATCATGCATCAGCTCAATGTCAACAGTAGGAAGGCAGTCATTCCCACCATGCCCATTCTGAACCTTATTTAGTATGATTTTTCCCCTTAAATTAGTGAATTACCAAAGCAAAGTAGTCATTCAGGAGTTAAGTTTTCTCCTCAGTGTCAGTAACCAGCTGTCCTGAGTTGTTAAGCAATGACCATGCTTCCATTTGCTTTCCTCCTGGTTGCTCCATACCTAAAGAAGGACTTCTTATTGTCCTTGATTTCTCTTGCTAGTTTATATTCAGTTACTGCCTTAGCCTTTCTAATCTGCTCCCTACAAGCATGGGCCATTGTTGTATAGTCCTCCTCGGGGACTGTCCAAAGGTTCCATTGTTTGTATTCCTCTTTCTTCTTTTTCAAGATTACCATAATATCCCTATTAAGACAGGAGGGCTTACCAGCCCTTCTTCTACCTTTCCACCACATTTTCCAATAGGATATGTGATAAAAGGCTACTTTACACTCAAAAAAATGCTATGGGAGAAAGGGAGGAATTGTCATATGGGTTTCAACCAATACCCCACCTTGTGTAACATCCAGTCCTCCACTGTGGTTGCAAAGAGGCTGTGATGACACAGTAAAGTTTTTAGCTACAGGTCCAGTGGTGTGACTTCAAACCCTGCTCTGGATGTGTGCCAAAGGCTAATTACCATGGACCAAGCTGTAGATAGGTACCTGGTCAGTCAAGCTGTAGAGTTAAAGGTAACCCAGTTGTTGTGCTAGCCACATCACTCCTTTGTATATCATTGGCTACAGGCAGTGGTATGATTTAACCATACTAACCCAGTAGACTAGTAACCTCAGCTGAAACTTTATTTTTTTATGCTGGTCAAGAGGAAGAAGGTGAAGGGAAGCTTCATACCTATGAAGTGATCTGCTCCATTTATGCTCTTGTAAAGGTTTGTAAGGGTTTATATCCCTTATATTTTTTTTTAATTCTATCCATGTAGCTGACATTTTGTAATGAGACGAGTGAAAGACAATACATTTATTATACAATGAATGTGTCTACACATGCAATTAATCTGAAGCAATAAACTCTGGAGCAGTTTGAGCATAGGGCAGGTACAGGGGGGCAATGCCCCACCTAAAATTGGCCCTCTGGGAGTGGGCTAGGGAGTGGGGAGTGCCAGCCAGTGACTCCTCAAGAAGTGCCGGCAGCACTTCCAGTTTGCTGGCGGTGCTTCTGGGGTTGGCAGTCAGTCACTGGAGGACTCCCCCACAGTGATCAGCTGCAGGTGCCCCCCCAGAGCCAGGAGGCACCAGTTGCCCATGAGTTTGAGTCAGAATTAGCATTAGGTGTAGCATCTACACATGCACCTCAGACAGTAGCAATTTGTATCAGGGAGGAGCAGTTTACACTAGAGCCACCCAACCCCAGACTCCAAGTGGTAGCATTGGGCTCACTGGGGCACAAGGATGCTGAAAGTGCAGAGCCATGTGTCTAGGCAGCCAGAAGAAGTCTGGCTCCTGGCTGGCTGTGCTGACCAGGTGCAACTTATGCCCATGATGAGCATCTACATGTGCATTTAATCACAGTAAGCTACCCCAGCATAAGATAATACTGTCCTTGACAGTACTATCTTACGACAGTATAAATCAGTTTACTGCAGCCTAATACCATTGCACTTGTAGACGGTGACACTACTCCACAGCTAATTAGTCAACTCTACAGTAAAGTGCATGTGTAGATGTGGCCAATGGAGCTTTAACAGTGAAAAGTATGTTTAAGATTAAAGAACAGTATGATGGCACTGTCTCAGTGAGGTTGTTTCTACAGTCAACAGGCCTTCAGTATATTTGTAAATTCACAACTATTTGGGATGACATTTGTACCAAGGGGAGGGAAGAGAGGCAGATCATATGTTCCCACCCAATTCATTGCCTCAACTCCTTTCTGATAGTGCCAGAATAAATCAAAAGCTTAACACACAGCAAGGATGATTTAATCAACTGCTGCTTTCATTTGGATGGGGTTTAGCTCCACCTTCAGTGACCTCACAGCCAGGTTTAAAAATTATGCTTAAACCAAGTTTGAACTTGATTGCAATCAAACAGGTTTTGTTTCCCAGCCACTGTGAGTTGGCCCAAATTCTCAGGGCCTTTCCACACCAACAAAACAACTTTGTCCCAGACTCTGTTATAACATGTTTTATTCCTATCTGTGCAGATGAGACGAAATTATTTCATGATGTTACCAGCTCATGTTTCAACCCTGATAAGGTAAAAAGGTAATGAAATATTTATCCTGGGACACAACCCATATATTTGGTTCCCAAGATCAGTGATGGTCTGTAAATCAGTCAACTGGATCAAATCATAGTCTAACAAGGTCAGAAACTATTGTGTTACCACACCTTCACATTTAATAATTAAGATCAGCCAAAAAACAGTTTGGACTCATCCTTAGCTGCTAATCAAAAATGTTAGAATTTTAATAGGTCATCTTACTCTTCCCCTTAATATTGCACTTCCCTCTTTCCCTTAGAATCTCTCCCATTTTAAAACCCCACCAAACTACTACCATTTAAAGGCCACATCTCCTTTTCATCTCTAAACTAATGTACTGGGTGCATCTTCATGTGCCATTAGTGCACTACAATAATGCTCTGCAGTCTTTTGCTTCCAGGAAGCTTCCGGGCACGTGGTTTACATGTGTGCCCAAACTGCAATGACTGCAACACATTGCACCAGCCCTGGCTGGCATGGAGCCCAGGGAGTCAGCCTGCCAGCTTGGGGCTGCTCCAACCAAGCTCAATGTGCTGCAGAGGAGCTGGCTGAGACATGAGGGTTCTTCGGTACAGGGTTAGCCAGCAGGCAGCCTCCACACTGAAGCACGCTCATGCCCCAGCCAGCCTGATCAGCATTTACACACGCCCTATCAGGGCACGCAAGACTAATACCCTGTTGCAGATTTTTTTCGTTCACAACAATGCACCTGTAAATGCTGACCAGGCTGGCCAGGGCATGAGGGTGCTTCAGTATACTGAGACATTTACTGTGCAGTTAATTAGTCAACTGTGCAGTACATGTCTCATGTAGGCGTGCCCAATGTGCTCCCTCGCACTTGTAGGGAGGCATTTAGATGGGCCAAAGCTACTATGGAGCTAAGGATGGCATCCCAAATAAAGGATAACAAAAAATCATTTTTTAGATATATAGGGAGTAAAAGGAAGGCCCAGGGTGGAATACGACCCCTGCTAAATGGGCAGAAGCAATTGGTGACAGACAGGGGGGATAAGGCTGAACTCCTCAATGAGTTCTTTGCCTCAGTGCTTCTAAGTGAGGGGCAGGACAAGGCACTCACTGGGATTGTAGAGAGGCAGCAGCAAGGCACCAGACTTCTATGCGTAGACCCTGAGATGGAGCAGTCACTTGGAGGAACTGGATGCCTTTAAGTCGGCAGGCCCATCCAAGGGTGCTGAAGGCACAGGCCGACGTCATTGCACAGCCACTGGCGGGAATATTTGAACACTCATGGCACATGGGCCAGGTCCTGGAGGGCTGGAAAAGGGCCGGTGTGGTCCCCATTTTCAAGAAGGGGAGGAAGGAGGACCCAGGCAACTATAGGCCAGTCAGTCTCACCTCCATCCTTGGCAAAGTCCTTGAAAAAATTA
>JAGPOW010003642.1:65923867-65987220 GCA_030014935.1 Caiman crocodilus | reverse complement strand
TTCTTCACAGTTAGAGTGGCCAAGGTCTGGAACGGGCTCCCAAGGGAGGTGGTGCTCTCCCCTACCCTGGGGGTCTTCAAGAGGAGGTTAGATAAGCATTTAGCTGGGGTCATCTAGACCCAGCACCCTTTCCTGCCTATGCAGGGGGTTGGACTCAATGATCTATTGAGGTCCCTTCTGACCCTAGCAGCTACAAATCTATGAATCTATTGAATGTCTACAACAGTGGTTCCCAATCTGTGGTACACAGACAACCTGTCAGCATTAACAGGTTTATTATAATTATATGACAAAAAATTGCTGGTGGTACTTAAGTTTGTATTTTTTTAAATTGGTGGTGCACAATTTGTTAGAGTTTGGGAACTGCTGGTCTACAACAATGATTCTCAACCAAGGTTCTGCAGCACCCAGGGGTGCCTTGAGATCATTCAAGGGTGCTACGCAATGTTAACACTGTTAGGTATGTAAACACTATTCAAAAGGTAAAACCAGAGGTTTCAAATAGGAATCCATAGTGTTAAAAACATTCTAACCTGTTGTGATCTTTCTAAGTTTTTTGCAAGAGAAAAATTACTCTTTTATTTTTCCATAGTCAAAAAATGAGTGAAAACTAATTACTGTGTTTTCCAGCAACTGCCTTGAGTCTAACAGGTGGTATCTTGAGGCTAAAAAGATTGAAAATAACTAGTCTACAACCACCATTTGGAGCTTCCTCCACATCCAGCTTTTGCCCTCTGTAATCCACTGAAACAAGTTTTCCTAAAGTCTTTGAATCCTTGGCCCTCCAGCCACTGACACCCTCACGTGTTTCTCTTCTTGTCTGCCCCCTTGCTTGCTATGCCTTTTCCTCCTACTTCTCTAATCACTCCTTCAAAGAATCCTCATCCTCCATCCATTTTTCTCTTAAGGTTGCACTAGGCTCTGTCCTAGGACCCCTTCTCTTCATTCTCAACATATTACCTCCAAGTAATCTCATCCACAAACATTAATTCAGCAACCAGCTAAATGCTGGTGACTCATAAATCTACTTGTATTCCAGACTGGTCTCCTTCTGTCTAGACTAAAATCTCAGGCTCTCTTTCTGATACCTCCTCATTGGCTGTGTCCACATGAGACATTTACTGCAGAGCTGACTAATTAGCTCAACAGTAAAACATCAGCATCTACACGTGCAGTGCTATTAGGCTGGAGTAAATGAATTAATT
Organism: Caiman crocodilus; assembly: GCA_030014935.1. NCBI lineage: Eukaryota > Metazoa > Chordata > Crocodylia > Alligatoridae > Caiman > Caiman crocodilus. The sequence goes on along the minus strand of JAGPOW010003642.1, from coordinate 65,986,015 downwards.
CTGCCATAGGATAGCGCTGCCTCACACAAGTACTATCCTACAGCAGAGTTATTTACTCCACCACCATGCACATGTAGACACTAACAGGGCTGGCTGGGTGCTTCTGTGTGGGGGCTGCCTGCCAGTTAGCCCTGCACAGTAGCACACTTGTGCCCCAGCTAACCTCTCTGCAGCATGTTGTGCTGGGTCAGAGCCGCCCCGGGCTGGCAGGCTGACCTTAGGGGCTCAACGTACTGTGGTCCCAGGCACATGTGCAAATGGTGAGCCTGGGAGCAAAAAACTTTGGCTTAAACTTTGCTGGAGTTCATTCAGGCATGCTAATTGCACATATAGATGCTCTCATTGGCATCTAACTCTCAGTTCAAGTCCAATGTGACAAAACAAGACCTCTACATCTCCCCGCCCCACCCCCCACAAAAATCTCCCCACTACTTCCTTTCTTGATTGCTATAAACAGCACCACCAGGACTGATATCCAAGACCATAATCCTGGGGTCATTTTGCTCTCTTAGGAAGGGGACCTGGGGTTCTCAAATCCATGATATCTGCCCATATCATGCAGATTCCTTCTGCATAGCTTTTGTAAGATATGACCTTCCTAACTATCTACACTCATGTCTGATATCTTATTGTCCCATGTCTCAACAACAGTAACTGGGACCTAGTCATGGAAGAGCCATGTAAATTAACTTTGCCTAAATTAATCTCCAGAAAGATGGTCTCTCTGGCTTCTCTCAGCCACTTTCACTAGGGTCATTTTGTCTCTCAAAGGCGGCCCAGGCAGACAACCAGATGTGTATACAATGCCTCCCTTAATGGTTTGGTGCTCCTTAGCACACAAACATCTCTGCAAAAAATCCTTTAATTTCTCTGGGAATTACTGTGTTCTGGAGTACATAGATTTCCAGAACCATGTTTGCAATAGATTTATGTATGTTAACCAGGAGGCTGACAAGCCAGCAGCTGGTCTCCATGTAGACCAGTTTGCTGATGCTGATTGAGCTTCTTGATTGATGAAAAACCTAAGGAATTCAACCTCTAGTGCTAGCACAGATTGTGCTTATTTCCAAACAAACTCCTGATGTTCCAGACTTTATAGGTTTTGACTTTTCCCTGCCATCAATGTCATCCCAGAAAATGTGTTATTCTGTGCACTTCTCAGGTACTTGAGCACCCTGAGGTGACATTTGTTCCTAGAGCTTGCTTAAAAACACCCTCAGCTACAATGTGTAACATTAACATAGCAATGATCTCCCTTAAAGCTGTGCTGACAATTCAAGGGAACCCAGGCACAGAGTTTCTACTGTCCTCAAGCACTCACATGGCAAGACAGAAGATCCTGAGTCAAGAAGGAAGTTTCATTAGCTATTTTTATTGTTATGGCCTACTCATCACTCTAGGGCCACATACAGAATTTGTTCACTAAAAAGCAGAAGTAGGACTAATTTATTCAATTAAGACTAATACCCCCCCACAACACTCTTCTTCATCCACTCCCACCCACTGAATACCTCCACCTGGAAATGCTTACCTGGTTACCTGAGCTACAGTGGACTGAAGGTAAAAAAGGACTCCAAAGCAGAAGGGCTGTCCTTTGGCCTCCACTCAGTAAACCTGAATGGTATCAATTCCAGTAGCTCTGGTGAACTCAGGAACTCTACATCTTTACATGTGCTCCAGGGGTGGGGGAGATGCTATAATTAAAGACGCTCTTGCGATCCACTTTAATTAAAACATCTACAGCATCTCCCATATTCAGTATCCCACACTTCAAAATCGTGTGGGTGCTTTAGTTAAAGCGTCCCACTACCATTTGAAAGCACAGGAATGCAGAATACGAGAGATGCCAAGGCTGCTGAAGTGTGCTAATTAGCATGCTCCAGCAGACTCAATTAATCAAGTCTGCTCCATCGTGTTGTAATTGTCTGTACTCAGTGATTAAAAGTGCCTCGGCACAGCAGAATTCCCCAGGCACAGCGCAATTCCTCAGTGCAAAAACTCCCTCGGTATGGCGGGAAAACCTTGGTGCAGTGATCAATCCCCGCAAAACTTGGCACTCACATTGTTTGCATGCATGCTACTTATTGGCTTGGTGTAAATTATTCCTACCTGGCAACTAGTAATTGGCTCGCTAGCTGTATAAAAGCTAGGGCAGTTTCTGCCCGAGTTGGAGAACTCCACATGTACTCCAGAAGAGAGTTCTGTGTACATCTCGGAGCAACGTTGGAGGCCTGATCACCCACCGACGACTCCCCGTCGCTGATCATCCCAATGTACCCCGTACCTTGCACGCTCAGAAAACATCAGTTTTTGTTCCGAGCCCTACCCGGTTTGCAACTTTATGGAAGGTGCCTACTCTGTGTACATCGATGCAAGTCCCTGTACTTCAGTATTGTAAGTAAAGTTATTTTCAATTCAACCAATACGCATCTGTGCCTAATTCTACTCCATCGATTGAAGTACCAACAGCCCCACCGGCTATACTCGTTCCCCACAGTAATTAAAGCTCATTGGAGCAATCATCCCACACATTTACAGGCACCCATTGGTACCACTTAATAGAAAGAGACAGCCATCATTGTTTATTGAATGTAAAATGCTACAAATTTACATAGATCCAAGGATTTTATAAGCACATTTTATCACTGGTATGATATTAACCCTCATTAGTAGAGGTCTTCACTATATAAACTATACTTGTCTATTTTTCTCCATTTAAAAAAAAAAAATTAATTAATACAATTTAAAAAAATAAATCCTTTTCCTGGGCAGCTAACAGTGCTATTTTCTTTTTTAGGTTTTTCCAGCTGGAAGTATTGTACAATTGTGCTTTCTAATGTTTTATATATATATATATATATATATATATATATATATATATATAACATCTCAAATTGCAGTTTGATAAAAAGAAGAAGTTTGCTCTCTAGTGGTTAAATTTAAATAGCTCTGGAAATTCAGGCTACTTTGGAGAGAAACAGTTTTTAGTCAAAAATATACTTTTTCCATATCCTTTTTGCAACCAAACCTAAGTATTTGTTGTTCATCATTCTTTGATGTCTGAGAACTATCCATGCTCAGCATCAGTTCTAAGGACAGGAAGGGGATATTTTTTTGTAGGTACAGTCCAATTTCTTGTATCTTTTGGATGCAGAAGAGTTATTATGGGCTTTGAAAGCTTAATTATGGCCAAGGAGTTTTATGGTGGGGAGTGGGATTAAGTGGTGTTAGGCCAGATTGTCACATGAGGTAACTGCCTATTGCTGAAGAATATTACAGGGGGACTAGGCAATTTTTCTCACATTGTCTTTGTGCATGTAGAAAGGCATGTTGTGCACAGGATCCTTGTAACCAGCTCCCCAAGCAGGTTTTCAAATATGTCTTTATTTTTAAAGTCTTTCTTTAAATATGCAAATTTCTCCCATTGTTTTTCTTTGTAGTCACAGACATCTCAGTGGGGACCAGTAGTGTCTGACACTAATCTAGTTCAGGACATATTTTTGTCTATTACTTCTTATTTGTGCAATAGTAGCTTCTGGCAGCTCCGGCTCAGATCAGCACCCTAGAAACTTAGTAAGACAGCTGCTGCCCTGAGGATCTTACAGTCTGCTTAAGCAAAGTAGAAACAGGTTAAGAGGTGGAAAGAAGCTTGAAAAGGTGAAATGATTTGCCCAAGGTCATACAGGTGGTCAGTAACAGTCAGAAATAATCCTGCTCCACATACTACCCCTCAAATTTAGTCAGTCAGGATCCAGATATGACAGAGGTTTCACTAGTGGATGTTCAGCTCACTAATTATGCAGCTTGCTGGTCCAGAAGTGTGGGGCCTGATTCCTGTCTGCTATATGCCTAGTGTAGTGACTTATACTTGATCAAAGTAAGTGCAAGAGATTCTGAGACAATTGCACTGTGTGCTTGTTTTGTGCAGATGTGTACAACTTCACACTGTACAAAGCAGCAGAAAACCAGGCCCAGTGAAATTATATCAGCATGAGAGAAAAATTAGGCACAAAGTTGAGAGAAAGACAGAAGATCTAATATCCTCCCTACCCCACTTCTCTTCCTCCCACCCACCCACTGCTGCCCTCCCTTTTCTAATTAAAGAAAACCACATGAAATCCCCAAGCTGTTGTGGGTCCCTTACATCAAGAACAAGTTGCTGGGAACTGTTGTTTTTATGGGCAGCACCTCTCCATTAAAGATAAGGTCAACTGCAGGCCAGCCTTCTACCACCCTTGTTTTATTGCTTCTGGTTATAGCATATATAGCTAGATGAGCTGAGCTGAAAACAGAGTTGTTAGTGCGACGGGGTTAGCTGAGGTGCAGTAAAGAATCAGACGTTTAGCATTAACGATTACCAAGAAAGAAAATAACAAAGTACCAGACAAACCCAACATCATGTTTTTCACCTCTTTTCATTTTTTTTTAATGGAAAAGCCTGCAAGTTCTTGTTATCCTTTAGCAGCAGCTGCAGAAAGGAACAAGGCAGATGAGAATGAGAATAAGGCCTCTGAAGGCTTCTTATTCCCAAGGTCAATTTCCAAACACAATAATTGCCAATCAGCAACTAACGCCTTTATAATTAAAGTGTTGTATTAACTGGAGGATGACTGGGGTTTTGGGATTTTTTTTTAATCCCTGTACATTAAGGTGAGGCAGACTGATGTAGAAGGAAGGCTCCAGACAGCTCCCACCAAAATCAATGAGTATTTTTGCCACTGATCTAAAGTATGGGTTAGAATAGAGCCAGAAGGCATGAAATAATAATCTACTCCCACTTACCTCTGTGTACATTTATAGCAGATCCCTCAAGGTGAGGTACATGGAAGCCTCTGTGGGGAACACAGACATATCTGCTTCTATGTTGAAGGTTTAATTTGAAACAAGTCATACACACAAGCTTGGGCAGAGGAGAGGTATTTCCAAACCTCAAAAGTGAAGTGTTATAATTATTAAATTTCATAATTTGGTGAAGGGAATATATCTATTTTTTAAGGCTTATAGGTTAATAATACTGTTAACTGAAAAATGGAGAACCAGCTTTCAAAACTAGTTCTGGGACACTGTTTAATCAAACTGCTGGAAATGAGAAAGTGATATCATTGCTGTAGCACTTTCTGATACCAGTGGTTGCATCTACGCAAGACACTTAAATGCTTATTGGACTAATTCTACTGCACATTAGCGTTGCTGACAAAAATGTTGATAATGCACTAATGGACAGTAGATTAATCCAATGTGCATGAAGCATCACAAAAAGCATTTGTTTGCACTAATGCACAGTAGTGCCAATTCTGGTGCATTAAGTTTAGTACCTGTTACTACAGGTACTAAACTTAATGTGCTGTAATTACAGGACATTAATGAACATGCAGATGCTCCCAGTTATTGTCTGTTGTAGGACAGTATTACCTCAGCTCCAGAACAGGCCACTGGCTGACTTGTAGGGCAGGAGGCAGGGTAACATTACTGCTGATGGAATCTGGGTGTTGTCTCCGGTCACACAAACCAAATGACACATCACTGGAATTTGAAAAAAAAATAGAAAGTTGTTTGTGTTTCAGCACTATATTTCAAACTACTCCAAAGGACAGGAAACTACCTATATTTCACAGACTGTTTTAGATCATTTGCAGAATACCCACTTCCTCTACCTCCAACCCCCATTTTAACAGGGAAAGCAATAGAAAGCAAGATAAAGAAATTTATTTTACCTGCCCACATTCCTCCAGGAAAAACACAACAGTATACCACAACTACTTTCATATCTCTTTCCACCTTGTGGAAGGGTTATGGATGAGGCTTGGTTACCATCATGTTTTCCACAAGGTTAGGCCCATTAGTATGGCCTGTTAACCATGCCCAATTCTCCTTGTTCCTAGAGCCCTAAGTTAAAAAGCCAGAAAGGACCACTGTGTTCATCTAGGTTGACTTCCTGAGTAAGACAGACCATAGAATGTCCTTGAATTAATTCTTGCTTTAATGAGAGCAGAGCTTTTTAAAAAAGCATCCCATTGTGACTTAAAATGTTCTTGTGATGGAGAAGTCCCCACCACTACATTTAGTTGTTTCAATGGTTTATTCAACTGCGTTAAAAATGTATCTTACTTTTAGGCTGACTTTGTTTAGTTTCAACTCCTAGCCATTTAATTTGTTATGCTTTTGACCAATCTGTCTACCACCACTCTACTATCAAATTTCAGTCCCCATGTAGGTACCTGTTGACTGTGATTAAGTCACCTCTTAACCTTCTCTTTGATAGATTCAGTAGATTGAGTGCTTGGAGTCTTACATTATTTAAGATGTGTTTTGCAATACTTTTAGCATTCTTGTGGCTCTTCTCTGAAGACGCCTAGTTCACTATCATTCTCAGAGTCAGATACAGCATTCCAGAGTCAGTCACGCCCTGCCAGATACAGAGGCACTATAATCTCACTACTCCGTCTCCTCCTAATTACCTTATTTATAGGTGTCCTTTATTAATGATAATTTTACTTTTTCTGTCAGTTGCTGATAAAACAGTGCAGGACCCAGAACTGAGATCCTAAAACACATTTGCAATTCTAGTTTGTCACTTCTCTGTTTTCAGAAACAGTCCTACCTCTCTGCTCAGGGTCTTGACCCCTGTCACCATCATGAGGAGTAAAATTACTCTCCTCCGTACTTCCTTGGCTTATGGACGGTACCAGAGGAGGTGGTCAATAGTTCCCTCCTTCCATTAGTAGGTTTGCTTGGGGCAGTTTGATACGTACTGTTTGGTCACATGACCAAGCAGCAGGGGACCCCCAACAGCCCACTTTCACCAGTTCATCTCCTGCTTCAGAAACACATTGTGGAAGACCAGGAACCTAGTCATTTACAGACACACAAGTCTCTCAGACAAAATGGGACTGAGTGAGGTGCAGGGATACTACCAGAAGTCAGTAGAAGACATTGGGAAGAGGATGGCAGAGATCATACGGAAAAGAAAAGACTGGCATAGACTGTTCAGAGATGGGATGGCTGGAGAGGGTGATGATGATGACGATGGCAACAGCACCAGTGATGACGGTGAAGACAATGACAATAATTATAGCAACAAGTGAAAGGACTGGGAAATCAGGAGGGGGTGTTGGGAGGGAAATAGGGACAGGAGGGCTGGGAAGGAGAAGTGGAAGTGATCCTTTGCATGATTGTGATGGCTAGAGCCCCCAGGAAATGCCAGGCCAGTTACCACCCTGGTGAAAGGTGTTACAGGGTGCCTTAACCCCTAACCCCCACAACCAGTACTCTAGCTGCAGCCTGACCAGTGCCACATAGAGGGAGAGCATCAGCTCCCTGGACTTGTTCGTGATGCACCTACTAATGCATGACAAAGTGCAGTTAGCTCTGCTAATTGCTTCATCACATTAACATCTCATATTCATCTGATGCTGCAGCTAGTAAAGCAAGCAAAATGCTGGCTTGCATCCATAGATTCTTTACAAGCAAATCCCAGGACGTCATTCTCCCATTGTACTCAGCCTTGGTGAGGCCACAGCTGGAGTACTGCATCCGGTTTTGGGCTCCACAATTCAAAGGATGTGAAGAAGCTTGAGAGAGTCCAGAGAAGAGCCACGCGAATGATCAGAGGTCAGGAAAACAGACCTTACGATGAGAGGCTGAGCCATGGGACTCTTCAACCTGGAAAAGTACAGGCTCAGGGGTGATCTGGTGGCCACCTATAAGTTTATCAGGGGTGCTTGCCAGAATCTGGGGGAATGTCTATTCACCAGAGCACCCCAAGGGATGACAAGGTCAAATGGTCGCAAACTCCTCCATGACTGTTTCAGGCTGGACATAAAGAGAAACTTTTTACTGTCCTATCCTTGATAATTTTTTCAAGGGTTTCCCAAGGATAAAGGTGAGACTAACCGGTCTGTAGTTACTTGGATCTTTCTTCCTCCTCTTCTTGAAAATAGGAACTGCATTGACCCTTTTCCAGTCCTCAGGGACCTCACCTGAGCACCAGGAGTGCTCAAACAGGCATGCCAGTGGCTCTACTATGACACTGGCTAATTCTTTCAGCACCGTTGGGTTAAGCTTATCCAGTCCCACTGATTTAAACCCAACCAGTCCCTCCAAGTGTCTCTTTACTAAGACAGTGCTGACAGTTGGTGGGCTGGTGTTTCTCATGTTTCTGTCAGTAATGCATTTGGAAGGTTTGTCTAGATCCAAGTTCAAGAATACAGAGGCAAAAAACTCATTGAAGAGCTCTACTTTGTCCCTCCTGTCTGTCACCAGCTGCCCTTGTTTATCCTCTGCAACCTGTATGCCCCTATTTTTGCGCTTAGGCTTTCCTGGATTTCCCTGTTTAGCCAGGAGAGTTTCTTAGCCCCTTTGCCCCCTTTTCTATGTAGTGGAATTGCCTCCTTTTGTGCCCAACAGATCATTTCCTTGAGGAACAACTGCCCTTTGTAGACCCTTGTTTTGAGCTTTAATGCTTATATTAGCTTTAATAACTAATATCCTAAGCACCCTGAAGTCAGCCTTTCTGAAGTCTAGCACTTCTGCCCAGCTGGTTACTTTTTCCACCCTTTGCTGAATAGTGAATTCAGTTAATTGATGGTCACTATCCTCTAGGTTGCCCTGTACCTGCAGATTCCCCACCACACTGTCCTCCATAGCCAGCACCAAGTCCAGCAAGCCATGCCCCCTAGTTCATATACCTCCTGCATCAGGTGGAGGTCCTGTATGTAGGTTAAGAACCTACATAAGTGATTAGTTCTGGCTGACTAATCCTCTCAGCCCATATCAGGGTAGTTTAGGTCAACTATGACAACCATATCTCTTGACGGTATGGCCTCTGAGAGCTACCCGGAGAATTCAAGGTCTAACTCATCCTTCTGGTGTGGTGCTCTATAGTAGAGCCCTACTACCAAGTCCCTTTCCCAGAGGAGTTTTGCTTGCTGTGCTCCAAGTTATTTAAGGTGCATTACACCACCAAATTTCCTACAGCAGCTGGAATTAATGCGCAATATGCCACCAAGGCATTCAAACAGTGACACCATTAAAGCGGCGCAAAAGCATTTAGCCCACTCTAAAGTGTCATGCATGCATGCCCCTCATTTCGTCTACACATGGCCTTATTTACCAGCCAAACTGGATAATCAGAAGACTGCCTGACTGTTACTGTGCCCTACCAATAACTAAAAAGGAACTGAAACATTGGTCTTCATATTCTTACATACAATTAATGTTGCTAAGGAAATCATTTTAGATTAGATGGGTACTTGACTGAGGTCCTGTGACCCTGGCACTCAATCCTGCTACTGGCGGGGGGTTAGACTAGATGGCCTGCTTAGGCCCCTTCTGACCTTAGATACTATGAAACTATGAATTTTCCTGCCTTATTCGTCCCAACTTGTTTTTGTGTCTCAGCATGTCTGTAGGAAATAATGAAGTGGAGGACAACCCTCCAAAACATAGCATGCAATACTTTAAAATGAAAATGATCATTAAGAGGACAGGAAGGTTCAGGAACCTGGGAATGAGATACAGACCTGTGTATCCCTAGGTGCCTGATTAGAACCCAGCTCACACCAACAGTGGATGAACAATGCTATGATTTGATAGGCATGTTGTGCAAGCACTGTCTCTTTCAATAAGTATCTGCAGAAACAAATCTTCACACAGGAAATGACAAATTTGATGATGAAAGAGCCAAGAGGAACTTGGCACTTAAAAAAACCCAAATATTCTGTATTTTCTTCTTTTTTAAGAAGTGTCTCGTGTTTAACCAATTTGTCCTTGGGCCTGGGCTGCATGCAAACTTACACCAGTATTACTAACAGTGGGCATGTAGCTACACGAGATGTTTACTGTACAGTTGACTAATCAGTCTTGGCATGTACATGTGTGCCCCTATTAGGCTGGAACAAACTAATAAACTCTGCAGCAGGATAGAACTTGTAAATACAAGCACTCTCCTGCTGCAGAGTAAAAAAGAAACTCCACAGCAGCACACATCTAGATGCTGAAGGGGCTGGCTGGGGCACAAGACTGCTTCAGTGCAAAGGCTGCCTGTTAGCTAGCCCTGCTCTGAAGTTCCCTCATGCCTTAGTCAGCCCCTCTGTAGCATGCTGAGTCATGGGGACAAGCCCAAGCCTGGCAGGCTGACCCCACAGGCCTCTGCTTGCTGGGACTGCTCTGACCCAGCTCCACCTGCTGCACATGAATAAACTGCAAAGCTTATTGTTTCAGAGTTAATTGCTCCCTGGCACATGCTACTGGGCACGCCATTTGAACAATAAACTCTGGAGCAAAAAGCTTTGGAGTTTATTCATGCGCAGTAATAACATGTGTATACATGCCCACCATGTCTTAAATACATTTAATAAAAACAGTGTAAAATCCATTCGAACCATATCTACTTTGGTTGAAGGATAAATTATAAGGATTTACTTTAAATTAGCTCTAAACATACTTAAACTAAGCCAGGATAAAACTACTCTTAACTCAAAATAAGGGCGCAGACAGAACAGTAGCTCCCTGTTGCAACTCAGTGCTATGAGTTGCAACAATTCCCCCAAACCCAGAAGAAGTTTGCTGTTGGTTCTGGGAGTTGGGGAATTCCAGCTGCTGAGAGATCCTGCAGCCTGGTTCCCACAGCAATACCACTCCCCTCTCCCAGACCAGATGTTGTTTTCAGATGGGAGGGGGAAAGGGAGCAGAGGGAGCTCATTCTTGTGTTCCCCAGCTGGTGGGGCATGGGCGAGTTAGTGCTTTAAGAGGACTGACATGACATTTCCATGGATGTTAACCAAAAAGATTCATTAGATAATGAGCTTACTAGGAAAATGACAGGTAGGCCATTGCAATAATAAATAAAACAAGCTATAATCAAGTCCAGTCTAGCCATAATAGTGTTTTCTCACCAGTCACTGGCAAGGAAGTGATTTTGATCTTGCATCTTTCACGGGGCATGGATCCATTGCTGAGGATGGTCAGCTGGTTGCAGGTTATAGGGTTCTTCTCTCTTGGGGTGAGTGTGCTGTACTGGAAGCTGCACTCTTCTATTATACCCATTCTTCAAAGTTTATTTTCTTGATGGACTAGCGATCAGAGCCCAGACAAAGCTGGCCAGGTAGAGGGTCATTGTTCATTGATTGCATTATAGGTGTCACCCCTTCAGATCCATCCCTGGTTGTTATTGGTGCAAATGACATGCACAAACCCTTGATCCTCCAGAGGTTTGTTATTTACTTAACTATAACAGGACTTGATTACTTGAGTTTAAACTGGAGGCTTAGTAGTAGGACTTGATTAATCAAATCAAGCACCTCAGACCTCAGACGAGTTGAGGGGTACTGCATAGGTCACTGTTACAGCAGGGCAGATCCCCAAAATATTTGTTAACCTATCTAGGCTCCTAGGTTGGTGAGGAATGTAGTAACAAGGGAGAGGCAGTCACTTCGCAAAGGGAACCTATTCATAATTGATCTCAAGTTGTTAGACCTGGGGGGTGTTCAATATTGGAATCTGGAGATGGGATTAACTATATAATTGTATTTTGGGTGGTCCCAATCACGAGCTTGCATTCTTGTGCAAAAGGCACTGTTGTTATAACTTGGTCATTTACATCTTGCATGAAGGTCTGGACAAGCTCTGGGTCCAGCAGGTGGATTGGAGCCCTCCCCATCCCTGGGAGGCTCCAATCCACCCACCCCACCTGCCAGCACCAGCTGAAAAAACCCCAAACCAAACTCCCTCTGCTCCCCCTTCCTCTCCCCTCCCCCCACCCCTTCTGAAAACAGCAACAGGCTGGGAGTTTTGCAGATACAAGTTACAGAACATGCTCTGTTTTGGAGCATGTTCATCCAAATCCTCATGCAATGGGAGTTCAGAGTTTCACAGGATTGGGCTCTTGTAAAGCACTCTGCAGTCATACACTTCTGTCTGATGGCTGTAGAGTGCTTTCTAGGGCCAGATCAGGCAAAAATTCTCACATCTGTCTGTGCCCTAAGTGGCTACAAAGAGTTTTTAACTATCAGCTTTAAAATCGATCTGAACTAAGCCACTGAAGCTTCCTCATGTAGGCAGCTGTTGTCATCTGGATTGAAATGTTGAGTTTAAACAACGCCCTTTTCTAGAGATAGTTTTAAGAGACAACTGAGCATGTATTTATGCCCTAAACAAAGATAAAAGCAAGGCTACTCAGAACTCAAACCATCTGAACAAAGAACTAGGCTGAGTATTGTTTGGGGCTTGGATGTACATGAGGAAATAGACTACATACAAAAAAAGACTTAGTCTGCCCTCCTAGGTTGCTTCTACTTTACCTACACAGTGGTAGTTCCTTTTGGCTAAGTACAGTCAAAAGCCCAAGGTGGAATTGATCCAATCTTTATAGATTTCTCTAAAATGCATAGATTAAAACAGTAGTGACCAGAACTCACGTTCGCTCTTCAGTTGAGGAAGCAAGCAGATGTCTGCACTGGCCAAGACCAGAAGGCTGGGGGTGCTCCCACATTCCTCCCAGCCTGCCAGCCATTGTCAAGGTGAGCTGAGACCAGGCAAGCAGAAGCCATCCCTGATAAACTGACTGGCACATGCCTTCAATCCCATGCTGTCAGCTGCAGGGAGGTGGAAAGCACATAATTTCTCCTCAGCCCCATGGTGGTGGAGGGGGACAGAGAAGGGAACGGAGCTCCTGCTCCAGTCCTGGGCTCCCCCTAAGCTGAGGTCTGCCTAGCTGGGGGGAGCCCTATGCTGTGTTCAGGTTGCCCAACCCAGCCCACCAAAAGTCGCTGCCTCTGATCTGCCAGGGGTGGGAAATGGAGCCTCCTGCTCTAGCCCCAGCTTCCCCCAGCTCGGGGGCCAAGACTTGGTGGGGGGCTGTGTTCTCCAACCCCCATGGGGGGCGCTAAGCATCCTGGAATGCTGGCTGTGACATAATTTGAGTCAGGAGGGGATCTGGAACCGAAGTTCGATAGGTCTAACCAAAACTGATCAACTTTGATACCACATCCACACAGGTCTAACTTCAAATGGGTTCTGCCATTCTGTGTGCACTGAACTTCTGTTCTGTTACAGGTTTCAACCTGTTTCTGATCACTTATCCTGATGTATGTGTAATTTCTCTACGTAGCCCTGGTGACCACTAAGGGCTGCTTCTGGCACCAGATTATGCCAGCTCTGCTGAATGGCAGAAGCTGCATCAGCAGAAGCCTCCTAGTGGCTAGAGAGGAGTTGCAAAGATACCTGACACATCACCAGTTTCATCACGTATCTGAAATAACCTGTGAGCCTCTGAGTTCTGGATAGGGGCTTAGGACCAAAAAAGAGAAAAGTAACACACTTTTTGGAGCCAAATTTGGTTTGTATATAAGCACAATCCACTGATCCTGATCAAGTATGCTAAGAAATTGTAGTAAAAACAGGAAGAGTGTAGTAAGTGTCTTGGGTGTCTATTACTTAAACATAAAAAGGTTAAAGCTTTTCAGTATATTTTTTCTGTCTCCTTAATCTATTCTCTCTGAACACTCACTTGCTCAGTGGATGAAAATGTGAGGCATCATTTTTACTTCTCACATTTATAATATAATTTTGATAATTAAGGAGCCATAAAATTAATGTTCAGTAATAAAAATCAGCTCTGGAACTCTGATTGTCCAAGAGCATTAACTCTGTTAGTAAATTATAAGATTTTTTTTCCGGCCTTTTTAAGAGTTTGAGTGTTTAGTCCATAATGTTAAGCAAATGTCATCTTACAATTTGACCAGTCTGGGATGTTTGAGCAGATGGATGTGATCTTCTCTTAGACTATTAGGAATTGAAGGTCATGTCATACTGCATGCTCTATTTAATTTCCCTTGAATTTCCAATAACATCTCCATCTGATCTATATCCTCCGGTATTTGACCTAAAATTTCACACAGGCAGATTTTAATGTAAATTAAGCTCTGGCACTATGCTTTAATGTTTGAATTAAACAAGAAAAAATAGTAGTATTAACTTACAAAGCAAATTCCACTCACTTTGGATGCCAAAACAAGATGTCAATATGAGATTCCATTCACAATAGATCTTTATAACATGAGCATACCTCTCCTCCTCCATCTTGCATTCCTTGACCTGTAGTGAAATAGTCTATGGTGCCAGCATTTACATTTTCATCATTAGACTTCACAGCCAACAAACCCTCAAAATGAAGAGAAACAGTGGCCTTGTCAGTGCTATTGTTTTAGATTGGTGGGTGGTCAGCTGAGCTGCTACTATGCCAAATATTTGCAGTGTATTCAAGGATGATGGTCTTGATTAAGGACTTAGCTCTACTTGAAATATAATTAACCCTCATCCGTTCTCATGAAACTGTAACCATTGTTGGTCTCATGGGGTAATTTGTTGAACAAAATGGAACCAACGACAACAGTATAAATGTACCAAAAACTATTTATTAAACATACAGATTATTTGAAAGAGTATTTATGACAATTTGAACCCAAAATACTATTTAACTAGAGCTATGAACAAAATTTTACCTTTTTTTAGAGTTTCAAAATGTGAATGAACAATTTGCTAAGTCTGCAGGTCACACTGTTTTCGAACTAACAATTACTTCCAAAAACATTTCCTAACAGTTTTAACTAAATAGTACATTCCTCACAATGCAGCAGTGATGTACTGTGGTGCACACAAGCAAATTGCTTACAATCTTTGCATTGTTTCCGGGTTTTGCGGTCATCTGTCCTTAAACAAAAAGCACAATGTCCACTTGTGCTTGCAGAAAGTTGTACTGGGGTGTGTTGTGGCAATTTGTAATTTAGGGCAGTCATACTAGACTTGACAGATTTAGACAGATTACGTGTATCCATCATTCTCCATTTTATTTGTTGGTTGATCAACTGTTCTCCAAGCTCCTGCAAAAAAAAGTGCCATTTTCTTAAATATGATCTTTGCTTCCAGTTTGCATTGTGGCCTAGCTAAATGATGAGGCTGACAATGGCAGCCACATCCAGCATATTGAAAAATATTGATTGTCCGTCTGCAGGTGGTCATACGGACTAAGTGGTCAATGTTGTCTTCCTCACCCTTGTTTTTATTGTAGTCATGGACGATGTCCAGCTTTCTTTGCTTTCCATCCACTGACAGGTCATGGTGAATGCTTGACAGCAACAGCACAACTTTGGACTTCTTTGGAACATAGGAAACTAGGGTGCATTCCCCATCTAAAGCAAAAGCAGAGTGGAGGATGGTCATCCATTAGTTACCATGGATACATGAAGTGGACATGAATGAGGTATGAATGAATGCTGACCTTTCAGATGCGTCCACCCAAAGTGGCCAAACAGGTCTAGGCCTGTTTTTTTTACAGAAATTGCACTGGGGTAATTACCCCAATGCGTTAACATGGGCTTGGGGTAAGTTGTTACCCCATATGGAAAAACACATTCATACGTGGGGTAACATGTTACCCTGGGCAATTTTTCATCCACAGAGAGCAAATAATTCATGTAAACTGGCTGTTCTTTGGGGATATTGCGCACTGCAGTGCCAGTGACAATGTTCAAAAAAGAACATTTTTTAGAACTAATTAACTTTAAGATACTGCACAAAGTATAGGTCTGGGGTAGGAAATTACCCCATGGAAATGTATGAGGGTTAAGGTATAATCTAAGTTTCAAATGTAATATTTATTCAGGGAAAAAGTCCCATTCTAGACAGTTAAAAGCCTCTATGTTAATCGGGATCAGCTGACACTTTAGAGAAAGCAAGGATTGTTGTATTATTTAATACATGTCCTGTTAAAATGTAATTACCTGGCATAGACTAGGCCTATGTGACAGATGGTTTAGATGGCCTTGAATGCATTGGTACAAACAAGGATTCATGTCTTTTCTGAGGCAGAAATACCATAGAAATGCTAAACTTGGAAACATCACTGACTACTTTTAGATAAGTAAGACCGGACCTTTATGATTTTTGCCTGTTGAATGTGTTGCTTTCTAATCAAACTTTGCTCTGTAATGATGCTGTGGGAGCCCAAGCTTGGATAAGCATTTCCTTTCTTGTGTGGCAGGAGTTCAGGCTTTGACTCAGGATCTGAAAATGGGTGGAAAGGAAGAAAAAAAGTTAAAATTTTTCCAAAACATTGAAATGGGGGGGTCTCTGCTCACTTTTTGTCTTAAGTACACATGTCTGGTTCCTACTGAAGATTTTGGGGAGGGTGGAATTTAATACCTAACTTCCCTCCAGGTTTTCTAATGATTTTTTAGCCAGCTGTACAGCTAATAGTGTAATTGGAATTTTAAGCACCTACATTGAAAACCTTCAAGAGAAATTTAGATGCTTATCTTGCTGGGATCTTATGACCTCAGATGACTTCGTGCCTCTTGGGCAGGGGGCTGGACTTGATGATCTTCCAAGGTCCCTTCCAGCCCTAATGTCCATGAAATCCATGAAACCACAACTTTAAGACATTCTGTTTGTGGACATACAAACATTTTTCATATAGTGGTGCTGTATGCACACACTAAATACCAGACTTCCAAGACAAGCAACTATTCACTGCAGTTAGTGTCTTTGCTTAGTGTCAGTGAATTTTAAGAGGTTTTTTTTTTAACACTGTAAACTCGATGCTGTGATACTTAGCTATAATGCACTTGTCTCCTGGCAGAGCAGAAGCACTATGCAGAACTAAAGTGAAAATGGTACCAAGCTATGGTTTAACAGTGCCCTCAAGCCATGGACTATAGCAGGACCTGAGGAGCTAGATAAAATGCTCTTATCTACACTGCTAAACCAAGCAATTCTTTGCATATGTAGGGAGACCTCCCTCCTTTAAATTGTTCAACAGAGCCTGAAGCTGGTCAGTACAGAGATAGTTTTGAGTCTCCATTGATATTCTACAGGTCTCGTTGCATGTATGTTAGGGCTGTGCAAAGCTTTAGTCCCTGATTTGATTTGGCAGAGATTCGGCCCAATTCTGTGGCCAAATCTGAATTGAATCAGGAGACCCTTTAATCTCTCTGAATCAATTCAGAAAGATTCAGTGATTCAAATGTAGGCACAGTTTTAAATGCTTTTTCTACATACCTCAAAGAACCAGGTGGCTCATTAATGTGTGATGGTGGGATGGGTGGGGCATCCCACAGGAGCACAAGGGGCTCCCAGCACGCTCAGCAGCAGACCTGGAAGTGGACCAGAAGCACTTCTGCTCCACTTCCAGGTACGCCAGGGAGCGCACGAGGGGTCCCCCGCACTCCCCCGGCTTGGTGACTGGTGCCTCCTGCGTCTGGGGGGGCACCCAGAATCCCTCCACAGCTGATCACCAAGCCAGGAAGGGTGCAGGGGAGCCCCCAATGTGCTCCGCAGAGGACTCAGAACTGGACTGGAAGTACTACTGATCCACGTCAGGGTTTGCCACCAAGCATGCAGGGGGGGCCCGGCACACTCCTGTGGGACGCTCCATCCATCCCAACATCAGAGCATTCACTAGCTGCACCTGGTACCTCGAGGCATACAGAAAAAAACATTTAAAGCTATGTCTATGGTCGAATCACTGATTCCCCAAATCGGCAACAAATCTTCAGATTCGGATTCAGCCAAATCAAATCAGGGACAGCAATCCAAATCAACAAATTGAATGACTATCCCCAATTCGGGCCAAATCCAAATCCAAATTGAATACAGCCTGTTTCACACGCCCCTGATGGGTGTATCTTCATCATTCACTCTAAGTGCAAATTCTTCTGCTTTAGTAACTGGGGAAACAAAAAAGCAATGTTTTACATAGTGTCTTGAATTTACCTGAGTGTTTGTTTCTTCAGTTACTTAATATTAGCATCTAAACGGCACAAGTAAGCTTTAAAGCTAACACCTCAGTTGAGGGAATGAGGTCGGATGCGTGGTACTGTTGAAAGGTTATTGCTGTTACCTGGCCAGTTGTCTGCATAGCCCATTAATTAGAAAACAGTGTATGATTTTACATTGCATCTACATCTAAAAAGTAGGAAAATCTAATTAGTTTTCAAAGAGGGGAGCCAACCTCTGTGGAAAGCAGTAACAATCTGATAGGATGCATTACTGTGGGATCTGCCACTACTTTTTGATTTTTTTCAGTTGTTATAGCTTTTGCTTCCCTGTCACCATAATCTACACATTTCCTCCAGAGCTCTAACAAATTTGTCTGAGGCTAAAAAGGGAGAGGCTGATCATTCTAAGGTCTTTATCAGTCAAACAGCAAGAAACAAAAAGAAAAAAAAACAATCCAGAACAACTTTTATGAAAGACCAAATCAATATTATTCCTCACACATGCTAAAGTACCCTCATATCACAGAGATTTTTACTAAAATCTTGAGAAGAGCAATGGGCCAACATTTCAAAGTTAAAAGTTCTGTTTAAAAATATCTCTACAGTTATAAATTAGTCTCTCCAGGGAAAGAACTTACTCTACAACTTCTACAGCACCAAACAGAGCTGTGACACAAAGCAGAAACATCATTATTAAAACTCAAGGCCTGCCCAAGCCAGAACCTCAGCCCCAAAACCCCAGACTTGGGAGAGGAATTCTGAATCCAAATTCCATTTTAAACGGTTTGACTAACCTCTGTCGCTGTAGCTCCTGTAGGTTCCTGTCTTTACAATTGCTTAGAGTAAAGCCTGTGAGCCAAGCCTAGATCTAAACAAGCATGGAAGACCATGCATAACTCAAGATAAGAGAACTGATGTCAGTAGAAGTATCTGTTTGTTTGGACTGTAGTGGCAGAATCTCACTGCATAAGGAGGACTTGCTCTGGACTTTGCTGAAGGCCACTCCTAGTCATAAGTAGACATCTGGTCCTCTGGGCTGAGGAGGCAAAGGCGGCCGATTATGGTAGTACGAGCATTGCTTTCTTGAAAGCTGTTAGCTACAGAAAGAGGCATGTCATAACTATACTAGCACTATGGGCTAAAATTGCTAAAAATTAAACTTATGTCTTAGTACTCTACTGTCTTAGGGTCCTTATCTTCATCTAGTATAAACTGACATAATAGTATAGAGTTCAAGGGACTATTCCAGTTTAACTCATCTAGGCTATGTACAGACAGTCAAAAAGCCCAAGGCTGAATCAATTCAATCTTTACAGGTTAATCTAAACTGCATAGACTGTACCAATAAGCAAGTGAACAGACATTCACTTTTGATTCTGGAAATGCAGTGGCCCAGGCCAGAAACTGAGGGTAATGGGGAGGGGACTAGTGCATGGCTTCCTGCTCAGCTGGAGCAGATAGCTTGGGCTAGCCCACCCACCCTTGGGCCAGCCCTCCCACTCTGCAATGGGGGATTTAAGGGGAGGTGCAAAGCATTCTAGGAATGCTGGAGAACTATGAGTAATCTTAAATCTGGAGGGCATCTGGGACAGAAGTTCAATAAACTGATTTACCCTAAATCAGTTAAGTCTGATATTACATCAATCCAGGTTTATTTTAAACTAGTTTTGGCCGTTTGGAAAGCAGTTTATGTGCACTGAACTTCTGTTGTGTTACAGTTTGAATGGTTTTCGATCACTTATACTGGTTTATGTGTAATGTCTGTCCCTAGCCTGAATGATCTGGCCTTGTATACTTAAATACTCATCTTCAGCGTTTAAAGATCTAGTTGATGCAAATTTTGCAGCTAAGCCTATTTCCGTTTTAAGCCCATATCATTCCCAAACACTGAGAGGTAGAATGAAAGTCATAGAAAAGTAAAGAATTTCCCAGAAAGGGCAGTAACTGCATCACTCACTCCTGACACAACTATGCAGTTGTTGCTTAAGCCAGTCCTCGTCATGCCATAGCTGCTGGATAGTATCAGGAACTACACACACATTTGTCAAACAGGATGACATCTAAAGATAGCATTGAACCTAAGGGGAAGGAATTTAAAAGAAAACAAATCACCATGGTTACACTGTATGATAAGAAGCACAGTTCTAAAGTGTTCTGTATGCATAGAAATTTTGACTTTGGGGACCTTTGCTGACCTGGACTTCTTGTTCTGAAACAGAAATAATCTGTACAAATGGGGGGGAAACATGAACAGCCAAGTTCCAAGAAATGTGTGCAGAGGTTTTAATATTTCGTCTGGATAAAATAAATGCGTTCAGTCAGAAAACTCTTCTAAGTCTAACAAAATTGCTTAGTGTCTCAGGTATGTTCCGAGGATGGTAAAAGTTAAAGGCCTGATTCTGACACATGTACCCATCCACACAGGGCTGAAAGGAGGATCATAGATCATCCCCACCTCTTTGGGCTGATTGTGCAGACATGTGCAGGAGTAATGAGTGTGTGAGCAGGTGAGGAGGGAAAAGAGTGGGATTTTTTACTATGCCACTCTGCATTAGCCATCAGTACCAGGGTATGGGGGTGGGAGAGTTCAACAAGTTATTAGTCATTTGGGACTAGGTGGGTGAAGGGACAGAATTACATGCAACTCTGAGATGTCCTGTGATTTCCTCATGCTGTATCTAGCCCAGGGGTGGGCAAAATACATCTCGCAGTCCGGATCCAACCCGCAAGGCCATTCTATTCAGCCTGCAGGGCTCCTAAAAAAATTTACAAAATTAGTATTAATCTGCCCTTGGTTCCTGTAAAAATGACAGGAACAAAGGGCAGTAGGACCCAGGGGAAGCCCAGCAGGCTTCCACAACAGCAGGGCCCACCCAACCACACCACCCTGGGACCATGCAGCTGCCCTGTACTGGAACCGCAAGTAAGGGGAAAGTGGGGGTGAAGGACAAGGGAGGAGCCCCAGGGAAAAGTGGGGGGAAGCAGCCTCCCATGGCTGGCACCTTGCACTGCAGCTGGTCGCAGCCCACATGGGGCCACCTGTGCCTACTCCAGACAGCCCTGTGCAGGCTGTGAGTGGCTGCAGCAGGGAACACAGGTCATGGGGCAGGTGAGGAGCTGCTTTTTCCCCCCTCCACTCAGCTTTTCCCTGGCTCCTTCCCAAGGCAGAGAAAAGTGGCCCCTTCCCCCCATCCCACCTGTGGCCTGTATCCCGTGGTGGACCTGCTTGCAGCCCACGCAGGGCTGTCTGGAACAGGCACAGGCAGCTGCAGGCAGGCTGCAAGAAGCTGCAGCATGGGGCGCTGGGCAAAGGGAAGGGAGGAACTGCTTCCCCCACCAGCATGCTCATCACCACCTTGTAACCCAGCCCCACTGCAGCCTGGGCCCCGCGTCAGCTCTGGCCTTGCCCATAAGGGCTGCTTGTGGTGACAGCAACTGAGGAATCCCCGCTTGCTGCGCCAGGCAATGTTTACCATGGTCGCTTCTGTGCTGCCCAGCGCATGAGTTCCGGGTGGGCAGCAGCAGCCAACACTGCCTGGTGCAGCAAGCGGGGGGGCCACAGCTGCTTTTGCCATGTGCAGCCCTAATGAGAGAGCCTGGAGCCAGTGTGGAGCCCAGGCTGGCAGCCGGGTAGGTTACAAGCTGGTGCTGAGCGTGGGGAAAAGCGGCCCCTTGCTCGCCCTGTGACCAGCACCCCACACAGGAGCCACTTGCAGCCCATGTGGGGCTGCCTGTGCCTGCTCTGGACAGCCCCACATGGGCTACAAGCACCTGCAGCAGAGAGCGCTGGCCATGGGACGAGGCAAAGGGCTGCTTTTCCCCGCACTCATCTTCTTCCCTGCTGGTGAGCAGGGGTTTCAGGGCTATGCACTGCCCTCCCACCTATACCGCGGACTGGGGGGCACTGGGAGTGAGCAGGTGTGGGAGCCAGCGGGAGCACGGGGCCTGCTCCAGTGTCCTGGGGCCAGTGCCACTGGGACCCAGAGCAGAATGGCAGGAGCACAGAGTCCCAGCTGGCAGGAGCTCTGTAGAGCCGGGACAGCTCCCCCCCACCCCCGGTGCATCCCAGCCCGCCTCCATAGACCTCTGCCAGCCTGTGCCCTGTTTTGGGCCCCACTGGTGCTGGTCCTGGGGCATTGGTCCCAAGACATTAGGACAATGGTCCCAAGATAGTGACCAGGGGGCAGAGCACCTGTCAAGGGATGGGGCTACCCATGCGGCCCTCGACAGCCTGCCAAAACTGGGTAAGTGGCCCTCCACCCAAAATAATTGCCCACCCCTGATCTAACCCAAATACTAAATTCTGTAAACACAGCGGGCATGTCCCCGTGAGTACACACATGCTGCTTGCAGCACTGCAGACCCATCTGCAGCACCATGAACTGTACATGCTAATTCACCACACTGCTAATTTGCAGCATGGGAGGGGGTTGACACCTGGAGATCCTATTGTCAAAAAAACCCACACCAGAAAAAGGGGTGGCACACATGGTGGCAGCTGTGCTCTGGCTGCTGGCTAGGCTCTGCGCTCCTGGATCATCAGATTTTTTTTGTTTCTTTAAGGAAAATCTTTTGTGTTCCAAGTCAAATTAGTCAAGTCAATTCCAAATCCGTAAGTCATTCAAGAATCATCTATGGCTCTACTACCAGCAAACATCCTTCACCCAGATGCTTCCAAATCCTTTGACAGGCATCATGTATGCAGACTCAAGCCAAGAAGCTTGGGGTTCTGATGCCTCCAAGTTCTGTTTGCCCTCAGCTGTACGGCTGTAGGAACAAGCTAGGGAGGAGTCTCCCATTTCCATAAAGTGTGTGTAAAATTGAGATCCTCCCACTGGAAGTGAATGTGAGAGACTAACTATACATTACTTCTGCCCAGGTACTACCTCTTGCCAGAAAAGCAGTTATTCCTTGCCAGTAGGAAAACTGTCTTAGTGGTCATGGTGTTCCCCCTGTGCCTGGATCACCAATGCTGGAGCCCTAGGAGGCCCTGAAAACTCCAGGTAAAGCTGCTGGGGCCAGCTCTGGTGCTGGCCCAAGCCTACCCTGCTCCAGTTGGGGCAACTTACTATGTACCACAGCATGTGTGCAGGGGTGTTCCCTGGGGACAAACAGCAGCAACACACATTTCTGCTGCTGCTGTATGTTCCCAGGGAATGCACATTCCCAGTCATGAGGACAGTAATCCCAGTGAGGTCAGTAATTTACAGCTGGAGAAACAGAAGCACCTGCCAGTCCCAAGGTTCAATGGAATGCAAAGTGGCACATGGCCTGCTATGCCTGCTTTTCACCTTCCGCATCCTCTGAGAATGACTTAGAAGAACCCAGGAATCTGGGCTGCTCTCATAAGTGAAATGGAGATCATCTGAAAAAGATTAGAAAAGGGTTATGATGGGAATCAATGGGTGCAGTGTATTTCCAGAATGTCCCTGAGTAGCATGATTAAGGTGCACAGCGGGTGCCTTCAAGTCTGAAAAAATCAAACTATATTTGCTCCTGAATTTTTCCCTTGGCATTTTTGGTACCATGGGCTTCTCTCCCAAGGTGAGATTTGTAATTACATTCCTGTCTATATACAGTTCACGTTAGTTTGGGGACAACAGCAGTGTAACTTGAAGGAGATATTGTGTTAGAAGTAGAGGTGCATGGATACATTGGTCTGATATTGAATCAGTACCAATATGAAGAAAATTGTCTATATCAGATTTCAACCATATGGGGCCAATAGTTTGGCCAATACATACCAGTGCTGTGCGCAGCCCCAGTGCAGCATGGTGCAGAGCTGGCATCATGGAGAGCTGCCTCCACCTGGTAAGTCAGAAGGGAAGGGGGAAAGAAGGGGCGTGCAGGGGCAGATCAAGGCCTGCCACAGTGAGGGAAGGGACAGGAGCAGGTGTGGCCCAGCCAGGATGGGGTGGGGGGACCATGGGATGGAGGTGCAGCTCATTGGGTGGGAGCAGATCCCGCTGCTGCTTGCACCCCAGGAAAGTCGGGGGGGGATGCCTCCAGATCTGCATGGCGCAGGGTGGGTGGCAGCTGCAGGGTGGAGCCGGCACTGCATGGGGCTGTTCTTGCCAGGGCTGGGCTCAGAGCAGGCTCCGGTGGCCCTGGGAGGAGGCTGTAGCCACCCCAGATTTCACCACAGCTCTGCTCCCAGCCTCATGACACCGCCCAGTGCAGCTGTGGCTTTTCCTGGCACTTGGGTGGAGGAGGGGTGTTCAGCTGGGGCTGCACCAGGTGGCAAGTGGTGGCATGGGGCTGGAAGAGGAGCTGCAGTGAAATTTGGGGTGGCTGCAGCCTCCTTCCAGTGCCACTGGAGCCTGCTCCAAGCCCAGCCCCTGGCAAGAAAAGCCCCGTGCAGCACCAGCTCTGGCTCTACCCTGCAGCTGCCGCCCACTCCATGCCTCACAAATCTGGGGGCATACGCAGATGCAAGTAGTGGTGGGATGCAAGTAGTGGTGGAAGCTGCCCCCACCCCATGAGCTGTGCCTCTGTCCCACGCTGTCCCCCACTCCCCACCCTACTCCGACTAGGCAGCTCCTGCCCCTGCCTCAGCCCCACTCCCTCCCTCACCATGGGATGCATTGATCTGCCCCCCACACCCATTCCCTCCCCCCTCTCCTTCCACTACACTGGACTTACCACCTGGATGCAGCTGTATCAGATATCAGATCAGTATCAGCAAATACGCCTCCTTAAATATTGGCTATTGGTATCGGCCCTCAAAATCTCTATCAGTGCACTCCTAGTTAGAAGTATATTTAAGAGACCTTATTAGAAAAATAAGAGTGAACTTTATTGAAAATAAATCACTAACTCAACAGAGTTTTTTAATTGAAACGGCATGAATAGGCTGGAAAGAGAATTCCACTTCTGAGTGTTTCCATGGAAACAATATAACCAACCAATGTTAATATATTATCAGGGTTACCTCATCAGAACAAACTCTCATTGGCTAATCACATTTTGATTATACAACACTATTCCTAGCCTCACACAGAAGCAGTTGTCTCATGCAAATTTACCTTCTCTGGGGTGTTGCAAACACCACAGCGATCTCTGTATAGTCACATATAAACAAGTTATGATTATGCCTATAGCACTTCTTTTGTCTGAGAATATCAAAGTGCTTTACAAGTATTAGTATAACTTTTTTGTGGGACTTCTGCATACCTAATGATTTCATGAAAATGTAAGTAAACTGGTGGGCAACTGAAAAAATATACAAGTTGGTAGAAATGTGATTCAAGAATTAGCTACCTTTCTTCCCTCCCCTTCCTCCACCCCCTTACAAATTTTCCCATTTTTTTCCCCACTTTATCTTTCCATCCTTCACTGACGTGTTGTCTCTGTTGCTTTGCTATGAATGGCTAACTGTTGAGTGAAGGAACTGTGACATCAAGAGGCAAAGACATATATATATTTGCTTCAAACTGAATAGCTGGACCAAAAAAAACATCCCTCCAAGCTTAAATATATCTTTTAGTAGTAAAATATTTCTAGGACTTTTTTTACACACAACATAATTTTACAAATAGGACTTAATTGCTTAGATCTTTATGAGATAAAGAGGGCCTGGAAGTTTGTTTTGGTTTGTTTTAGCTTCCTTGTTTTCCTTTAGAAATATCAGGCATGTCAATTCCTGTCTTTCCTGATTTTTTTGCTGCAAAACTTCCTGAGGATATTAGGAGTTGTAGTTGGGAAGTTCTCACACCTTAACTGGAGTGGTGGTGTTGAGCCTTTAAGATTTCCATCTCCAAAATGTTTTTTGTTATTTGGCTTAAATGTTCACATAAGTCACAGTCTTAAACCTTGATTTAAAATCCTTTTCCCTCCACTTTTACTCTTCATTTTCCTGCTGTTGGTAGTTTCCTGGCCATCACAGAATTTGTTCAGCTCCAACATTCTACGGTAAAATACAAACAGAAATTTAAAATATAAAACAAAATAGGAGAGCATTTTTTAGACCAACTGCATAGGGCATAAGGGCAATTTTTTGTTACTTGCTGGTCACAGGTAAGACTTAGGAGCAGACACTATAAATGGTCGAATTATATATAATTGAACTAAATGTCCAACTAAGCCTCAGAGTTGCTTTTTATGGTTTATGTGTGGTCGTGTCAACATAAAGCACTTATATTTATTCCCCAAAACCAATTATACTAGTCTACCAGAGGGGGTTTTTTTTACCATGATATTACAATACAGCTCAGCAAATCCTAATGATAAAAGGCGAGCCTCAGAAAAACTTGTCAAAACTATTTACAGTTGGTAGAAAGTTCAAAGAAGCTACACAGGAATTTAGATTAATTGGAAATCTAAGCAAATTAGAAAGAATATAAGTATCAGACTTGAAAAACCTTCCAGTTTATGTTACAAACATAATAAACGTTCTTGATCTGTGCTGCTTTTAAAGAGGTGAAAATTCCATGATAAATTGATGTAGCTCCTGGAATGAGTAAAATCAATAATGAAATAGCATTGAGTTAATTCCTAGTTGACATAGATTGGGAATGAGTGCATAGAATTTGAGGTCTCCTCCCATATATAAGCAGATATTGGTAAATCCAAGACAGATTTCCAATTAAATGTTGCTATTTCAGAGTAGACTAAAATGAAATGACACATGATAGAGTATGCTGAGAGAAAAGTTATTTAAACAGACGCCTACTATGCAGTCTATGATTCTTAAATAGGAATATTTGGAGGAGTTAAAACTACCCTCAGAATGTGTGCTGGATTTCATCATCTCTGATATATTTTCCCATAGCTATTGCTGATCAGATGTAGCCTTTGGAGATGGTTTGGGATGTGAAACCTTAGTTTAAAAGACCTCATAACTTGTCACAGAGGTCTGCTACTATTTTCACATATAAGACAAGAGAATGGAGAGAAAAGTACATGTAGAAAACTAACACCTGCTTTCTCATAGGCCAGTTTCCTGCATCTGTTCTGTGTATATCTATGCAGCTTCCAGAGTGCTTCTGAGTGCACTATTGAGGAGGCAGCCCAGCCCAACTTCTCCCACTGGACATGTGCCAAACCTGGAAATGAGCTAGTGAAGACACTTTGAGGTTGCCCCCTGCTGCTGCACTCAAACACAGCAGAAATAAAAGGTTTGCAACTGGTAGTGGTTGAGGCACTTCAGGACCCCTTCACTGCCTTCTTTTTAGGAAGGGTATGTCTGGAACAGGTCGAAGGGGCCATATTTACAGAAGTGCACTCCTAGGCACTACAGAAGCAGTAAAGATGTATCCTCAGAGTTATATCTTCTTACATTTAACTTCTGACAACATGCAGCGGCAACTCAGCTAGGTATCGCCTATATCGCAGCTATGAGCTTTATCTCAGTCTAGTTTGAGCACCCTGATAAGAAACAGTAACTGGAGAAAATTTTTGGTTTTGTTGCACAGGCAATAAAGAACCTAAGGGTGGCTTTCAAATTCTAGCTTGGCTTTACAGAACTCAGAGTTCAGGGGAAAAAAATATGTTCTTATAATTTTGTAAACAGAACAGATTTGATTTGGAGTCATTCAAGGTCCACAAGTATGGAACCATGTGATGACATTTTCTACATAGTCATTTTCAGAACAGCATTACACTTTAAAATCAATGGAAAGGCTTCCACTGACTTCAATGGAGTTGCGTCAAGATGAAAGTGACTTGCCCAGGCCAATGAAGGATGTCTTTGCAGGGCCAGAAATAGAATCCAGATTTCCTCACTCCTAGTTTTGTGCTTTAAATATAAAATCATTTCTTCCCTCCTGCCAACTGTGAGACTTAAAACTCAGCTGGATTTCTTCTCTAATTAAAATGTAGATGTATACTTATATAGAGCACTTTCAAAGATGACCCGTTCAGTGACACAGGTGCCTCTCTGTACTAATGTTGTGGTGGCATAGCTACTTATTGCTCTAAATCAGGGATGCTCAACCCTGAGCCCATGAGCCAGATCCAGCCTGCAATGCCATGTCATATGGCCTATGGTGCTCCCCCAGGTCCAAAAACCATTAATTGCTGCTCCCATGCTGCCAATTTTCCAGACCTGTGTGGAGCCCCACAGGCCAGATAATATGGCCCTGCATGCTAAGTCAGGTCTATAGAGGTAGGCAGGGACAGCTCAGGCCTAATTTCAGCATAAAAGGCAGATATAGCACTGGGGTTGATTCTTGTGTACAGGGTACAATCCAGCACTTGAAATGGCCTACTTGGCTAAGAGATTGAGCACCACAACTCTGGATACAAGGCTTTAAGCAGAATCACAATCTCTATGGATTCATCTACACATGCATATGCTTACTTCACAGTAAACCTCTCTAATTCCAAGTAAATATGCTACCTGCAAATGCAAGTAGCAAATTTACACAAGATTAGTAATGGCGCTGTAGTGCTCATGTAGATGCCTGAATGGGAGCAAAATCTGTTCCTGGTCAGCCATCCACCAGTGGGCAGGAGATAGCTCCCTTCCCTTGGGAGCTGCCTGCTGCCTGGGGGGGGCTCCATCACAGAAGCCCAGGTGGGGACTGTGTCCTACTGCCCCAGCAGCAGGGAGCTCCAAGCCCCCTGCTTCAAGATTGCAATCAAGGAGCAGGGACTGGGAGATCCTTATCTTCCAATCCCTGCTCCACCATTGTGATGGGGCAGCAGGGGGCTGGGAGTCCTTTATCACCAGCTCCACAATGGAAGGGCTGATGCTGGGAGATCCTTATCTCCCAGCCTGAGCTCTGTGGTCATGAAGCTCAGGCTGGGAGACTCTCTTCTCTCCCAGTGCTGGTTGTGGAGCCAGTGCTAGGAGATGAGGATTTCCCAGTCCACGCCTCATGACTGCAGAGCTCAGGCAGGGAAATAATAATCTCCCAGCACTGACTCTGCCATCATGGAGCTGGCACTGTGAGCTCCCAGCTGGTGGGGGCAAGGGAACCTGTTCCACACCCAGCTCTGGGGGTTCACAGCTGGTGGGGAACAGGCTGGGGGCTTGTTCCCCACTCAGCTCCACACCCATGGAGGTGGGCAAGAAACAAGCCCCCCAGCCTGTTCCCCCACCCCAGCTCTGTGCCCATGGAGCTGGGCAGGTAACAAGATGCTCAGCCTCCACTTGGCATGCAGGGCAGGAACTGGGACTTGTCCTGGTCAGAGATGGGTGCCAAAACTATGCCCCAATCAGGTGATTGAGTCACGGGGCTTGGAAAGAGCTGCAGGAGTGGGGTAGGCCCCAGCCCCCTGTACCAATCTGCTGGCAGATCATGGCAAGGCACTGGGACCTGCCTGTCCCCTGCTGCACTTTCCAAGTCCCATGCCCCTGATCAAAGAGCCAGGGCCAGGAGCTCCCTGCTGCCAGAGCAGGGGGACATTGTCCCTGCTCCGGCAGCAGGCAGAACCCCAGCAGCTGCTTCCTGCCAACATCTGGGCTAGCACCTGGAGAAAGCCCAGAGCTCTCCCCTGTGGAGGCAGAGGCCCATTTCAGGGTTGGAGGGAACTGGGTGTAAATTTGTTTCCAAATCCTCACCTATGTAGACACCTGCCCCAAAACCTTTATTCCAATTTAGCTTACACCAGAGTAAATCCAGGCCAGAGTAAATGTATGTGTAGATGTGCCCAGTGGGTGCATCTACACATGCGCATTTAATGTGCACTAGCCCAATTTAAGAAGCATTAAGGGTCCATGTCTATAAATACGCTCCCTTAATATGCCAACTTTTTTATTAGCCACCTGGAAGAAGAATTCCTCAAGGAATGCACCATCAAACACTTGTTATACTTAAGATATATCAATGACATCTTCTTCATTTGGACTGAAAATCTGCAATCTCTGATTTCCATCAGAAATTCATCAATCATCATACCTCCATCATAGTATCTCTTGAATACTCCAGCACCAACATTTCCTTTTTAGACACTATGATCACTGTCCAGCATGGTAAAATACAGACCACCAAATACAAGAAACCTGCAGACCAACATACACATCTGCACAGAATCAGCAATCACCCTAAACACACCAAGAAAGTGGTAGTATAGAGCCAAGCCCTCTGATATCACTGAATTTGCACTCAGGAGAACACCCATGATTGTCACCTCACAAACCTCAGAAGGGCTTTCACTCAACAATGACACTCCTCCACAGAGACAGATCACACTTTTTAAAGACCAACCCAGATACAACATGAATTGCTGCAGTACAGAAAAAACCCCCAGGAATTGCACACCACTAGTTATGACATATCATCCCTCCCTGGAACTTATATGGAAAATCCTGAAACAATTGCAACCCATACTAGAAGAAGACCCAGTTTTTAAAGAGATCTTCCCAGAACTGCCCATCCTACCCTTTAAACAAGATCTGAACCTTGCCAACCACATCACCAGAAGCAAACTTCCTACAGTCCAAAACACACTGAATGGATCCAGACCGTGCCACCACTCCCACAATAACTACATCCCACAACAGAACCATCACCATTCCTGGATCTTACACCTGCACTTCCAGAAATGTAATTAATTTCACCCAGGGCACCAAATGCCCTGATGGAAAATATGTAGGAGAAACCAAACAACAACTGTGCACCAGCATGAACACACACCAGAAATCTATCAAAGACAAGAATACACATTTATCTGTGGGGCATATTTCTCACAAGAAACCACTCTGTCTCCAATCTCTCAGTTCTAATCCTCAAAGGGAATTTACAAAACACCTATCACAGGCAAGCCTATGAACTTCATTTCATCAGAATACTAAAACATTGTGGACTAAATATAGACATTGAATTTATGACACATTATAACCTGCCTAACATCTGATACCCCAGGTGACCGCTCTACTGTTTACCAGATACATTCTTATCACCAGATCTACATCCCCCCTACATCTGTCTTTCACCCACTGACTGCCTCAATTTGCATTGTCACTGACTGGCTTTCTCACATGCATACTGGCCTCTGGCTTCTATTCTATTCTATCCAGGAAGAGCACACACCAATTGCAGGTGCTTCCTCAGCCTGACGAAGGGTGTTTGTGCCCAAAAGCTTGCAAGGAAGAATTTTTCCAACTATTTTAGTTGGTCTAACAAAAGATATCAGAGCCACCCTCCCCACAGACATACAGTCTAGTCTTTAGGTTAGTGGTTAGGGTTTGTCTTGATAGGTGGGTTTGAATTCCTTTAGGCTGAAGGAGCCTAGAGCCCAGGTTTCCCATATCTTGGTTGTGTGCTCTACCCTTAAGCTATTGTATGAAAGAGGGGGACAAGAACACTTGCTCTAACTCCATTTTAAGAGAATGAAACCTGCCCAGGTTTTGCAAAAAACATTTGTGGGTGCCTACTCTCCAGAGTAGCTTCTGGGTTTGGGATCTCATGTGGATGGAAGTGACTCTCCTGCAGCTGCATGTCAGCCACCTAAGGGATGGCAGGGAGTTGTCCCCTGTACTCAGTGTTTCATATTGGCTAGATCTAGGCAGCTGCCTCCACCCCAGAGGACAGGGTTTGGGCATCTGAGGCACCTTACTCTCTTCATGCACTAAATAGGGAGCCTGAGCACCTGACTGGATTCATGAGTCCACTCTGGGGAGCCAAACATTGCTTAAAAATTAGCATCTTACATATAGATGCCCTGGATCTGGCTCTATGTTTGTCATAATCATAATGGCTGCTGTTGGAAAGCTAATGAATAAGGAAAGCAAGCTGTCAGATGTGACCTCCATGACACAAGCTTTTACAATAATATGCAGGGATCAGGGAGACCACCTTTATGTCTGAATATTATATAAATAAACCATGGGTTCTTTGGCAGCAGTGCAATTCATTCAACTTTTCCTATAAAATTAAAATGCCAATCCCCTTGTTATGGACAGCTTTAGCCTCTGCAGCAGCCCCCTCCCCCCCCATAAAAATTAATATTCTGTCTGAAGAGCCGAAGTGAAGATATCGCCACAAATAGTTTAGGAAACAGTTTGATCTCTAACTAAATTAATGAAGAGTTAAAGGACATCTTGGCATGAGACTTTAGAGAGTATAAACTGATCTGTTTATTATTGTACACTGGACCCCATGTACAGTTCAAATTCAGTTCATAAGCTTATCACCAAATTTTATTTTATGCAGTACCTTAAACATAAACTCCCACTCAGCCTGATCAAAAGCTTTTCCGGCATTACGAAGTTAAGCAATAACAGTTCCCTTGTTCATTTAGCCAAGTCAGTGTTCTTAATCAGTGTAAAAACATTCATAGTCAAATGGTGGTTTTTAATAAAACCAGTTTGATCAGGCTTCAAGTCAGTGGCAGCAAAAAAACTGTCCTTGTCTACACCTAAAAAATGCATCCAGATACCCGAACTGCACAACTATAGCAAGGCCCCGTGGCCATTCGAGGATGGCCATAACTGCCCCCAAAAACAGCAATTAACCCCAAACCCTTCATTCTGATTCACTATAAACACGAAGACCCTGTCTGCACTCTGGTGCCAGAATGCTGAAATTCATTTGTCTCAGCTCCTTTCACTGGAAAATAACCAAGCCCTCAGGCTTCACTAGAGATCAAAGTAATGATTGCCTCAGTTGTCTCTGTTTAAAAATCTATCATATCCTCTAACTTAGATACTGTTGCTTATTCAGACAAGGCAACTTGATGGGAAAAGGAAGGTCCGCAGTAGCTGAAGAATGCCTAGGAGTACTTTGGGAAACATGCAGGCTACACATCTCCCTGGTGTGTCTGGGTAAGGATCCTCACAAGCGTATCTCACACGCCTGATCCTGCTCACACATGCCAAACCCAGTTTAGCCATGTCAGGGGCGTCTCTCATAGCCATTCTCAAGCATGCCAGAAAAATGTGTTATTGCCATATTTCTGGAATTGGCATGTGCACATGGGAGTAGGTAGAAAGGGTTTGTTCAGGAGCATGGTGTAGATATACCTATGGGCAGTTATGTCTCTAAAACAGCTGTAGCCTGCACCTTTCTCAGTGTGGATCCACAGAGCCCAAAGGGTACTGCCATCTCACGCTGCTCACACTTCACATCACCTGGAGATACCCCCTTTTAGGCATTCCTACCTGTGCTGACCTCTCTCTTCTTTTAAGTTCTTAGCCTGTAAGTTACCAAAGAAATTGCTTCCTGCATGAAAGTGCTGAGGAAAGGAACTCCTTGAATTCTCCCTCCCTTGCCCCACTGCATCTGTGATAGAGTTGCCATAGATTGGTCCCATTTTTATTCACTTGCTTACTTTGATTGAGAAGCTGAGGGTCTTGCCTCAGCTACAAAATCAATTGGACCAGGTTTCCTTTTGCACAGCAAAGGGCCCTCAATCATATTTTATCCATGGGCTCTAATCACATTAAAGCCTTCAAGTCTTTAGCATAAACTGGGGACTTGATAGAACCCTTGTCTACACTACAAAGTTCTGGCAGTAAAGCTGTTGATGAGGGGTATGAAAGAGTCACACTCTTGTAGCTGACATAGCTCTGCCAGTAAAACCCCAGTGTGGTCACAACTGACGAAAGTCAGCCTCCCTCTGCTAAGTTGCTGTCATCCCTGGGAACTGATGAAATTCTAGCAGCTGGAAACTCATGCCAACAAAGCTGTGTCCACACTAGGAGGCCCTGGCACCTCAGCAGTATAGCTGAAACACCAGCTCTTGTAGTACAGACAGTTCAAGGCATTGTTGAGTCTCATCTACAGTATATTGCAAAATAGAACTGTGTTTCAGTAGTATCAGGGGCTGTGTTTCCCAACAGCCCTGCTTGTGTAGTATTATCAGAATCTATGCTAGAAAT
This sequence comes from Caiman crocodilus, assembly GCA_030014935.1. Lineage (NCBI taxonomy): Eukaryota > Metazoa > Chordata > Crocodylia > Alligatoridae > Caiman > Caiman crocodilus. Next base: position 65,952,475 of record JAGPOW010003642.1, on the reverse strand, counting down.
TGTATTCTTTTATCAATTTTCTAAAGCATTAACTTCCAGATACTGCTTTATTAGGGAAGACTAGGCGGCACTGTGCTTCTACATGGCTGTAATAAACATCAGTATCATGAAGTTTTCTGTCATGCCAGGAATGAGAACTAGCAGGGAAACTATGGGGAAATGAGACTCTGGAAAATAAAATTAATTTTCTGATTAACTCTTAAGACATTTCAGAGCAGTTAACACAGATTTAATTGTGATCTAAGTAATTAAAGACAACCCCTCATTATGGAAAGTTAAGTAGGAAGGGAGAAGGGTCATTTTAGCTTCACATCCTGAGAAAAATAAGGTGACAACACTCCTGTGTTCATTGCCTCCTCTCCTTTTTTAAAACTCCCAGGTACAAAAGTTGGGGATAAGATCACTGCAAAGGACTTTAACAGGAAGAGACTCTCCTGATTTTACCTACCCTACATACATATCACTTCAGAATGAAAAAAGGTAGCAAGAAGATCTCTTTCTCTCACTGAAATAATCTTGATTGGAAAAACTTACTTGTTACTAGTAGCTTTGCTGGAAAAGCCACTGTTCCCAAATTATTTCAAATCTAAGGCCCCAATCCTTTTGGAGAAAAACTCAGGTTGATTCCTGTGTGTATGCAAACCTTCCTCCTGGGGCTTTGTTGGGCTACAGGGTCAACATAATGAATGTAACAGAAATAGAGACAGAACTTAGATTATGAAATTGGGCAGGTAAGGTAGGACACAGTTAAGACACTCACTGTGAATGAGTGGATGCTTATTTTAGGCTTACTTATATATCGGGGGTTCAGGTGTGTTTGAAAGGACATCAAGGAGACAGGGTATCTGATCTTTCCTGCTATTATTAAACACTTCCTACTGACTTGTTCTACATTCCTGACAATTCAACTACAGTGTATGAACCCAACAAAGGCTTTGCAACGTCCACGCTATGGGAAGTCCTTATTCTGAGCTCAGTTCCTCTCTGAAACAATTTCTGCAATCGGAGGACGGGGTTGAGGGTGGTGGGGAAGGAAGCAAACTGAATCATCCTGTAAGAAGCTGTTGGGTGCTTAATAGTTCAAAGACTCAACCAAATTATTTAAAAGCTGAAAGATCACTGAATCATAGAAGCATAGGGCTGGTAGGGACCTTGTGAGGTCATCTAGTCCAACCCCCTGCTCAAGGCAGTGGTGTAAGCAGAGTGGGTAACCAGACAGCTGCCCTAAGTGCTGACTTGTGGGGCCAGGGGTGCAGAATAAAATGGCTGCCAACTCAGCTACATAATCACACCAGCTATGCAACATCAGCCAGATGTTGTTACTGCCCCTGTGTGTTACAGCTGCCCTGGGAGCCCAGCTACATTTGCTACTGGGATCACCCCTGTCTAAAACATCCCAAATCTGCTCTTAAGACTTTCTAGATAATCTGCTTCAGTGCTTATTCAGAGCTGGAAAGTTATTCCTAAAATCCAACTTATTTCTCCCTTGTTACAGTTAAAGCCCACTACTTCTTGTCGTGATGGACTTAGGGACCTAACTTTAGGTACATGGGCTTTTAAAAACTTCAGCTGACTCTAGAAATATGAGTATCCCATGACTTCACGGACTTGTGTCACTATAACTCTTATACAAATTAATGCTTTGTCCTGTCTTTTGCAAACTTCTGCAGATGGGACACCCAACAGGGCCCCAGATGAGCTGGTGAAATTCATAAGGCTCAGCCTTAAGTACAAGTAAACTTCAAGGCCTTTTCCCCAGGGTACCTGTTTCCACTTCTGTCCTAGGAAGACCCTGCTTTCCAAGAGCACTGAGCATTAATGTAACTAGGGCTGGGCAAGAGGGACACCAGCGTCCGGTGCCAACTTAGAATGGAGGCCAGAATCATATCCCACCCCTGTGAGTCCATATCCCACAGCAAGAGCAGTCCTACAGTATTGCTCTTGGAGCAACAGCAGCTGGTGCATAGACATGCTGCTTATGCTGCTGTTTTAAGAGCAAGAGCCACAGTGGGCAGAACATGTGCAGTGGTGGCAGGAGCAGAGCTGGGGACTGCTTGGGATTTCCTGGGCTAGGTAGGACTCTTGTGTCCTCCCCTGGTCCCCTACTCTTGGACCCCCATAGGCTTCCCTCAAGCTCTGGGAACCACAACCCTCCCCCCTATCACTCTCCCCACTAGGCCTGCCCAGGGCACAAACCCTGCTTATTACATCTCTGATACTGAGATGAGTCCCCCCAACACACACAAAGTTGGTATGCACAGGGAAAGAGAAGATGATATGGCTGAGGAAAGAGAAAAGAGGCACCATATATTTTCTCCCTCACCTGTGGGCACCTCCCCAAGATCCATCAAACCAGTCCATATGCCTTCCAATTTTCCCTCTTTCCCCACCCATTGTGACAAGTGTCTTGGTTTTTCAGTTGAGAAATCTGCTCACTTTACCTGTGACACACATGGTCAATCTGCAACCCTACCAAGTTTGCAATGTCCCCTTTTGGATGCATGTAGCACATTATGATGTAGATTTTTTGTTCTGCTTCTGTTAATCCCATTTGTTATCTCACAGCATTTCCATGTTAGATTACAATTGTGACAGAATTCAAGAATCAACAGACATAAAGGACAAAGTTCAGGTCAAGCAATTTCTAATAATAAGACAATGTTCTTGGGCTGATGAATTGTCTTTCTCTGATAATATGAGTTAGGGATGGGAAGAATCCATTTTTATTGTATTTGTTCAGTAATACATCATAGAAATCTGAGTAATAAGACATACCACACAACTCCATGAAAATAAATGTTATATATTCCTGTAGTACATCATCATGAGATTTTCCCATTCAGGGGAAAGTGTGGGGTTCCATGTTTTTTCCCTATGGTATACTTGCCTCCAGGGGCAGATCCAAGGGGGTGCACTGGTACACTTGCACTCCCTTTTGATTCCTGGTCCATCCAAAATTTAAGGCCAACTGCCTAGTAGTGGCAGCAGCACTTCTACTCAAGCAGCAGTGAGGGAGTCAATTGATTTAATGACTCAGCATAATTTGCTTGATTCCTTCTAAACTCTTTGTTCCATAGGTGTTAATGACCCTCTGTCCTTTTAAGTGGGTTTTAAGGTTCCACTACTCTAGCTAGCCTTCCTTCTGCAACATTGCCATCTGTTAGATGCTCCTAGTCACCTAGCTCACATTTTACAGCCCTGCAGACTGTTTTTTAACTTTAGCTAAAACCATTAGCTCACATACGGAAATCACTTTCAATGAAGCACTGGAAGTACTGTCTTTATGTCCAGGAAGGCTTCATTTTGTTTTGTGAATCTTAAAGAGAGATATACACTTAACTATAATGACTCTGGGGTTAATGACACAATATCTTTGGATTATTTTTGCCTATTTTATTGTGTTTTTTTATAATATATGCTATACCAAATTAAATTACATTCCAATGAAGATTTTTTGTTGCAATCTTAAATTGAATAATGTAGCTCTAGACCCCTGTTTATTAGTGAAGCTTCTAGATTTTTCCTAACTAGAGAAAATGTGTGTTGTATTATATGTGATGGTGCACACCATCTGCACTCCCCTTTTCAAAATCCTAAATCTACCCATGCCTGCCTTCCAGGAAGAAAAAAAATGTAGGGCAGGCTTTGAGGTAAAGCAGACCATCATACATTTTAGTTGAAGCTCTAAATCCTGGCTGGAGTCTACAGAGGAAGTCGATTTCCTGGAAAAGATAGATTTTAACTTGCTGACATTCTTTGTCATGATATTTATTGCTCTCTTTGCCACTTAATTAGCAGCTGGATTGTGCACCTATGGAAATAAAAGGAGCCTTGCCATTGTCTTTAAAAAGGAACAGGATTAGAGTCTCATTTCTTTTCCCATTTTTTATTCTTCCCCATAAGAGGAATTACTGATATGGAAGGAAGCTGGAGTGCCAAAATATATAGGCCATGTGTTTCCTGGCCTACAAGTAGCCACTACAAGAGAAAGAAATTTCCTCTGTGAACCATTCCATAGTTGTCCACTACAAGTGCTTGCTGTGTCTTTCTGAAGTGTTTGATTCTGGCTATTGTCTGAAAAAGGAGGCTGAACAATGTGCCTATGAATAAGACCCACTACATTTTTCACAGTGAAGATAAAGGTAAGTCTGATTGGTGTCCCCTCTTTGAGACTGTGGTTCCCAACCACTGAGCCATGCAGGGAGGAGAGTGTTCAAGGACTGAGACAGGAGGTTCAGGGTGATGACACACAACTCCAAGAGAAGCCAATACATTTTTTATCTTGTAATTTTGTTCTGTCTCTATGCTCTGTTCATACTTAGAGCATCTGTGTGGACATTTTTTATAGCCTGCATCTAGGAAACATTATATTTTGTGTCATTACAAAGGAATGGAGGAAATACAGAGCAGCATGGGAATCAACAGGCACTTTCAGTTATAGAGGTCTGTTTGTGTAAAACTTCCAGAAAACACTAGCAGAGCCCACCCAGGGTGTGTACAATTACTACTTACATGGTCAGCACTTACATTACATTTCAGAGTGACTTAGACAAATTGAAGGATTGGGCCAAAAGGCATCTCATGAGGTTCAACAAGGACAAGTGCAAAGTCCTACACTTAAGACAGAACAAGCCCAGTCACCAGTACAGGCTGGGGCTGACTGGCTGGGCAGCAGCTCTGCAGAAAAGGACCTGGGGGTTACAGTGGACAATAAGTTTAATATAAGTCAGCAGTGTCCCCTTTTTGCAAAGAATGCTAACAGCATACTGGCTGCATTGGTAGGAGTGTTGCCAGCAGGTCAAGGGAAGTGATTATTTCCCTCTATTCAGCAGTGGTGAGGCCACATCTGGAGTACTGTGTCCAGTTTTCAGCCCCCACTACCCCACTACTATTTCTGATACTGCTTTATCAGAAGAAAATGGAAAATCGGGTTGTATTTTCACGGTGACCAAGCTGCAGCAAGTTTATACCATTCCTACATTTGTGAGTCTGCTTTGTACCAATGTGATTTAGGCAAAAGCTGCCAGATTTCTACATGATTAACTTGTGGTGTGCAGAATTACTATACCCAAATAATTAGATAGATGAGAAGAAGGAGGATACTCAGTGAATATTCCTCTTCAGGGTGAATGTGTCTTGGATGCTGGAGCACCTGAACTTTTCCCAGTTAAGGGCCCCATCAATAACTGGCCGGAGTGTAGCTAATGCATCCAGCCTGCTCAAACAGAAGATGTTGCAACAACATTCACCTTCCAAAAAAAGTGCACAGCCTACAGGTCATAGCTCTAATTCTTTATCTTTATCTCTGTGGTCTTCCATTTAACTCAATAGTAAGCAGTACAGTGAGTGACCTCCAATTTTTCAATTTGCACAGGCTTTATCTATGTGATATTTTCTAGTGCCAGTTATTATTTGGCAGTGACTCTCACTGTAAGATATTGGTTTTAGTTGTTTAAAACTTTCCCAAGTTTCAGCTGCTCATACTGAAAATTTTGAATGGCAAATATCTACCTCTGACTGATTTTTATTTATTTACTGATTTTATAAGCTTCTGCTGAAAGAGTCTTTTTTCAATCTTTTTTCTAAGAACAGAACTAGGAAAAAATACAATGTTTTGTCCATGTCAAAAAATGTGGTGTCCTTTCCTTTTGCAAGTGCTTGTCTCCCTCCTCCCACTTCCTTGGGTCAGAGATCTGAAAACTGACAGGAGGTAAGAGGCTTTTGTGTCAGAGATGTCCCTTTTGCCATCATTGTGAAAAGCCAACCAAAGATGCCATTCTATAAGCCTTTGAAAAATCACACTGTGCACTTTCTCAGTAGAGACTTCTTTGACTTTAACTAAAATTGTTGGAGTCTGTCGTCAGAGACAGTTCCAGCCTCTCAGCCTTCCCAGAACTAACCAAAGTACACATGTGCCTTCCACGCAAAGAAAATTGTCATGTTCCAGCCCACAGAGATGGAGACTGAGCTGGACTTCCCTAATAATGACCACTCCTGAGTCCCAGCTGCTCTGGATCCAAAAATGAAAGCAGGGACCTGTTTCTCTATTGCTCTCAAGAACCCTCCTGCTGGCATGTCCCATGGAGTAGAAAACAATCTGATTTGAATGAAAAAAGGAAAAAACTAGACCAGAGAGCCAGATAGCTGTAGACTGGGACAAAGAGTCTACTGATACGGAGACTGAAGCAGGGGAAAGAAATTAGGATGTGATTAGGAGACTGAGACAGATGTTGGGAGAGGAGTAGATCTGGCAGAGACTTAGACTGAGACAGTGAGCCCACAAGAGGAGCCAGTGATTGGTTAAGCAGTTTGAACATATTCTTACAGAAAGAGTTTAGATCTCTAGAACAGTAGATGCATGTGCAGCAAAACTAGGGAAGAATTTGCAGGCAGTCTATTGCCACAGTAACTTGGTTGCTCAAAGGAATATTGAGCTGAAGCTATGCTTATGAAGAGTCAGTTTGAAATCTACCATGGCAGCAACAGGAGAATAATTTGTAGGCCTGTTGCTACTGTCTGCTTCTATCAAGGAGTGGTAGTTTGGGCTTTTTTGGAGTGAGAAGGAAGACAGAAAAATGTGCCTGCTAAGCTTTACAACTCATTTGAAAAAGAATATAGCAAACAGTTTCAGGAACATCTGGCGCTGGGTGCAGCTCAATATGAAGTGACTTTGAACCAGAAGATGGAATCAAAATGAAAAAGAAGGAAGCAGCATGCTGTAAACTTAGACTGCAACTCAGACAACACATGGATCTGTGAAACTTGTAACAAGCTGTGTCACCGTTGAATTGGGCTTGTCAGCCACAAGCGGATTCATCAGGCACCTGACTAGGCCTCTTACACGTACACCATGATCCAGAGGATCGACAGTTGCCTAGGAATCATTATTTAAAAACTAATAAATTCCACATGTTCTATGCAGATATGCTGAGCATATGACTGATTTTTAAATCTGGGAGAATTTTACAAGAGAGTGCCAGCATCAATCAATCAATTAGCATTGATTACTGGAATGGAGATGAAACACAATAAGGATAATGTAATCACGTTTCCTGAACAATGGGCTTGAGTGTGCTTAAGATTTGGATGTTCCTGCTGCCACACAGCCCCCTAATGTGAGGTGTTAGTAACCTTTTTAGATTCTCCATGACTATGTTGATATAGATCTGTGGAATATGGATGGAGAGGAGCAATGAGAGGATACTAGGTGAGTCTAGAAGCAGTTCTGGGAGTCAGAGGCTGGGAGACTGCAGAGAAGGGAGGGGATAGTGGAGACAGAGAAGTGACAGAGGGGAAAGGAAAGAGAGGTTTTAGAAAAGGAAAGAGAGGAAAGGGGAATTTTTTGGAAGGGAAGGGAAAAAAATGCGGATATGCTGTAGAGGAATTGAGTGGTATTAGGATTGAGAGCACAGGCCAGCAGGCTAGAGGAAAAGATTAATGAGTTGAGACAGAGGAGTGATTGGCAAAAAACCGCAGAGGTCTCAAAAGTGGGGGTACCATGTCAGTCTTAAATGAGCGAATGTGCCAGGATGTGGTAGGGCTGCTATATTGATGGGGTATAAGGAAGAGTGGCTGTACCTCTCTCTCCCTTATGTGTACCAGCACAGAGCTGGGGAGAACCAGCCACAGCTGGGATGGGGGGTACAGCTAGGAGAGAACAGTGCGGGGAGGATGTGGGGCCAGTTTACTGTATAGCTTTGTCTGTATAACCAAGGGAGTGAGTGCCCGTTTAGTCAAATGCTGCTTGTGATATATATGAGCAGCATTAGAGGGCACCAGAAATCAAGGAGCAACTTGTAAGTGTTAATGGATTCTGAAATACTAATGGCTGAATGAATTAGGAAGGAAGTTGCTAGAAATGTTGGCAAGGAAGGCTATTTGTTGTAGAGGAAGACAGAGGAGAGGATAGAGAAGGACCATGCACAGCAAGTTCCCCCGGGGGAGAGCCTCTCCCGGTAGGGGAGGCTGGGGCCAGCACTGTGCCTGTTCCAGCAGCCTTACCTCAGGTACTGGGGGCCTCCCAGGGCTTCAGTCACAGTGAGTCTGCTTTGCAGAGCCTGGCTGGCAGCAGGAAGCCTGGCTCCACTTGTCATCAGTGCTCACTGCCTGAGTGTGCACTGCACTGTTTTTTTGTTTCCACAGGTTTTTCTGACCTCTGGGGTCATGAAAACCTGTGGAAAATAAAACTGGTGCCATGCATGCTCAGACTGCGCAATATGTGGCACTGCAAACTTTTGTGGTGCTACATACTACACGACCATGCTTGTCTGGATGTGACCAATGGGTGCATCTACACGTGTACTTTACTGCAGAGTTGCTAATTAGCACTTTGTGTTGGGGTGGAACAAGCCCCAGGCTGGCAGCAGAGTTGGAGGCTCAGCCGCATAGCTTCAAAGTTTCGGTACTGTCATACACCAGCCAGCTCCTATGCTGCCAATGCCACCACCTGGAGCCTAACACTGACCCCCTGAGTCTGCTGCTCTTCCCTGGCTCAAAGTGGTGTGGTTCTGGATGCACATGTAGACACTGCATCCAGAAGCAACTGACTCTGGTGCAAATGGTGAGAATTAATTGAATGTGTAGATAAACCCCATATTGTCTATACCATGCCTGCTAAATGTTACAACTGCTGCGCTACCTTTTATAACTTTTTCAGCCTTATCCAATAGTACATCCACAGACTACATGTCTTCCACCTCACTGGTGCCAATTCCCCAGTAAGAAGACCCTTATGTAAAGCTACTGATACAACCTATAGACCACAGCACTGAAGTACTTCTCAGAATATCAGAAAATAAGATTTGATAATTGCCCCTCTTTCCTCTGTGTCTCTGCATCTCCAAAACTAGACAGATTTACTCAGAGACAAGTGAATTAGGATGAGTCCTCACTTTAAAAATGAAGTTCATATTGGTTAGTGCCAGAACCTTCCTTTTCCAATCCAGTTCAGAGAACAGGAGTTTATTCATATGACATGCACACGAGTTGCTCAGCCATTTTATGAGAATAAAACATTCTAGTTCTTTTTTCAACTTAAAACATGGAAATGTACATTGTATTCAGAACACTTCTTTACCTCCACCAAGAACTGTGCATACGCTTGATAAATTGATGAACTGTGCCTTACATATGTGTGAAATACTTGAGTAAAAGTTTGAGATCATATTATTTCTAGAGCTCTGTTACTGAGAGAAAGGTGCTTTCAGTGTCTGACATTCTCTGGGTTTCACAGATCCTGGTTTTCCAGCTGTCTCCAGAGTCTGTTGTTTTCTCTGAAACAAGGCAACATTTTCTGTACATTGTAAAGTGAACTAGTTGGGGAGCTTAGGGGGGCTTTTCTTTCTTCTACAAAATAATATTTTGTTCCATTAACCCCCTGAATTTGAGCTTGGTTCCTGTTTCTCTACATAGGCAGTAAATTGACAGGGAAATTAAATTGACTTTGTATTTTCACTTCACTATTCTGCGCAGTGTATCATTGTGACTGGCATTGAACAAGGGACAAGGATAACTCTAAAAGCTGAGTCAGCCATTTTCCAGTATAGAAGAGAAAGGATCCTTAAGAAAGGATTTAATTCCTAAATACAAGATATAGCACCCCCCAGCACACACAAACACATATTTGGAGTTACCATGAGAACAGTGGGATTTTGTTGCAAACTCCAAATGTAAAAAGGAAAATCACCATTTCCAGTGATGGGTCAAAATAAGAAGTAAAGCGAAGTTAGTAGTGTTTATTTTGCAGAACACTGCTTTGTACCAGGATCCTTGTTTCTGCTGCTGTTGCCTCAAAGGTTTAAAGAGATGGTAAGAGGAAAGGCATTATATGTGGTTGTAGGTCTCTTTTTCTTTCATGTTGTTTTTGCTGGGAAGGGAAGAAATCCAGAGAAAGTGCTTCTGTTCCACCAAGATCACAGATACTAGTCCAAGACTTCAAAGCTGGCTTGTGATGGTAAAAAAAAATTAGTCTGTACTTTTTTCCTGTTTTTTATGGTGTAAGATAGCCTGAAATAAAATAAAGTAGCAGTCAGGTAACGGGGTGATTTATCTTTTACTTTAGAAATAAATTACGTCTGTCTCTTGACATATTTGGACAGTGCAGGATTGCACAGTGGCAGTATCATAGCCAATGAGGTTAATCCAAGGTGTGATTATTGCTAACTGAAAACTTTTCCTGAGACTGAAAGCTGAACGTCGGAGATGGGAGAGCACAATTAGTTATACTGTTTAAGGAGATAGGACTGCCAGGGTCTTCTCAAGGCCACCAAGTCTAACCACTTTTGTGCACAGGCAGCTATTTTCTGAGAGTCATAGAATCAGAGAAAGTGAGGGTTGGAAGGGATCTCAGGAGGTCATCTATTCCAAACCCTGCCCAGAGCAGGACCTTCTTAATAAAATCGTTCCAGATAGGGCTTTGTCTAGCCAGGCCTTAAAAACCTCGAAGGACAGAGATTCTACCACCTCCCTGGGTAACCTGTTCCAGTGTTTTACTACCATCGTAGTCAGAACAATTCTTCCTAATATCTAACCTAAACTTACCTTGCTGCAACTTGAGACCATTGCTCCTTGTTCTGTCACCTGCCATCACTGAGAACAGTTCAGCTTCATCCTCTTTCAGATCTCCCTTCAGATAGCTGATGGCTGCTATTTAATCTCCCTTCAATCTTTACTTCTCTAGACTAAATAAGCCTAATTCCCTCAGGCTCTCCTCAGAAGGCATGTGCCCCAACCCCTTACCAGTTTTGTTGTCCTCCGCTGGACTCTCTCCAATTTGTCCACATCCTTTCTGCAGTAGGGGGCCCAAAATTGAACACTGCAACCCATATGTAGCCTCAACGGTGCTGAATAGAGGGGAATAATCTCTTCTCTTGACCTGCTTCCAACATATCTACCAATGCAGCCCAGTATGCCATTAGCCTTCTTCACAACAAGGGCACACTGTCAGCTCATATTCAGCTCACTTTATACTGTAACCTGCAGGTTCTTTTCTGCAGAGCTGCTGCCCAGCCAGTCAGCCCCCAGCTGGTACTGGTGCATGGGATTGTTCTGTCCTAAGAAACTGTCCATTCCAATCCTGCCCACATCGCAGCCAGAGCCATGGACCACTTTCTGAAAACAAACCACCCTACAACATATCACAGATGAAAAGCAGGGGAGACCAGGGTATCTCCAGTGTCCTGCCACTGCAGTGGCAAAAAATTAGTAAAAATAATTAAAAAATGGATCTTTGGTGGATTGTTTATTTCTGGTAATAATTATTTAGACTCTAATACAGAGCTGGCAGAAATGTTCATTAAAATAAAATGAAATAACCTAGCCCTCCGGATTGAACAGCCCCTTCAAATACAAGCTTCTTTTCTACATCATAAATAGGCTTGGCAGAATTTTATTTTTATATTTTAATAATTTTGACAGATAACATCAATGCTTATTTTTAAGCATTTGTTTTGATTTTGATTTATTTAACTTTCCAGGATTGCACAAAATTAAGGGTGTGAAGGTGGGGTAGACAATTTGTTAATGACAGTATACTATTACTATAGTGCAGTTTAACCACCCACTATGACAAACATAAATACTGTAGGATTCCTGTCAGGTGAGTGGCAGGGCTGTCATCAGTCCCAGATCTGCTGGCCTACAGCTCCCTCATCCACTTTCTCCTACTTCTTCCTTTGCTCCCAGTCCCCTGGAGTTTCTGGGAGTTGCAGTCCAAAGTAGAGTCAGCACGGTTTTGTAAGACTGTTCCTCCTGTAGTCACATACTCCATCAGCCATCATTTTTCTTACATCCCCTTTCTATAAATTTTGATTATTACCAATTGTGACATTGGTGGGTCACACTCAATGATGCCCCTTGTGGGTCGCCCCTCTCCCTCGTCTCGCCTGCCATGACTTTGATGAAATCCGTTATTTAAAGGAGGGGTTCAGTGGAGATCTTATCACTAGAGGGGTCTCCCTGCCGAGGGGTACTCACGATTGCGAAGTCCGATGTTCCACGAGGCTCTGCCACCCCTACACCCTGTCCACTCGCCAACCGGTCACTTGCTGGTTTGCTGGGGTCACGATGAAGGACCCAGGTCCGTCGGTCAATTGGCGCTCGTTGGTCCCTGGGTTTGGGCTGATATTGATACCCAATCCGCGCACCCTCAGACCTGGCTGTAATTCTTGCTACTATGAGACTTCTTCCCTTCTTGTCCCTCAGAAGAAATATTCCTCAGCCCCCGAGGAACTTCCTGGGGCTGAGTATTGATCCGGGCAATCCCAGGGGATAAACTCCTCCGGAGAACCCTGAGCTTCAATTGCTCGATTCAGCCTCTGGGCTGGGGGAGTGCTGCCTGCCTGGGAGACAGCCTCCTGAGGAGCTGCAGCAATCCCCTCGTGCTGCCTGCTTGCTCCTCTCCTCTTTCTCTCTCTCCCCCACCGCAAAGCTTGCCAGGGTTTTTAAACTTTTCCGTGGCAGCTGCACTAGCTGCCGCAATTGGCTCTGCTGTTCTCGCCGGGAACAGCTGTTTAAATATGCGGTGCAGGAGCGGCTCGCACGGCTGAAATGGCGGCGGCTGCCGCTGCTGCCACATTCCCGATTCCAGTGCCGTCGACCCTCCTGCAGGTAAGCGGGTCTTCTCTGGGTCCTCCCGTGGGCCTGCCGATCCCCTGGGATCCTCCTCCTGTTTGCCGGGGTCCCTAATGGCGGCATGCCGCTGTCACAACAATGAAAATATTTTTTGTTGGTCTGAAAGCATGAAGTGAAATTGACATTTATTAATGTTTACCAGTAAAAATCAGATCCTGCCAAGCCTAATCATAAAGAAGAAAATACATGCATTCCCATATTTTCCTTCAGCCCATCACCTTCCAATAAAATCTTCCCTCTCCTCTTCTTTCCCTTCCATTATATAACATCTATAAAGGCCAGATCATAGCAAAGCAATAGGAATAAGCCAGGTGATTATTATTAGTAGTAGTATTTATTGATACAGTAAATATACAAGTGCTAATTATTGTTTAGTAGAGAGAAGACTTCACATAACAGAAAATTGTGCCTCCCTCCTCAGAGTAAAGGGTATGTAGAAAAGACAAAGGGTACTTTGCATATTCATGAGGTCTAATATGAATTAAGTACCATATATGCAGCAACAGGGTTTCCATGCCTTCTTCTACCTGTATGACATCCTTCTGTGTCATCAAAACAAAGGAAATAAAGTATTCAGTACTTGGACTGAGACATATACAAGGCAACAATTAAGACTCTTCGAAAATGTTTATGTTTGTTTAATACTGAATTCCAAAGACTAACTTTGTAATCGTGGTTTCTCTTACCAAAACTTCTAGCAATGGGACAGAAATGCAATTTTATCTTTGAAGCAGGGTGTTCCTTAGGCTCCCTGCCAATGTAATTGGCTTATTTGTATCCTTCCCTACTGATTACCTCAGGGCACCCTACATCCCTACAAGACTTATAAACTGATGATTTCAGTGCATGAAAATCATAAATATTGTTCTGGAACTGGCATGGTCCTTACAGCTTCCTACCCTCAAACTAATTATTGCTGTCAAAACTGCCCAATAGATTTGCAGCCTTTTTCTTCAATCTCACATTGTAAAGATAGGAGAGGCTGCTAAAAAGCAATGGGGAAATGAATCTTTTCCTTCCACTAGGTGCTAGGAAAATATCCTCCAGGAACTTTGCATAGGAAGCTCTGGGCCACTATGTTTGGCTTTCAGTTTTGGGTTTCCAACATTCTCAGCCAGATTCCTTCAACCAGGCCATTCTTTAGCTGTATTATATATGGGCCGTTCTGAAAGATGCTAGATCTTTCTGATCTTGCATAGGGAATGGTCTTAGGCTGAGCTCTAGAGGAAGGCAAATGTAGAGATAATTTAATTTTTCCTTGTCACAAAATACCATTTTTTAAACCAAAACTACTTAATATGATATTATTCAGAAGGTATAGCCTTTGCATAGAATTACAAAGTCATAGAGTCATAAAGAAGTAGGGCTGGAAGAGACCTCAGAAGGTCATCTAGTCTGAATTCCTACCTGAGGCAGGACCATACCTATCTAAACCATCCCATACAACCATAATCTAAACTCTACATAAGACTACCCTCAACCCTGACACAACACAGACTTAACACCCTAACTTGCCACAGATAAAGCAGGGGAACCACAGCAGCCAATGCCTGCTTCTATAAAATATTGCCAGTATATGCCCAAGAGATCCCAGATAGAGGGCTATGCCCTCCACTACAGAGGAAGGCAAAAAACCCCACAATCCATACCAAATCTGATCCTGGGGTAAAATTCATTCCTGACCCCAAATGTAGTGATTGATTTGATCCTGAATGGAGGGGTAAGACCGTCTAGCCAGGAACCTCTAGCTTTGCTTGTAGAAGAGAATCAGCACACCTCAGTTGAAGTCCTCAGCCTTAGTTATATCCAACATGCAATGCCTCTGGGAAGGTTTAAAAACACCCTGACATATAACAGAAAAAGGGGAGGGGGACAGAGAGCGGGAGCAACCAGCAAAGCCCAGAAGCATGGGAAATACTCATGGAAGAAAATAAGCATAGTTATGCCTAGATCATCCCTGACCAGTGGCTGTCCAACCTCTTCTTGAACACCTCCCATGATGGAGAGTCTACAACTTCCTTAGGCAGTCTATTCCACTGCCTCACTCTTCTAACAGTGAAGAAGTTTTTTCTGGATATCCACCTAAATTTATGTTGTTGCAGCTTCAAGCCATTGATCCTCATCCTCCTGTCTGCAGCAAGAGAGAAAAGGTGTTTTTCCTTTTTATGACAGCTCTTCAAGTATTTGCTATCATGTATCCTCTTAAGTGCCTTTTCTGTAAGCATAAACTGGTTTAAGTGATCAGAAACTGGTTTAAACCTGTAACAGAACAGAAGTTCAGTGCACATAAACCAGTTTCAAAATGGCTGAAACTGGTTTAAAATATACCTGGTTGAGTGTAGTTTCAAACTTAACTGATTTAGGTCAAACCAGTTTATGAAACTTCTGTCCCAGACCCCTTCCTGGTTCAAGTTAAATCAGAGTTCCACAGCATCCCAGCATGCTTTGCATTCCTGGGTTGAGTTGTGCTGTCTGCTCCAGAGAACAAGGCAGGCTGGCCCTGCCCCTCTGTGTCCTACCTGGAGTGGTGAGGACTGGTTCACTGGCCAGCTCACTGCCCTCCCCCTCACCCCCACACACTCTTCCTGGGCAAACCCCAGTTAGGGTCTGGGGATAGGGAGGGGGGTTAAACTCATCTTCCCCTGACTAAAGAGCTTCCCTACCCTTCTGGCATACTTAGTGCTGGCTGAAACTGTGGACTACAAATCCCAGAGGCACCTGAAAGTAGGAAGAAGTGATGAGCAACCCTGCAGAGTCCTGCTCCTATGATTGTGGACTGCAAATCCCAGAGACCTTGGGAGCAACAGGAAGAGGAAGCAAACATACATCCTATGCTGGCTACCTGCCAGAGAGCCTTGCTGTAGTGTCCCATGATTTCTGGCTGGAGCCACTTCAGGCATGTGGCTGCGTTTCCTAAATAAAAAGTGAATGTTCATTTGTTTATTGATTCAATCTTTGCAGCTTATACTAACCTGCAAAGACCAAATCAATTCAGCATTGGGCTTTTTGACTGTCTGTACTTAGCCCAGATGAGGTCTAACCAATGCTGAGTAGAGAGGCATTATCACCTTCTCCGTCTTGCATTTAATGCTTCTAGTGATGCAACCCAAAGCCACATTCACCTTTTGTGCAGCTGCATCACATTCATATTGAGTCTGTGGTTGACTAAGCAGGGTTCAAATTACAATTTGACTCTTGGGGAGTCTGCAAAAAAAATTAAACCAGTTCATTGATTCACAAGTCCACCTAAGTGGAGGTGCAGTCCATAGTTTCATGGTACCTAGGGTCAGGAGGGACCTGAACAGATCATCTAGCCTGACCCCCTGCCACAGGCAGGAATGAATGCTGGGTTCACAAGTGTTTGTAGGCAGCCACCAGGTCCTCCCTCAGCCTCCTCTTGCCAAAGCTGAACAGGTTCGGGTTCCTCAGTCTCTCCTCATAGGGCCTGTCCTACTGCCCTCTCATCAAATGCGTGGCCCTCCTCTGAACTCTCTCCAGGCTGGCCACATCCTTTTTAAAGTGTGGTGCCCAGTACTGGATGCAGTACTCCAACCGTGGGCTGACCAAAGTCGCATAGAGGGGGAGTATCACCTCTCTGGACCGGCTTGAGATGCACCTTTAGATGCATAACAAGGCATGGCTGGCCTTGCTGGCTGCAGTCTGGCATTGGGGCTCATGTTCATCTTGGAGTCAATAATGATTCCAAGATCCCTTTCCACCTCTGTGCTTTCAAGAGGGGAACTCCCCAGCCTGTATATATGCTGTGGATTCCTTCTCCCAAGGTGCAGCACCCTGCATTTATCTACATTGAACCCCATCCTATTTTCATCTGTCCACTTTTGTAGTCTGTCTAAATCTAGTTGTAGCCTCTCTCTCCCTTCAAGTGTGCCCACCTCATCCCACATCTTAGTGTCATCAGCAAACTTGGACAATGTGCTTTCAACTCTCTCATCTAAGTCGCTGATGAAGATGTTAAACAGTATTGGCCCTTAGACCGAGCCCTGGGGGACCCCCCTGCTCACATTTTGCCAGGTTGAGTATGACCCATCCGCCACTACTCTCTGGGTGTGCCCCATCAGCCAGGTTTTTTACCCAACCATGTAGGCATCAATGCCACAGTCACTTAATTTATTAATGAGAACACGGTGAAAGACAGTGTCAAAGGTCTTCTTAAAGTCTAGAAAGACTATGTCCACGGTGACACCATCATCCAAGGATTTAGTTACCTGGTCATAAAAGGCAATCAGGTTAGTCAGGCAGGATCTGCTTTAATGAACACATGTTGGTTGCCCCTGAGCATGATCTCCCCTGCTGGCCCCCCAAAGATGTGCTCCTTGATGATTTTCTCCAAGATCTTCCCAAGGACCGAGGTGAGGCTTCCAGGCCTATAGTTACATGGGTCCTCCTTCCTCCCTTTCTTAAAAATGGGGACCACATTAGCTAGTTTCCAATTCCCTGGCACCTGGCCAGATGACCACAAATGCTCATACAGCCGGGCCAAGAGCTCCATGATGACCCCTGCCAGTTCTCTCAACATCCTTGGGTAGAGGGCACCTGCACCTGCAGATTTAAAAATGTCCAGCTCTTCCAGAAGATCCCTAACTACCTCTGCGCTGACCCAAGGCCTGTCAGAGCTATCCCTGAGATTGTCCCCGCCTCTGGCAGGAAGGATGTCCCAGTCCCTGTTCAAGAAAACAGAGGCAAAGAAACTGTTAATAATATCAGCTGTCTCATCTGGCATAGCCCCAAGGTTACCATTTGAGTCTTGCAGGGGCCCTACATTGCCTGGTGCCCTCTTCTTGCCCCCAACGTACTTATAGTTTCAAAGTTTCATGGTAGTTAGGGGTCAGAAGGGACCTGAATAGATCATCTAGTCTAACCCCCCGCCACTGCCCAGAGCACACGCTGGGATCACATGACTCCAGACAGGTGTTCATCCAATCTCTTTTTGAATTTACCCAAGGTAGGAGCGAGGACCACTTCCCTAGGAAGTTGCTTCCAATCCTAGCTATCCTGACAGTGATATAGTGCCTCCTAATCTCTAACCTGAACCTATTCTCCAGAAGCTTCTGGCCATTGTTCCTTGTCACCTCAGGTGCTGCTAGGGAGAATAGGACCCTTCCTATTTGCTGCTGATCTTCCCCAATGAGTTTGTAGGCAGTCACCAAATCCCCCCTCAGCCTCTGCTTGCTGAGGCTGAACAGGTTCAAGTCCCTCAGCCTCTCCTCATAGGGCCCGCCCTATTGCCTTGAAAAAGAACTTTTTGTTGTCCTTAATCCTGGACACTAGCCTGAGTTCCATCTCTGCCTTGGCCTTCCTAATAGCTCTCCTACACTTGCGGGCTGAGGAGGAGTACTCCTCCTTGGTGATAGCCCCTCCCTTCCACTGGTTGTATGCCCACCCTTTTAGTCTTCAGGCATTCCTGAATGCCTTTGCTGAGCCAATGGGGTTTCTGAGCACTCTTACCCCCCTTGCTTCTCTCAGGGACTGTTACCTTTTGGGCCTGGAGGATCACCCCCTTAAAGTATGACCATCCCTCATGAACTCCCATCTCCTCTACCTTCTAGGCCCTCAGTGCCTCCCCCACTAATCTCTGAAGCTCATTGAAGTTGGCCCTTTTGAAGTCAAGGGTTTTAGTCTTGTTATAAGCCCTTGACACCCTGCATTGGATAGTGAATTCCAGCAGGCAATTATCGCTATTGTCCAGGTGATCAAGGACCTGCAGGCCCCTCACCAGGTCATCCCCAGTGGCCAGGACCAGATCCAGCAAGGCGTTACCCTTAGTGGGGCTGTGCACCTCCTGGAAAAGGTAAAGGTCCTTTAATATAGGCAGGAACCTACGCGAGTGGTCAGACCTGGCTGTCTTCTCCTCCCAGCAAATGTCTGGGTAGTTTAGGTCACCCAGGACAATGACATCCCTTGACCTAACCGCCTCCATAAGACGACCGGAGAAGTCCCAGTCCAGCTCTTTCCCCTGGTTGGGTGGTCTGTAGTAAACTCCTACTGTAAGGTCCCTTTCATCACGCCCTCCTTGTAGTTTGACCCACAATGTCTCCGCCTGACTCTCCTCTAACCTGAAGCTAATCCTTGAGGATGTGAGTTGTTCTTTGATATAGAGCGCAACTCTCCTGCCTTTCCTCTCTGTCCTGTCCCTTCTATATAGGGTGTATCCCCAAATGCCCACTGCCCAGTCGTGGGTAGGGTCCCACCAGGTTTCTGTGACCCCTACTAAGTCTGGATTCTTACTTACAATCAGGAGGCACAGTTCCTCCTGCTTACTCCCCATACTACGAGCATTGGTGTAGAGGCACTTGAGGCCTCCTGAGTGTGCACGCACCTCCCACCCACTCCCAGGACTGTTGTGGCCCCGTACTCCCAGAATGTTGTTGCTTACCTGCATGTCCCTTTCTCTTGTCAGCCTGCATGCTGGCGAAGCAGCCTCTCTATTCGGAGTGGCCTCTTCCCCTGGCAAAGCTAGCTTAAAGCCTGCCATATGAGATCAGCCAACCTAGAAGACAAAATACGTTTGCCTTTAGGGGAGAGATGAAGCCCATCCCACCCCAGCCTGCCATCTGAAAGTCTTGCCAAAGTCCAGATACACTATGACCACATCATTCCTTTCATTGCCCAAGTAGTTATTTTGTCAAAGAATGATATCAGGTTTGTTTGACATGATTTTTTTTCATAAATCCATGCTAACTGCTTGCAATCAGACTGTCCTCCTCCAGATGCTTGCAAATGACCTTCCTTAGGATGCACTTTAGTACCTTCCAGGTTATTGAGGTGAGGCTTACTGGTCTGTAGTTCCCTGGGTCCTCTTTCTTGAATTTTTTAAAGAGGAGAATTAAGTTAGACTTTTCCCAGTCCCCTGGCACCTAGTCTGTCTCCCATGACTTCATGAAGATCATTGCAAAGGGCTCTAAGAGCTCTCCTGCCAGTTCCTTCAGGACCCTGGAATGAAGCTCATTTGGCCCTGTAAACTTAAATTCATTCAGACCCAATAAAATCTCTCTGATAGTCTTCTTTGTTATCTCCTCCCTCAATTTGTCCCCCTTCCTTATCCAGATAATCCCTTTAGGTGTCTGGCAGCTTAAATTTTTTGTGAAGACTGAGACAAAGTAGTTGTTGAGTAGCTCTGCCATCTTTGTATCTTTAGTTAGGAGTTCCCCCAGATTGTTAACAAAGGATCCACAGCTGCTTTGGTCCTTCTTTTCTGGCCATCATACTTATAGAATCTCTTTTTATTGTCCTTAACCACTTTTGCCAGTACAGCTTGTTCTTTATCTTTTTCTTCCTGATTTTGTCCCTACAGGTTCTTGCTATTTTCTGGTATGAATCCTTGGTGACTTGACCATTCTTCCATTGCCTGTATGCATTCCTTTTGCATTCAAGACATTTTAGAAATTCTTTATGTAATCACATTAGTCTCTTGCCGTCTTTCTTGTGCTTCCATAGTGTTGGGACAGTTTCTCGTTGGGCTCCCAATACTGTGCCCTCTAGAAGCTCTCAACTCTTCTGGGTACTTTTGTCCTTCACTCTATCTTCACACTACACCAAGCATATTAGCTCCTTGAGTTGAATGAAATCTCCCTTTTTTAAATCTAGCATCCTAATTTTGCTGACCTATGCTTTCCAGGCCTCAGGATCTGTAATTCAATACAATTGTAATCACTTCTTCTCAAGTTACCCATCACCTTCACATCCTCCACCAGTTCTTCCCTGTTGGTCAGGACAAGACCCAAGACAGATGATCTCCTATTATAAGTATGTATCCCTTATTTACTGGAATAGAAAGTTGTCTTCCACACAAATTAGGAACTGGGTTGACATTTTATGTTTGGCTTCATTGTTCTTCCAGCAGATGTCTGGAAAATGGACATCAGTACCAACCCATAGCTTTTGGATAGCTTTGTCACCTGCTTGAAAAGTGCCTCATCTACCTCATCTTCTTGATTAGGTGGCCTATAATAAATCCCCAGCATTATATTGGTGGTGTGTCTTTCATCTTTCATCTTCACCCAAATGCATTCCGCTTTGCCACCTTCTTCCTGAACCAGAGAACAAGTGTATGTGTTTTTGATGTACAAGGCAACACCACAACCTTTTCTCCTAACCCTGTCCTTCTAAAACAGTGTAACCCTCAATGTTAACAGTCTAGTCTAAGGGCTGTCCCCACAGGTCTTGATGATGTTAATCAGATCATTGTTCTTTTCACAGGCATAAATAGGAGCAGCTTCCATTCACTTCCACGAGCACTGAATTTGATTTTATCAGTTACATGAGAAATATTCCCTAGGTCAACTTAAGATGTATATATTTATCTCCAAGAAATAAACAAGGCAACCAAAGTGTCTTATTCATTCATGGACAAACAAGAGTTGAAAGTAGTTTGCCTGGTCACCTAAAACCCTTGACATTTTAGATTCCTTCCCTACTGTCACAGAGCAGTAAGGTGCACTGTGCCTGAAAAGGAGAAGAACTGCCAGAGAGGGCGCCCTAGCAGTGATTAGGCTGCGCAGCTGTGGGTTGCCTAAGCAACTAATGAAGGTCAGCTGACCCAAAGGGGCAGGGCCTGGCTCTTATAAGGCCCAGAGCTGAGGCCAGGCTGGTAGTTTTCTGCTAGCAGCTGGAGAGGCAGGAGCTCCTGAAAGCAAAGATGTGAGTGCAGCTCACAGGCGCTCCAGAGGCTGGAGCAATGAGGTTATGGCATAGCCAGGAGACTTATGTTGCTGTGGCCGGGTGCCCTTTGTTTTCAGTTACAGCCCAGGGGCTTGTGTTTGTGTTGTTGTTGTTATGTAAACCGGTGGTTTGAGTGAGGCTATAAGGGGTTGGAGGAGGCCTCATAAAGGGACCCCAGCAGTGTGGGGATCCCGGTGCCCTTAGGGGTGCAGTGTTCTTATAGGTGCCAGAGAGGGTGTGTTATCTTCAGGGGGACCCACAGTAGTGTGGGGATCCTGGTGCCAGGGAAGGCGCAGCAGCATGGGGGTGCATAGACCCCAGCCCCAGAGAAGGGACACTGGGTAGGAAGCCCAAGTTGGGCACAGCAGCCCCAGGAAGGGGGCAATATTGTGTAGCCCAATTTTGGGCATTCGGAGTCCCCAATAGGGGGCCGCATATATTGAGAAGGCCCAAGGTAGGCACAGTCAGCCCCAGGAGGGGGCAGCATTGAGAAGCCGAAGTTTGGACACGGGGAGCCCCTGAGGGGGCCACATTTGTCAAGGAGCCCAAGTTGGGCACAGTCTTCTCCAAGAAGGGGGCAGTATTGGGGTCCTAGCCAGGGGGCAGCATACTGAGAAGCCCTGTGTGGGTGAGGTGAGCCCAGAGAGGAGAGTGCTGTATTGAGGAGCCCAGTGTGGGCACATAGAGTCTGAAAAGGGACAAAATGTGAGATAGTCCAGAGAAGACAGAAAGGGGCCACGATAGACAAGACCAAGTTGACATCTGTGAGGCTTGGGCTGTGGTATTGGGGAGCAAGGAGCTGCAGACAGCGCCCCCTAGTGGAGGGGGCAGTACAAGGACAAGGGCAACCTCCACTAATGAACCAATTAACATCAAAGATGTGGCAGACAAGATGAGGCAAGCGGTTGCCCAGAGATGGGTGCGGGGGCCATGTTGAGGGCAGCCCCGAGCGGTGCACCGTCACACCCACATAGCATTAATAGTTTATATACAACAGAATACTTTAAAGAATGTAGTTCTAATACATCCTTGGGGCACTCAAAGATATTTTCCACTGGAGGCTTACACAGAAAAATTGCCTGGGATTATGCCTTCAGGGACAGATTACTAATATACATTATTTAAGTCAATACCTTTTTCTCCTTGGGTTTTGTGTCCTTAAAGTATATTTTATAGGAATGTTTCTTGCTTCTAAATTGATATATAAATGCCAGCTGGCAAGCAGCTAGTAAAAACTCCACCTTCTTTTGCATACCTTTTGCATTTTGGCTTGTGAAACTATTTCCATGCTTACCAACTCTCTCATAAAGACCTCCAAGCAGCAACATAATCTGTCTGACAGTGAGATTTATGCAAGGTTTTTAGTAACAAGTGGCCTCATACAGCAGTTCTCACCATTCTGATATTTGCTCTTGCAGTCTCTTTAAAGTATAAACTACTGCTCTTTTTCACATTTTGTACAGCTTTAATTACACATTTCTGTCATTCCAACTTTAGCAATCAGACACTTGTGAATCACACAAGTGAAAACACCTGAAAGCTCATTTGCTATTTTGCACAGACATTTGGAGTAAGATGTTAGTGACCTTTATATTAAAATCTACACAACAGTTCATCTACACATGCATGCAGTCAGTGCAGTTATCTATGAAAAATACCACGATGCATTTATATTTGGACATAATGATTTACTATACAAAAGTTTCATAAAACAGTACAGAATTTATGGCAGCCTATACCTGAAAATGTAAGTGAACTACTTACTTTATGTAGTTTTTAATGCACAATATATCTGGTCCCTATGAATGTGATGAGGAATGAAAGAAATACCTTCAGGTGTAAAGAAAGACTACAAATAGAAATAAATGTCCTTTCAATTAAAAGCTGTGCATATTCTATAAATGATTATAGAGAAGTTTGCTCATATTGAATCTATTTAAAAAAGCCACAAACAAACCAGTAAAAAAGACACAGATCCTACAAGAAATTTTCTATATATGCAGAGGTTTAGGAAAGTAGTGCATATCCAATATTAATAAATCAAATATGGTTAGCATGCAGTCTGGAAAAATCTGTACTCCAGATCCTCTGTACAAAATCAAAGAGCTGGCAGCCCTGAGGATTCTATTTCTTTGATCCACAATGAAAAGGATAATAAAGCTGTACATACTCAGCCTCCTCTAGTTTTCACTTTCTTCAAGGGAAGGAGTCATGCTGATTCTGGCCTCTAAGCAAGGCCTTGGAGAATTTTATTCTTATGCTTCCCTGTGTATCAGACCCTGACTTTAAAAAAGTACTCAAACTTTTCTGTCTCCTTAATTTAATCATTTATATTAATTGTGATTTCTTTAGTGCTCATCACCAGGGTATTTTGAATCCTTTCTCATTTCTCTTTTTAAAGGGGTCAGTTCTAGCCTTGATAGCCCTGTTTTCTTTCAAAGTCTGACTGAACAATTTGTGCTTCTCCATATTTGCTTCAAGGACAGAACGCTTCCTTTTGTCATGGTAATTCTCATTCTGAAATGTTTCAAACTTATAATCAAGTGCAGAAATAAATTTGCTCTGGTTACACATTTCAGATAAGTACTAGAAACTATATTCTGAAGATGATAATACCAAAAAGAATGTATGATATTTGCTTATTTTAGCTTAGCCAAGACAAGCCGTTTGATTATTTTACTTGGAAGTGATCTATGAGGATCCAACTTGCAACTGACCCTATGCCAATATTTTGTCACCAATATTTTGCCATTCATATCACAAAACAGACGGCTGTAAAGGGTGTGCCTGCCCCAGCTACACTGGGGGAAAAGCTAGCAGATAAAGCCATTGTGCTTTCTCACATACTTATGCATGGCCTTTGCTGGCTTGAAGAACCTTCTCCTGTTTCCACCAAAGTCAGTGGGAATTCTGGCATTGACTTAATTCCCAGTAAAGCAAAAAATGACCCAGGAGGAATATTTTCCCTTTTTTATTCTTATGTAATGAAACCAGTGTGTCTTATATGGTGGTTCATTCATTCTACCCAAAAATAAATATGTAGCAGTGCTCTGAGGATCCAGTTCTAGTAGGGAACCTATTGTATGGACAGAGAGGAAGGCCTGGAGTGCCAACAATTGGACGGTTTCATACCTGTTGAGGATGCCAGTCATGGGTTGACAGTTGACTGTTCTTGGCGGATGTGAAGACCTTTTCTCAAGGTTCCAAAGTCCCAAAAAATAGTGAATCCCATTGTTTGGTAACCAGTGTGGGCACTTAATTTGCATGTTCTTTATGGCAAGGCGCAGAATTATGGAGATGGTGCTAGAAGAAAGGTTTCTTCAAAGGAGTTAATTATTTAAAAGGGGGAAAGAGTTTATTAATATGCTAAGTCTCATTCATGAATACAATTATTATTTCTCTAGTGCCAGGCACTAGCCATTCTCTCTCAGCAGCCAGCTTTATACCTGTTTAGCTCTGACATCAGTGAGGTTGTTGCCTTTTACAAGCAATGAGAAATCAGAATCAGGCCCAAAAGCCCTTCTGAGGAGGCTCAGCATCTGAGGACAGAAAAGAACATGGCAAATATATGGAAAACAGTCCATTCTAATACTGAGAGCCAGCACATAATTTTGGCAGAAAGCAACTGGCAAAAGCCAACTCCACAGATAGTTTCATCGTAGGGTGGGGGTTATAAAACAAGAACATTCTTATTATAAAAGACTGGTGCCTATTTTAGTGGAAGAATTTAAATTGGATAGACTTTGTGGGAGAAATAAATTTTTCTGGAGAGATTTGAATGAGGTATTGGCAGATTTCATTTACAAGTTGTCCCAGACATAAATAAAGGGCGGCATAAATGAAAGCACTTGGAGAAGAGTGTGAAGAGGTAAGGAAGGAAGTGATTAGAGGAAGGTATGGGTAGACCACGGTGTGTGGGAGCTAAGACATAAGCATTGATTAAGGCAGGAACAGAATTGCACACAGCCCTGAAGGTGAAGACAGAAGACTGAACATGATAAAGAAGGGACCAGTTAAAGAATTAAAATAGGAAATTGATACAGCCTGACTGGCAGGCAAGAAAGCAAGACAGCAGCTGAATCTAAGAAAGAATCAGAAACGAGAGAAGAGGGAAGGAGGATGTCCTATAGAATTATAACATTACCAGTGATTGAAACATATATAATGACTAAGCCTTGGACTGGGGCTTTGGTAGTAAGCATTTGAGGAGGAATCAGGTGTTATAAAATGGGAACCAACACCAGTAAGCAATAGTTTGTATGTGGTAGGAGAAAAGGAGTCAAACATGACACAGGTTATAAACCTGGGAGAGTAGAAGCATGATAAAATTATCAGCAGTAATTAAGAAGGAAGGGGTAATGGATTAGAGGGGGGTAAAGAAATGTTTGGGGTTTTTAATAACAGAATAGGACAAACTGGTAAGTGAAATATACCGTGTATTGGGTGTCTCTGGGTTAAAACAAACAACAGATTTGGGGCCAAGAAGGAATTTATCCCCAGAACAAATTGACAAGGGCTGTTAAGATATTCCTTCCTTCCTCTGTAGCATAAAGACATGATCCATTTCCTAGGAGTTTCTGGGCACACTTTTCCTAACAGATTCCATGCAATTTTGGGGATTGAAGGTCTTGGTGCTCTTTGTCTCTCTTATTCTCTTCCTGTGGCACTTGCTAGGCTCTAGGTTTTCTCTATATTAAAGATCAAAAGTTTGGGATGAGGACTTTGTGGTGTGTGGAAGGCAGGTAAGAGGATCATTTTCTGAAACCCTTTATAATAAAAGTCTATTACACCATTGCCTATAATTGTAGGGTGCTGGATTCAGTGATCCTATGTTCAGAGGCAGAAACAGGGAACTGCACAAAGGTGGATTTGGGAGTCACAGTAGAGAGATGATGTGGAGATGGTGTGTTAGTAGTCACGAAATAGATCCCAGAGATAGACATGGAAAGAGAAGCGGATTCTGAAAATAAAGAGTTATCAGAAAGCAACAAAAAACAAGAAAAAAAAAACTTGTGTAAGATTTCCTGAAAGAGAAGTAAGGGATGAGAAAAGAATCAGAATAACACAGTCTTAAAAGCCCACAGTTCTTTCTGTGCTTATTACATGAAAGATGGCTTAATAAAGGGGTAAATTTTCATTTCCCTTGCACTATGTTTACCTGAATGATATGTGTGTAAACTATCAGAATACTATACAAACATCCATGTGCATTTCCCCTATTTGCGTACACACACACACACACACACACACACACACACACACACACACACACATTTGGTGTGAGTAAAGGAAATGGAGGTTGAAAGACTGGACTTAAAGGAGATGCCTGTATAACAGCCAGTCATTGATTTAAATTTTGTTTATTACTTTAAAAAATGGCCACTAAACTCTCTGGGATTTCATGTTTGCCTTTAATGTTCTCAATGTCAATACAGCTTGGTTTACAAAGAAACAGATTATATTTCTGACTGCTAACACTATGCCAGCCAAAGATCTGGATACTGAAGAGGTGCTCTTTCTCCTTCATGTACCAGGAACACCAATAAAGTTCCTGGGTTGATCATTAGTTAGCAAATTGGTTGGCATGGGAGACACTACCAAACTTCCTAGAGCTTGGTTCTCCTATATAGTAGCCAGCACTTTCAACTCTTTCTCTGCACTTAGTAAGGAAATCCCCTGCTAGCTCATTTGAAGTCTTTGGCTTCCACTGCATCTGGACTGTATGCAGCTGAAAACATGGCTCAGGATGTGGGCTTTGATCCAGACAAGCACTTTAATAGGTCCATAACTTTAAGCACTTAAGTAAGACCCTTTGATTACAATGGGACTATCCACCTGCTTAAAGTTATGTACATGATTAGTGCTTTGCTGGATTGGGGTCTTTCCTTGTAATTTTTTCATCATTCTAGTTCTACTCATTTACAGTTGATGTTCTACCCTGTGATTATTAAATCATGCTGTACAGCTCCCTTATGAGAACATAACTTACAAACAGCAAATGGCATCTATGAAAAATAAACACTTTTTGGAAACCAGTTCATTCTCCTTTATGCTAAAGTATAGTATTTATGGCAGCTTCAAGAACAGTAGCAATGTAAAGTTTAATTTAATGCAATATTAATGTTTCTCATTTCAGGCTGGCAAGCAATTATTTGATTTTTTTTTTTATTTTATTTTATTTTTTTTAAAACCCTGACCTTTTAAATTTACTTTGGAAGTAAGGGTAAAAATCATCAATATTGACAACAATAAGGATATATAATTTATTTATATGTATGGTTCAAGAGACTGACAGGTTATATTTGACATTGGAGTCTAAGTGTGTACAGGGAATGGGGAGACAATGTATGCTCTATTGTCAGCTGTAATAAAATGTTCAGCAAATTGTGACCATCCTGTTACTTTCTGTGACTCCTCTAGGTATTGAACAATGCTGCTCTACGGCACTGTTCTATTTTTTTTGCTGGCGTTGATATTTTTCTGAGGTTTCAGAAACTAAAAGAGCTGCACTCTATAGAAGTGTAGCAGGCTTACCTTTTTGGAACTTGGGTTGAGTCCCAGGATAGAGGATCTGCTGTTTGATTGCTGGAGCCCTCCCACCAATCTGGAGGCAGCACAAGAGAAGCAATGCCCCACCGTTTTCCAAAGGGAGGGGGCAAGGAGCAGCTGGACCTGAATCAGCACTGCACCAGCCAGGTCCAGAGAACTTCAGGGGTGGAGTCCCTGAAGGGTATAAAAGGGAAGCGTGCTCAGCAGACTGGGAGAGAAATGATGAGGGATGGTGAGCAAAGAGGCACTCCAGAGATGGCCATCCTCAGGACCCTGCTTGAGCTTCAGTGATGTGCAAATCAGTGTGTGGGGATCAGGCTCTATGTTTGAGGCAGCTTGAGCCTGCGAACCCAGCAAGTGGCTGAGTAGTCAGTATGCAGATCAGCACATGGAGAGCTGGCCCTGGGAGCAGCTTGAAGATGCTCGGGCCTCACCCAGCGCGCAGGTCAGCGCGCAGAGAACTACCTTGGAAGCAGCTCACGGCTGTTCATGTTAGCCCTGGCCCTAGGCTGAGTGACTGGGGCCCCGCAGTGCAGCTCCACTTGTAACTAAAAGAGCTCCAGTGCCCATAGCAGGGCCCAGGAAAGGGGGAAAGCCCCATGTGTGAGACTGGGGAGTCAGAGCCTGCAAGGGCTTGGCTCCTGTGAGAGACAGACAGCCCTGGGTGCCTGGTGCAGGGCACCAGGCCATCAAGAAGAGCTGAAGGTGCCACTAGGGAGAGGCTTTTGCGGGACTGGCCACCAGGGGATG
>JAGPOW010003642.1:65906132-65923767 GCA_030014935.1 Caiman crocodilus | reverse complement strand
CGCACTCCCTATTTTGAGGTTGTCATGTTAAGGGATATATAGCTAGGGGTATTCTTTAAGGGGGTTTATATGGTTTATGTGTTTTAATGTCTCAGTGTGTATATTGGTATTGTTATTTGTGAAGGTTTAAAGAAATACTATGGTTAAGTTACTTGGGTAATATATGTTAATATACCTATGTGTTAATTGTGTTGTATAGGTTGCAAATTATTTGGTTCATATTTGATATTATATGTGAATTGTGGAATATTGTATGTTAAGCCTTGTAAATATTCTGCTTTTTACATTAAGCATCTGTATTTATTTTTGTAATAAATTGTACATAAGTATTTGGTTTTGGCCTAGCTCTACAGAGAGGGGAGAAAACTGCTCTAGTAGTTGATCCCTTCCTCAGCACCCTGCCTGACCACCATCACTGTCACTGGAGGACAGGGCATGCCCCCTGGGTGTATCCAGGCTACAGAAGTGCAACACTTTACTCACAAATTCCTAATTACTTTGCATCCAGTCTCATTAGCACAATTCAGTTACATACTCAGGTGCAGAGGGATTATTTTATTTTTATACCATCAATGTAGTATCCTAGGACCCTGGCATATGTTCATTTAAAGCAGACTTGTCCAACATACACCCTGCAGGCTGCCATGAGGCCCGCCAAGCCATTTAATCTGTTCTGCGGTGGCAGTGGTGCAGAGTGTGGAGCCACTGCCAAGGAGTGCAGAGCCAGCCGCAGAGGTGATGTGGAGTGTGGAGCCAGGGCAAGACGGACAGGGCTGGCCCAGGGGAACTGCTTACCCCCATGGGACCCAGGGAAGTGGCCCCACGTGGGAGGAGAAGCAGCGGCCGCTGGTACTGCCAGCCCACGCCTGCCT
Organism: Caiman crocodilus; assembly: GCA_030014935.1. NCBI lineage: Eukaryota > Metazoa > Chordata > Crocodylia > Alligatoridae > Caiman > Caiman crocodilus. Next base: position 65,922,895 of record JAGPOW010003642.1, on the reverse strand, counting down.
CCTCACTGCACACTTCAAGCCAGCTCCTTTGCCCTGCTCCACAGCAAGGTGGTGCCTGCTCCCCTAGCCAGTCTCCCCCTGGGTGCTGCATCTCTTTGGGCCCAGCCACCCATGCATGAGGCCCTCAGGGGGCAGCTTCCCATGGGCTGCTGGGGATGGGAGGAGCCTGGCCAGGTCTGCACTGGGCAGCAGAAGTGACGGCAGAGCCGTGTGCCACTTGGGATGGGATGAGCCTGCACCGGTCAGTCCCAAGCAGCACACAGCTCCACCGCCGCTTCTGCTGACCGATGCAGACCTGGCCGGCCTCCTTCCATCCCCAGCAGCACATGGGAAGCTGGCTTCAGAGGCATGCTGCTTTTCCTGGCTGGTGCAGACCCAGATCTTCCCAGGCGGGTCTTGCAGCACTATGTCAATCTGGGCATGGCACCGGCAGGTGGGGTGGGCCTCAAGTTAACCCTGGCCTGGCCCCATGGCTTCTCCAGCACCAGGTCAACCTGGTTGTAGCCCAGCAGCTCCTGCAGCACCATGTCAACCTGGGCATGCATGCCATGTCAGTCAACCCCTGCAACTTGACTGGTGTCAAAGGTCACATGACATCACTTCCTGATATGATACCACTTCCTGTGACTTCTTTGAATATGGCTTGCTAGCCCTCTGGATGATAAAAAGTTTGTGATCCAGCCCCACATTCAGAAAGGTTGGACACTCCTGATTTAAAGGCTCCATAGGACCTGATACCTGATTGCAACAGTTGTACCTTCTGCAGTGCCACTTGTCCATGGCAGGAGGTGCAATTTAAGGATCAAGGGTCAGAGGCCAACTGTGCCTCCTCTGCTTGCTGGTGCAGGGGGAGACTGGGATCATGATCCTGGTCTTGTCCTGCACCAGCTGGTTGAAAGCCAGATGCCTGCAGCCTGGTGTGAGCCAGCATAGTCCTGGGCCAGGGTTGATCATCAGTTAGTTGTTGGCCCTGGCCCCAGGACCACATGGGCCAGTTCAAGACCTCACAGCCAGGACTGACAATCAACTGATTGCTTGCCCTGGCCCTGAGGCAGTCCTGGACATGCCACACATTCAATTTAAGGCACCATGCAAACCAGCCTTGAAAATGTTCTAAATATATGTGAAATATTTTAATGGCTCATTTGCCATTTTAATATGCAACCCTATCATTTATATCACAATTAACACTTTAATTGCAGCATAAATGTAAACATGTAGAGGGGCTCCTAGATAAAGGCAAACTTCCTTTAATTTAATTTTATCCTATTTCTATTACTCTAATAGTCAGGGGTCCCATTTTCACCTCTCTTTCAGGCAGATCCTTACCCACTTGACAAGTCTCACACTAAACCCATCTTTTTATCTTAACTGATAATTTCCCCTGTGGCATCTTATCAATTACTTACTTCTATCCAGATTATATTGTATTTTCTCTGTCTAATAAAAAGGTAACCTCTGGTCCATGGACCAGATCTGGCCCACAGGGCCATTGGATCCAGATCATGGAGTGGGGACTTTGGCAATATTCAGCAGTGGGAGGCTTTAGTGGGATTTTGTGGTGAGGGGCTTTGTCCATGCGATGCTGTATTGTGCTGCAGCCTGGCACTTCAGCTATGCTGCGCCACTGTTGGGCAGTGGGGACAAGTGGCAGCAGTGCTGGCTGGGTACGAGCATCAACCTGCCTTCAAACTGAGCTTGGTCATTCTGGTCCATTGCTGAAAAACATTTTCAACCGCAGATCTAGAAAAATCACAAATTATACCTAATGGCAATCTGGCATAGAACAACACACCCAGTACCTAACTTGAGTCTACCTAAGCCAGAGAAAGAAGCAGCCAATGTGGCTTAGAGTATATGGCCTACTCATTCTGGAAGTTATGAATCTGTGCAGCAGAGACAGTGAAAAGACTGCCTAGTATTGTCACTGTATGGTGTGGATCTCTCGACCCTTCAAAGGTTTCCTGGTTGGGAGGTGGAGATGCTGGAGACAACACATCTCTTCTGAAGTCGGCAGCCCTCAGAAAGTGTGTTAAAGTAGAAGGATGATGATGTGAACCTTGTGTGGAATGAGATAAGTCCTAAAGAAATGAAATAGGTGAAGACCAACAGAGGATGCAAAGAGCATGAGAAGAGGGCAGGAAAAACTGAAAAAAAGAAAGAAGGAAGGCAATTAGGTAGAGTTTGAGGCAGCTGAATAAAGGGAGGACAGAATGAGAAAAGAAAAATTGGGGAAAAACAGGAAAGAGTAATGTCTAAGAAGATTTATACTCAGAGTGCTTGATAACCAAGTTACCTTTGTTTAAAAATAATACACTATTTCCCCAGGTTTTCCAAAATCACACAATATTAAAACACTGTGCTATATCTTGACTAGCTTTTTCAATAGATACTGTTGTTTAAGTACAGACCTAATAAAGACACAATTTTGCAACTTCAGTTTTGAACAGGTTGTTCAACTCTACTCTCAGTGTTAAGAAAATTAGTGGATTCTACATGTAAATATATAAGACCATAAAATATGTAATATATTATTGTAAAATGAGATTTGTTTTTGTAACAAACAAAGCAATGAAAGAACAATAATATAAGCAGTGGTTCAGAGCTTTGACTCCAAGGTATTTTCCACCATAATTAAACTACAACCAACCAATTCACTGTTACTGGATAATTTTCTGCCTTGGGGCTTATCTATATTCAACATCTCACTTGTTTAGCTTAAGATATAACTTCAAATTTAAATTGATGCTAAAGGTTGTTTAAAAGATGTTATTGCTTTAGCTAAACTAAAACCAGTGCACATATGTGTATAGCCAAAGTGTTGTTAGCTCGCTGTTCCTTCTAACTACAGCCCTGCCTGCATAAGCCAAGAAAGCTCCACTTTAGTTGTATTAGTTTTTCTTGACTAAATTTCTTCACCCTCCTCAGATTCTGTCAATGGAGTTAAATTGTGTCTTATGTGGCTGGTAAGGTGCGGGGATTTGTGTTCAACTAAATGGACTGAGCTAGTTCAGTTGACAAAATGCTTTTTTGGCTCAGAAGACAAGGTATAATAGTTCCAAATGTAAATTAAAGGATATGAATTATTGTGAGACTTTAAATAGCTGTCCAAATGTGGACAAGTCTCTCAGAACATAGAGGAAGATTGAGTTGGCTGTCTTGACTTTGCATAGATGTAGACTAACCTAAACTGGATGGACATATAAAATATATTGACAGATGACAAGATTTCTCTGATTTAAAGCCATCACGATAAGAAAGTTATGTTTCAGTGTTCTTGGGTTATGGAGTTTTAAATCTGATTAAGTCCTGTGTGAAGGCTTGTCAGAATGGGGAAATTATCTGGTATCACAGCACAAGCATAATTACTAGTATACTATTATAGTCATGCAAGTCTAGCACTTGCTATGAATGCTATTATTCAGTGTTTCTAATGTGTAAAATAAGAGTGTCCACAGGAAGAGCTGGACCTTGTAGAAGCTTTCCATATATGCCCAGGGGTATGTATACCCCAGTTTGAGGAGAGTTTTACAAAATCAGAATTTGTCATGGTTTAAAAATGGGGTTTGTCAAAGCCAGCCTCAGGAAAAAAAGAATGTCTTCAGAAAAAAGAAATTCTCCTCTGGCTGTACATGGTTAGAGAAGCATATTCTAGTAATTCATAGCTTTGTCCATGCAATCAGTCAAAGAGAACACCGATTATTAAATATTTCTTTTTATTACAGTATGCAAAAACATCCAACCAAGGCTGGTCCCATTGTATTAGGAACCCTGCAGACTCAGGGTCAGCATGGTCGTCAGATGTATAGTACGATTGCTATGATCCTGTCACGGTTTGGTGAGTACACGTATCAGGTAACCTCAGCCTGCATAACTAAAAGTCATTTCCAACTGAGGTTCTAGAAGGACTTGAGCGTTATTCCACTCATCATTTGCATCATTTGAAACCTATTTACTCAAAACTTTTTTTTTTGAAACCTGATAAAATGTAGACACAAGTGGTTGCTGTTAGGAATGCTTTTCCATCTCTGAAAGCTTTGCTAATTTCCCAGGGACATAGCCTAGCATGCCTCCATTCTCTCTCTCAGCCATATTGAAATGAGACAATTGACCTTAGACAGTTAAGTACCGGCTGTCTTTTTCTTTTTCCCCATTTTGCAAGGCACTGGCTTGCGACACTGCTTCGGATGCTCAGGCAGCAGAAGGCCTGGTGTCTTCATAGTGAGAACAAAGCTCCCTGGTGAGAGCACCACTAGATACTCTCAAGGCTACGACACTTCTAGCCAGGACCTTTCCAGCAGCAGACCAGCCTTCACTTGTGTTGAGTCCCAGAAATCGTCCAGAGGCCTGATGCTGCAGACACCAAACTGGCCGTAGCTTTTGTCCCCCAGAGGGACTGGGTCCAGAAAGCAGCTTGCCCACTGACAGAGCAGGCATAAAACAGGGCGGGGATTTAAATCCACAAGGGCATTGGGGCACCAGGGAGATTTAAATCCACACGGGCTGCAATACTCCGTTGCTATCTGCAATGTTGTTATGATTAACTTTGTATAATCATCATATTATACATGATGTATTACACTTATATATTATAACCATCATTATTAACAACAATTTTATTACTAGTATCAGGACTGCCGACCAGGAGGCCTGTTAGCCCATCCACTCCTGATGGTATGTTTGTGCCAGGATCTCTGACCAGGCCGGGCCCCAGCCCCTGCCCAGTCTGTGCCTCCCCCGGGACCGAGCCCCGCCCTCTCGCTGCGCCACAGCCCGGGGAGGCAGCCCCTCCCCCCTTTTCCCGTCCTTTCACCCGCACCCCGCAGCCTCGCTGGGGATTTAAACGCTACCCCGGAAGTCGGGGCGGCAACGCGCGGGGGCCGCCGGGACTTGTAGTCCATCCGTCTGTCCGGGATGCCCTCGAGCAGGGTCCAGAAACCCCAAGTCCCATAAGGCTGTGCGGCGGCCACCGCCCCGGCCGCGCAGGCGCAGTGGCGTAGGGTGCTTTTTGAATCGGCGGCGTTGTTATTGACGCCATATTGCTGGTGCGGGAGAGTCATAGACAGGAGCGCTGCCGCCATCGCTCTTCATCGGCCGCGCCGGGCCCCGCCGCACAGTCCCGCGCCGCCGCGCCGGCCCAGCTGCACCCCCGCCACCGCCTGCCGGCTGAATTGAGCGCGGGCGGCGCGGGCTCTCCGCACGCAGCGCCCGGCCCGAGCCGCCCCCCGCCCCGCGCAACCCCCCCGGCCGGGAAGGCGCTCCCGGGCAGGGCCCCGCCGCCCCGCGCCCCGGACCCGGCCCGGCCATGGCGTGCGGCGCCACCTTGAAACGGACTCTGGATTTCGACCCGCTGCTGAGCCCGGCCTCCCCGAAGCGGCGGCGCTGCGCCCCCCTGGCGGCCCCCGCCGCCGCCGCTGCCTCGGCCTCGGCTGCCGCCTCCTTCGCTGCCGCCTCCCCGCAGAAATACCTGCGCATGGAGCCCTCGCCCTTCGGAGATGTGTCGTCCCGCCTCACCACAGGTGCGGCCCGCCTGGCCAGGGGGGAGGAGAAAGGAGGGGGGCGGCCATTTTCTCTGCCCCCCGCGGCGGGGACACAATGGGCGGCCGGGGGTGCGGAAGCGCCGTGGGCGGGGGAAGGGGGTAGGGCGGGCGGGTGGACCCGCCCGTGGGTCGCGGCCATTATGGGGGGGGCAGAGGCAAGGCGGGGACAACAAAGCCGGGGCCCCCCGGGGCTGCGCCGAGGGGGGCAGCGAAACCCACGGGCAGGGAGGGGGTCTCGCCCGGCTGCTCCCGGCGTCTCCGCGCCCTTGTCCCGGGGCTCGGCCCCCTCGCTCCAGCTGGGTGTCACCGCCTTTGTTAGCCACCTCCTGGGTCCCAGCTCACTGCGGCTCCTGAAGCCTGGGCCCTGTTTGAGGGTAGAGCTGTATAGGAAATGCCCGCAGCGGTGGAGCTGAAGGCAGCCTGGGAGAGGGCAGGGAAAAGGGCCTTTTCTTGCATTTGACCCTGTGGCTGTCTTGTACTTAAAAAAAAAAAAAAAAAAAAAAAAGAGGTTGGGAAAGGATTTTGTATGAGTCAGCATCAGGCAGCGATTCTATTGGGGAAGGATGACACTGGCTGATACAATAAGACAATTATCATAGCTGGATGTGTCTCTCTTTCTCTCTTTAGGAAGAGCTGAGTTCACCTTGCCCTTTTAAAAAGAGGCATTCTTGCTTACAATAGGGAGGTTTTACAGTGGGAAGTGGAAATGGAGGGTTTCAGCACTGGTGTGGTTGAGGAGGAGGAGAAATGCTGTTACTGTACAGTGCTGTGACTAATACACTTTGCTCAAAAGGGGGTGATGAATGTAGCTGTCAGACTTTAGCAGTGGGGAGGCAGTACATTGGCAGTAGGCTTCATAGGTCTTTACAGACAACAATGTGTTGTTAGTAGTAATGTTCAGCATCTGTTGGCCTTGGGTTACCTTGTAGAGAAGAATTTAGCTTAAATTTTAAGGGAAAGGAGGAAATCCAATAATGACAAAAAACACATCAGCCCACAGGCAAATTTATGAAGTAGTTAAGGGGAAGTGTCAAAGGTAACCTCTGGTTAGCAGAGGGGAAATGTTTGAGCCTTTTTCTAATTCTGTGCCTTCTGGTCTGGTCAGCATCATTTGTGGATATTTGCATCCATAAAGTAGTTGAAAAGCACTCAAAATAAAATCTTTGATTTACATGATGAGAAATGAGCCATTTCATGTTTTTGATTTGGCAGAGTCTAAAATAGCATAGAAGCTCTGTGAGAGTATGAATTATTAAATCCTGGATTTTGTAGCAGCACATTGGCTTTATTTCTCTGAAGAAATGAGTGTCAGTGGTAGCCTTTTAAACTATTTGCTTTTTACACTACTGCTTTCTAAATTAAGATGCTCTAATGAGGTGTGGTTTGATCTGTTCAGAAAACAAAACTGAGATGAGCAATTGTATGCTGGCTTTGTGAATTATTATTTCATAATGGCAAAAGATAAGGTGTAGTGAATCGGATGTTCCTTTAGGTTGCTGAATAGCCTTAAACAACTTGCCTGGTTTAAACTGGATTTATGCAAATAGCGTGCTGTGACATAAGCTGTTAGTACTAGCACTGTCATAATGAGAACTTTTTTGTTGTATATCTATTGAGTGCTAACTGTGACTATTGGGATTTAGCAAGTTTTATACTTTAATTTAAATTTAGTCGTGTTCTTTCACGAAAGACATTGTTACCCTCATTTTACCTGATTGTTTCCAGTGAGACCCTGTCCTTTTAAAAAGTCACTTTTAGAAACAATCATAGTATCCATACCTATATAATTCAATGGGCTTTAAACAAACTAATTCAATCTTAAAAGTTTGTTTTCAATTTTTACACCGCATTAGTAGTAGTTTATTCACAAGGCTTGAATTTAATTGATTTCACTTAGTTTCATATATAAAATACCTATGTGTAAGTCTTCAGCACTTGAAGAGAATTTGTTATTTTATTTCATGAAAATATTTCTATTAACATTAAGTTCTGGGTCTACAATAACTTGTTATTTCTATACTCCTAGATAGTACTTAGTGCAGCAGTTTATTTCATTTTCTTTTATCTGCTGTTTTCAGTCTTCCTACTGTGTGACTTTTATTCTTAGTGGAGAATGTGGACCTCCTCAATATTTTAATACTAGCTAGCCTCTTCAGAAACAAATGCTATCTGAAAACAAAATGTATCGATTTGAATGGGCACTGGTTTTACAGGAGTGCAGATTAGATACCAGCTGTCTTAATTTAAATATAACACGTAGGCAAATAAATGATATGCTGGTTTGGGAGAAGGAAGACTTCAAATCAAAATGAAATTTCAGTTTAACAAGAGTGTTTGAATATTTTATGGTTATTTGGACAGCTCTTAGGTTGCTTTTAGTGTCTTGGTGGATTTGGCAGCTGTTCTGCCTTGTGGATTTCTCATCTACACTACTTACGGATTCTCTGTGTGGGTTTGTATGACTGAGTCATTGCTGCATACCATACCATAAATATTTTGCATCTAAAAGAAATTGTTAGAGAGGCTTAAACAAAGATTTACCTTTGTCCAATCAGTATATGTATTTGTTTCTTATTAAAATATTTCCCCCTTTTTGAGTTGGAGAAAGAATTTTTATACTTGATAGCGATTTTGTTGCCTATTTTCTAATTAAGATTTGATGTGGTACCCCTATTTTGTGTACGTACAGTTAGTGAGAAGTGAGTGCTTTGTATGAGTTTAGTTTGAAAGGCTAGGATTATATAGGAAAATAATTGCACGGTAAAATAATCATTAATAATTATATCCCAGTATCTTCAGGGTACCTCTACACAATATGAATTAAAAATTCACATTTTATTGTGATACTTCAAACAGATTAGTGGGTGGGTCTATAAGTACATGTTGGTGGGACAGGATTGAGGCCCAAGTGTCTTGTGGCAGTTTCCTGTATCTTATACCAGTTCCCCTGAAATCTGAAAACCAAGTTGTAGATCTGATCAGCAAATACAGATTGTGGAAAGTGGAAGTTTTCCTCAGTGGGATGCATCAGCATGGCCTTATGTTTAGTTTCTTTACTGAAGAGAAGAATGCATTCTGGGTAGTAAACTATAAATGCATCATTCTAATAATTTCTGTTTTGTGTTTCAGATGTGAAAGGCAGATCATTGCAAAAAAAGGCTGTGCTGGTTACAAGGTCTCCTGGCACTGACTTTTTAAGTAGGCTGGGGAACAGTGTAAATCAGAGGTGGGCAATTATTTCAAGTAGAGGGCTGTTTACTAAGTTTTGGCAAACCATTGAGGGCCACATGACAGGCAGCCAGGGGCAGATGAACATTCATTTTCTAAATTTTTTACGTGCCCTGTGGACTAGATAGAATGGCCTGGCAGGCTGCATTTTGCCCACCCCGGTGTAGATCTTTTACTAGTTGCATTAAATTTAGTTACTTAACACCAGTTGTATGTCTGGAAGGCCTTTCTGCACCTTTGCTGAAGGTTATGTGTTACATAAACTCAGATTTTAGTAGCTTTCTTGTAGGGCAGTGATTCAGTCTCAAATGAGACTAGCTTACACCTTGGAGAATCATGAGAAAACAGTTGTTCGAAAGGGTCTGTAAAACTGCTATCAAAAACCCATGAGCTAGATCTTTGAGTTCATCTGTGCTAGTGATGTGTTCTGAGGTAATCATTATGAGCAATTTCCCCAGTGGCTAATAGGGGTCACAAACCAAAGATCAAGGGGATATCTACTGGGTATACATAGTCTTTCAACTCATGGCACTGCTTCAGATCCAGGGAGATATGAATAGTGAATTAAACTAATTAAAGCACTTTAGAGACTTGATGAAATGGAAAAAGTTGTTTTCATACCATTTCATATTGAACTAAAACCCACATTGTAAACTACAGTCACTATTTGTGACTTCATTGGCCTTGCTGCCTAGTCTACCAGCAGTTGAATAGGTATGAAAAATTGGACTGCTTTTTTTTGTCTCCTGTCCGAGGAGCATTAGTTGACCCATGTGAGAATATTGTGTAGCTGCTAGCCAAACTGTACTTTTTCCTTGGGTAAAAAGTATACTTCAGCTTCTAGGTTGTCAGTCCTATCTTTTGTACACAGTTATTCTAAAAGAGAATGCAACAGTTCTGTCTTTTCTAGCTTATCTCTTAAAGAAGGATTGATTTCAGGTGGAAAATATGAAAAAGAAGGTTGCTAAAAAGATGCACATTTCTATTTTTGTGTAAATGTCCCTCATAAATGAGGGCAAATACAGAAGAGATCTAGTTGCAAATACAGTCCTCTCAGTAAGGTATTGAATTTAGTTCACAAACACAAGATTGCCTGAATGTCCATATTCAGTTTAATATTAATATTAAAACCACATAGCAAAAGATTAACCAGCTTGAATAAAAATACCTGTCAACTTTCTTTTGGGCTGTTCTTATTTGACTCCTTTGAGCTGCCTTGTGAGGAAACTACTGTTTCTCTGAAACCTATACAGTGTTCCCGTGTATAAGTTGGAGTGCTAGATTGAACAAGTCTGAAGGCCTTAAAAGGAGACATAGCTTGTTACTATCACTAAACATTTCTGTACTGAAATGATATCTTCTGTGGGCTCATTAACATGAAGGTTTGTCCTTGGATTATTCTGGCAAGATGCCAGGAGTTTCAACATGCCCTAGTTATTGCAAAATTGTGCCCTTCAAATTATTTTTTAAAGTTTGTATCTGAACTTCTTAAATCTCTCTCTCAGAATGAAGTAAATTGATTTCTATTGACATACAAGATGATGTTAATCATTCTCACTGTGAAATGATTAATAGGCTACTCCTGTAGAATGTAATCTGTTCTACTCCTTGTTTGACACATACAACAGTGGTTAGTTTAGGCTGTAGAAAAATACAGAATTGCTTTTTGTCCAGCTGATTTCATGCTGTTAACTTTAATTTTCATTCCTTGAGCTCTAGATTCAGAGAATTGGGATTTCCTGTAATGTCACATTTTTGTAAAGCGTGTTAATGCAGATGCTAGAGATGCCAGAACTGATGCAAAAGGACTAGAACTTTCATACCTTCATCAGTCTGAGGTCCTAGTTAATTGGTTCTCATGAGATTGCCAGCTCTGCACTTACTGGGCCTCTGGAGAGAGGCTGCTGTTCATTTTGTAAATATAGGCCCGGGCTATGAAGTGTCAGAATGCACCATTATCCACATTTTATTCTTTTAAATCTTAAGCAGTACAGTCCTTGGAGACGAACATCATTTCCAAGAATATGTAGTTGCAAAAACCCAACAGACCTTGTCTGATTGAAAAATACATTGAAGTGACTGTCCATCACTAAAACAGGAGAAAGCAAAACATCTGGTTCCTTTTAAAATGCAGATCTTCGTTACATCTTGTCAAGATGTCAGTAGATTGTGATTTGGCAGCCTCAAATTGAAATATTATTAGGTGAAGAGCAGTGATGCTTCAGAAGTGGCTGCCTCATGCTTTGCCAAGACAACCTCTGAAATAATTGAGCAGGTTGTATGACCGTATGTGTAAGAACACCTGTCTAATACTTCCTGAAGCAGGTTTTTGGTGACACCAAATCCCAGGAGAATGAGGGAGCGTGACACTGTCTTCTTAAAACATGGTGAATCTGGAATTACTAAACTAAACAAGTGCAGCTGAGCATCTTTTCTGTACCTTTTATGGTGTGTGTTGTTGACTGCAGAGAACAGCTTTTTGCTTGTCTGCATAAAAGAAATCTCAGGAATGGGTAGTTTCTGAAGGATTAAGCTACATGGTGAGAACATAAACTGAAATGTGAGCTCTCTCTGGGTTCTGTTTCAGGGCTGGGAAAGCTGCCACTCTGGCTTCTGCCTACTGAATCACCATAAAACTCATTGTGCCAAAAGTATCCCAGCTAAGTGAGGGAAACTGGAATTAAGGTTTCTGAGCTTACTGTTATAAAAGGCAAGGAAGCGTGGAGGAAGGGGTGAGGGGAGGACTGTCAGCAAACCTGACATCAACTTCATGCTACGTGAAAGCAATCAGTAGAATTCTGAAAACAATTGTTTGCCTTAAGTTTCCAAGCTGCATGGCAGTTTGAATTGTAAATCATTTCTAGATAATTACCAGTCATGATGAGGTGATTATACAACAAGAACTTTTAAAATAATTTTTAAAAGTGGTCTGCTCCCTTAATCATGCATTATGTGAAGTATGGACTATCCAGTACTCTTTGGAAATTGTTATTCAGCCTAGTCATCTATTAGTATGGCAAGTTCTATGGTAGAGAGAGAGTTAAATGCGTTACCATGAAGTGAGGCAGAAGGCAGGGTAGATCTGCACCATATAGGTGGACCAACTCAGAGATAAATAAACTTTTGTATTGTAGGTGGCTTACTTCATCAGATACTGTCAAGAGACTTCAGGAAGCAGAGCTTCTAAATAGAAATTGGTGATTAGAATACAAAAGATAGAGAAGTGGGAGGAAAAAGGCATCACTGCTGGGAAAGGCAAGATGGGTACATGAGAGAAAAGCAAAGTAGTTAACATGGAGGGACATAAGGTTATCATTGAGGCAGTGAGACAACTAGTCCCTGTTCAGACCATACTGAGCCCAGTCCGGCCTGTGAATGATTCCTTGTTCTGTAATTGCATGTTCAATTTGGTTTTTGAAGTTTTGTTGCCTAAAAGAGCTGATCTGAGGTCAGTAGTACAATGTCTGGAGCAGTTAGTGTTCTGCCCCAAGGTTGTGCATCTTCCTGGAATTGATATAAAATCAGTGTTAATTCATTCTGTCATATAGGGATTGCCAGTTGTCTGTCCAGTGTAGATAGTGATGTGGCACTTTAAGCAGGTGGCCTGTATGATGTTTGTTGAGGTGAATGAACCTTAGATTTTGTCATCTGTGTTGTTTGATCTGGTGGTGATATGATCTATGTTGATGAGGAGGCAAGATTGGCATTTGTGTCTGTTCCAAGGCCTGCCCCTGTAAGAGTTGAAATTTGATCATGTGATGCTGGAGAAATGTTGTTTTGGGTTGGGGGACTGTTTGGAAGTTAGGAGAGGTTTGTCTACCCTAGCCATGTTGAGATGGTTGTCATTTTCCAAAGGAATTAGAGGTGATTAATGATATGTCCAAGGTGTTCAAGCTGAGGACTGTAGGAGGCAACCAAAGGGTTTTCTTGCCCTTGTCTTGCTTTTGGTAATGTAGCAGGTCAAAGTGAGGTCTGAGTCTGGCTCTATTGGTTTGAAGTTGCTGTGGTCTTAAAATTGTACTGCAAGTGCTTACGCATCTCTGACTTAAGTTTTATATTATAACCATGAATCAATTCCTAACAGTTGTGAGTTGTCTGAAGGAGGAAGAAACAAGGGCTAAGTTTATCTGAATGTGTAACCTGTTGTTTGGAGCATAAAGGACTAACACTTCTATAATAGGCAGCCTTCTAGTTAGCTATGTTAATTTGAAGTCAAGTATAATGCAGTATAGATTTTCACATTGTTGACTAACCAAATTGTGTATATATACTATAAGCTTTTGCGAGCTGAAGCTTACTTTGTCAGATCCTGATATTATAGGTTGGGAAACCTGGGAGATTGTATGTTTTACTTTGCCCAGTCACCCAATATAATAGAAAAGTTACTAGTTTTTGTTTTTTTTGCCTGGAAACTAGATAGGTTTTTTTTCTGCCTCCATTTTTAATATAATATATTCTTGATCAAATGTAGATTTAAGTTATGTGATCTTGTTAGTGAGCAAGATTAGCATGAATAACCAGCCCTCAGAAATGAGGTATCTGTGGTGTACGTCCCCATCTCTCTTCATTTAATTATTTGGCACTCCCAAATATCCATTATCTCAACCCTGCAGCCTCAGATTATGTGAAACTTTTATAGCTGTAATATTGCCTTATAGATGGTTAAAGAATGGGTTTTTTCCCCTTATTTTAGGCTTACTTTCCTGGGTGTATAGTTGTAGTTTCTGTGGTCTTACCTTGAGTAGGAAAATGATTTTTTTTAAATTGGACTTGGATTCCATTATGCACACCTGTTTCAACTTAACTGCTTTTCCCAGACATGTTGTTGTGTTAGATCTTTTGTTTAAATAGCTTTTAAATTAATTTTAATACATGTTGCAAATTCTTTGCTTTTTTAAACATTTTATAGTCCTAAAATGGCTCAGTATTTGTTTCTTCAGTTCCTTCATTGTTTAGGATTTTTTCTGTTAACTTTTACACTTTATGTTCATCAGTACTAACAAGTCAAGAACATTTTTAAAATTATTTTTGAATCTGCATTATTCTTAAAACAAAATGCATAAGCCCATAGCTCATGCTTATTTGACACCAGAGGAAAATATTGCTATATTGAATATCCAAAATTCAAGAACACTGAATTTTTTTTTTACTAAATTGAATTTGCCCATCAGGGTTAGCAATTTGAAGTTAATGGGGCTTGTTCTTAATTGAGTTAGTTGGTTTTGAATATCCTGTGCAAAGTGTTTAAATATAGGCTTTGGAGCTAAAATTTAGGAGCCCTGTTTTTGAAAAATTAATGAAAAAGGATTGAGGAAGAGCATACTTGTATACAAGTTTAATAGATTAGAATATTTTTCCTTTAAAAATAATCCTCTTTTACCCTTGATAGTTTGATAGACTTGACATGAAATTTATTGCATCAGTGCAGTTCTTCAGATTTTTGCTATAATATTGGTTATAGTTTAGGTACAGGGAGTTTTTTTTTCTTGTGGACCAAGTTTATTTGAAGTTGAGAAACAGAGTTGGAAAAAGGAATAAAAGCTAGATGTGAAGACAAAATCTACTAATTCTAAAAGCTTCAGCAGTACTCCACCAATTAATGAAGCAATGCAGCTAGGCGACTAGTAGATTTCTTCATGTTATGTCATCAAAATCCCTGGGAGTTGGGCCTGGTTTGCTTAGGCACCTTCGAAAATGTGGATCATTAGCTCTAAAAATATTTATAAAAATTTCTTCTGGTGTGATAAAAATATTAACTAAATTAAAAGAATGTATACTTTGTTTAAATTAGTTTTAAAATAAAAAATGTTTTGATGTGTTTACATGTTTTATTTCAGTGTTAGCACATATTAGATAACCTTACTTGCATACAACTTGAAAAAGTGGTTTTTGCACATGCTTCATTTAATATCTGTATTTGAAACTTGGCGTAGAAATTAAGGGCTGCTATACACGTGCAGGGAGGCTGCTCCAGTGTGCTGTAATTTCAGGCTGAAAGCTGGCAAAGAAGAATTTTCCCAACTATTTAACTAGTCTAATAAAAGATATCACACCTACCCAAAGAAACTTGTCTACCAGCTTTTTATCCAGTGTTTTGAGTTCGTTGGGAATTCTGATCTGTCGCTTTGGAGGCTAGTTTATTTTTTGGTTTCAATAAGTCAGTGTTTTGGAGGAAAGTTACATTGCGTTGGCTTCGAAGATTTGTACTTACTTTGAAAATAAAGAGAATTGCCTTGGTTATGCTTAACTGTGATAGGGAAGCATAGTAGTAGTTCTTTGCAAAGCTGTAAATTAAAAATTTTTGTTAGGGTTTTTGTTACATTTGAAATTTAATTGATGCATTTATAGTCCCAAAGCTTGATAAATGTACTTGATACCAACTAGCAGGAATAAAAGATTTATGTGGTACCATAGTCTTGCAATTTAAATTGATATGGCAGTATGTGGACCTTGAGTACAAAAGGTACCTTGTAAGCCACTTGGCTTACTATTTGCAGTGGTTTTGATATACAGATATATACCTCTAGCTAATTTGGCACTGGGTTGTTTGGAAAAGGACTGTATAACTGCCGTAATATCATTTAGCGACTGGAAATGACATCCTAGCATCATTTGACCAGCAAATACTTTTTGGGCCACTGTTTCAGATCATTTGGTGTAGTGCTTCTTGGCAACCCCTTGCCTAATCTTCATAGGTAATTTTTAAAAATTGTAACTACCTCTTGGTTCATTTCCAGTTTTAATTTCTGTACCATATGGGAGCATGATGCATTTTTCCTGCTGTCAGTGTGTCTTCCCTGTGTAACCACCCCTTTATCAACTCAGCTTTCTGTGCTCTACTTCCTTTATGTCTTCATTCCTACATAAATGTATCCTGCTTTTGTTTTCTGACTTGTTCCTCAGTTGCTTTCTTTCTGAGCCCAGTTAGTGACCAGATCCATCCCTTACAGCAGTGGTACTCAGCCTCCGTAGACTCGAGGCGCCCTTCAGAAAAAGCAAGCTTTTAGCTTTCATTCTTTTGACTGTTGGAAAAATAATAAAGCAGTTATTCTGCAGAAAACTCAAAAAGACCACAACAGGTCAGTATTGACACTGTGGATTCCTATTTGAAATCTCTGGGTTTATCTTGTGAATCATGTGAAGGTGTTTGCGCATCTAATAGTGCTAATACTGTGGAACACCTGGCCTTATAGGATTGCACAGTTTACTAGAGAGGCTGATAAGCATGTGCCTAAACAGTATCCTTGAGGCTGCTGTTACATGGGGATAAAGTCCTAGTGAGGAGCCCTATTGCTGAAGATGCTGTGATTTTGTTTACAGATTTTTCCATCATATTTTTTTACATCCATCCAGTCCCTCTGGCTGTTGGAAGGTGGGGGGGGAAATAGAGAAAAATGATGCTTCTCTTGCTAAAACAATACCAGGAATTGGAAGATCTGTTTTTTGTTGCAGACAGACTTGTATGACCTTGACCAAGTAACTTAAGCTTTCCTGCTTTGGTTTATCTACTCTCAAGTGAGTGTTAATCAATTAGGGAATGCATAGATGCAGCATTGCCCTTAGTATTCAGTCAAGCAGTAAAAACTGGCTAAGCCGTTTTCACTGTGTTGCACTTTAGCAAAGCATTCAGCAGTCACAGGCAACTTTACTGAATAAAGTTGTCTGTGGACTCAGGCAGACAGCATTGCTTGATTTTTAGTTGGTGATTGGAAAGCTGTCGTTACCTTAAGGACTAAATGCTTAATTTTGTAACTTGAAAGCTTATTCTACAGAAGCCAGTTGTCCAGGCAATCTTGTTTTGCCATTGGTAGTGGCCTTTTCAAGCCATGGTTGGACTTTGCAATCAAAAACTCCCTATTCATTCAGTGTAGCAGTAAAAACTGGCTAAGCAGTTTTCACTATGTTGCACTTTGGCACTTCCATACACTGAATAGGAAAAAGGAAGGATTTTTCTAGGCAATTGGAGTTCTTTTTTATAGAACAGAGTGCTTTTCC
>JAGPOW010003642.1:65884975-65906032 GCA_030014935.1 Caiman crocodilus | reverse complement strand
AAAAATGGGTATTCATTTTTTAATTTGTTTGAATTTGGCACTTCCATACAATGTATATGAAAAATGAATGTTTTTTTTTTGCAATTGGTGTTATTTTTTTTATAAAAGTGTGCTTTTCATTTTCCCCCCCCCCCCCCCCCCCCAAGTTGGGAATGCTTGTGAAGACCAGAATGGTTTTGGTTGCACTATGTGCTTGTTAGTGTAACTTCTTGCCTACCAGGTCCTGAAATAAAAATCAAATGTAGTCGGTATATAATAATTACTATTTTGTTATTGTATGGCAGTATTTTTGGAATTGAAGTAGTTTAATGTAAGTCAGTTTTATTAAATATGTAGGTAAAAAAATCTGTGGCATCATTGTAAAGTTGCAATATGTACTTTATTCACATCGATTATATTCAGAAGAGCATATGTACTGTGTGATGTTGAGTCTAATGTTTTTCGGAAAGGACTGGTAACACTTGTGTTTAGTAGTTTATGCAAATGTTGAAGTCCCTTTTGCTTTATTTTTTTGGTCCATCATCAGTCTTTTAACATAAATAGCACAGAGTTAAACCTTGCAAATGTTATATTCTTTACAGTCATTTAGTAAAGGTTTGTATGCTAAACACAGCTTAAGTTTTTAGGAATTCCTTTTGGTTTGTTAATCCTCCCAGGGTCTTTGGTATCTGGAGTCAAAGTCAAGTTTGTAGGGTTACTGAGATGTTGTCATCACTGAGTGAATTGTTTTCACTGTTTGCTTTTAGAACAAATTCTGTACAACATAAAACAGGAGTACAAACGCATGCAGAAGAGGAGACACTTAGAAAATAGCTTCCAGCAGACAGATCCATGTTGTTCTACTGATGCACAGCCACATGCATTTCTTCTTACTGGACCAGCTTTGCCAGGTATTAAAAACAAGTCTGTGGACCTCCAATGCATAATGCTCTTTCACTCCAGGTCCATCCTTTTTGCCTGTATTAAGCCCTGCCTAGTCTTCTGATGTTTACTGTAACCTTACTGCTCTGTGGTGTCTGTCTTGGGAGACAATACGTCAAGTGAAATATCACCTTGTTGAATGTAATCCTGCTTGAAAGATAAAGTGAAGCTGGAGTGACCTCTCCAGGGTGCAAAAGCCTGAGAAGTATATATGGAGATGCTGAGCTGCCCACACACCTGTACTCCCTCTCAGCCTTGCTGGTTTAATACAAATTAAAGGCAGTGTCAGTACTTTTGGAACCAGTTTGGCCACAGGAGGTGCACAAAGAGGAGATCATTCATTTTTCCATCTGTTGGGGCTCTGCTCCTAGTCTGGTTGCCAACTAGGGTTAAAAATCCCAGCCTACCCTATCATGGAGTGGACTTCAGTTCCAGAGCTTTTTGGTGGTATTTCCAAGCCATTGTTAAAGAAGACTCAGTGCATGATAAACCAAATTGGTGTAGTTTGCTTACTTTTAACCCTCTGTATAAAATTAATAACATCTGGAAGCATCCAAAAGGTTGCAGCAATGTTTTTCCTAATGTTTTGTTTGAAAGGTAAAAGTAAATGCCTCACAGCAAACTGCAAGAAGTTAGTTAGATTAACTCTGAATTACTTACAGGTACTTCATCTGCAGCATCATCACCATTGAAAAAAGAACAGCCCCTGTTTACTCTCAGACAAGTTGGAATGATCTGTGAACGTTTGCTGAAAGAGCGTGAAGAGAAAATCCGTGAAGAGTATGAAGAAATCTTGACCACAAAACTTGCAGGTATGTTAAAATTTAACATATTGCTTGGGGATAGGGAGAAAAGAGAAATGATGGGGAAACACAACGTTTTCTCTAACTTCAGTGGTTTATGCTGTGTGTAGCTGAGCTTATTCTGGCTAAGAATTGCTGTGTTGAACATGGCCCTGAACAGCAGAGTAATATATAGTGTGTAGCAGAGTATCTGTAGTTTTCCCTGTCACTGCTCTGGGCAAAAATTATAACACATGGAGATGTCTGTAACGTTGGCCAGTGGAAGCAGAGATTTTATTTCGGGTCACTTTCCTGTGCTGGCCTATTTGAACAGACTGCTTTTCTTTTAGCTAGAAAATTCTGTTCCATCTGTAAAGGGTTTCTTCATTGGGGTGAACAGCTTTCTCATTTATTCTTTCTGGAAGTCTGGTATAGAAGGCAGGCTCTCTTAGCACTAGAACAGCAGTTCTCAACTTTTGTTAGCCTCAAGACAACTGGATTTTTGCACTTCTACAGAATTTAGTCATCTTAGCTGAGATCACTAAGCTAGAATCTAGTTTGTGCCAGGTGAGATGGGGGAAGAGTGGCCCTCACCCCACTGTGCCCTGCTTTTTCCACCATCTGCCCCTTCTCAACTTCATGGTCTGTAGCTGTTGAGGGAAATGGTGCATCTCCAGGTACTTGAATGCTGGCACCTGGAGCTGCAACCTGTTGCCTCTTCTGCTGGCCCTGAGAGGGGTGCGGAGGGAGCTGGGCTCAAAAACACAGCCCTACAACTGCCTGTCCAATCACAGGCTCAGCACAGCATGGTGCCTGGAGCCTGATGAGCAGCTCTGGGCTGTGGGACCTTGACGTGCTTGGTTCTGGGGGATTGGGGTCTTTGTCACTTACTTCCTGGCACAGTGACACCCTTGGAAGGATTTTACATCACCCAATTGAGAATCATTGCATTGGAGGTTTCTTTGACATGTGCCAGCTGTTTCCTACCCCAGACTGGCAACAATATAAAGCAACTGCATGTTGTCTGTAATTCCTTTTTCCATTGGTTTGACTGCCGTCTCTTTATTAGACAGTGGATATGTTCCAGGTGATTAAGCAAGGTGACTTGTACCTGATGCCAACCTGCCTCCTCAAGGGTTATGTTAATATTCTTGCAAGGCAGCATTCTGTTTGGTTGGCAATTTGGCTGGGTTGATGCTATGGCAGCAGAGCAGTTTCTGAACAGATGCTGCCAGTCTGTTTTCATCAGAAATTGCATAAAGTCAGAAGCTTGCACACAAGCTTAGGAGAGAGAGACTTTCTCAGTGAGTCCCAGGAACAGCTTTAATGTAAGGCAGGTGGAAGGGCCATGGCACAAGTGACTGCATCCTTTGCTCCTGTACCACTTTTTGGGATGCTTATCCATGATGATGTCATTGTTAATGCCAGGCTTACTGGTGCAGTTAGTGGAAGGAAGGAATTTTTGTGGTTATGCTTGTGGGCTATTACTGGTTAAAAGTGATCATAGTTACAGGTCCCTATTATACCTGCATGTCTTTTGACTGAAAGCAGTGTAAAATGCATAGCTAATTCACAAAGTTTCTAATATCCAGTTTCTTGCATACTAATCTTTCATCAGCCTCTCGGTTCATACTCGTGCTCCAAGTAGATCAGGTCCTGGGAAGACTGCGCAGAGCAGCAGAGCTGGACCCAATGATCTCACAAGGTCCCTTCCAGCCCTAAATGTCTATGAAGTCATTGTACAACCCTAGTCTCCCTCATCACCTGACTAATCTGTGTTAAGACTTTGTCATGCCTTCCTAGGGTTCTCCAATAGGTTATCGTCCTAGTGTCCCATTTGATGATTAAGTATGTTTACACATTCATGTCCTGGATAACTATAGGTTTTGATCCATGAGAGACTTTCTGGGTGACAGTCTCTTTAGCGACAAATCCCTAGTAAGCACTACCTACCTGAATTTCAAGGGAGGCAGTTTCTTGTGAGTGATGAGTCTGGGTGGTAGTTTGGCTGCTGTTCTTAGAACAGAGGTTACCACTGACTGTTTGGATCATATTACAGTGTGCTTTATACTGAGTGCCAGAGATGATCTGTGATGTATGAAGATCTACAAAGAAGGAAATGTCAAAAGCAAATGCTAAACCAAGTCTTCCAAGCCTAAAGTGGTCCTGTTTTGTTCTGTTCTGTTACTGCTGCACTGGTCATTACCTTCTAACTCAAGTGTGGTCAAGTGGTGATAACCCTTCCAGGGTTAGATGCCTGTCTAGAAGGAAATTCTCTAATTGAATATTTTTATTTTTTTTTTAAGATCAAGTGCCATCCTCCCTAAAATCCACTTTTTATTACTTTGAGTTTGTTTTTAAAACTCAGCATCTGTCTTCTATAAGTAAGAATTGAGGACTTTGTAGTTTGAAGGAAACCTTCTTTCTACAGAGCACAAGTGCCTTTTGGTCAGGAATGGATGTGGGGGTTCTTCTATTCCATATGTAGACCCCCCCCTACTTTTATCATCTCAGATGGTATGACTACAGATGTTGGTCAGTTTTTGAAAGTTCAAGGAGAAAACTTGTTTAGTGTCTCACTGCCCCGGTGCATTTGTTTTCTAAGTGTAGCTGTAACTTTGCCTACAGCTTTGGGGTAATGGATCCTTCCCTTCACTGTCATTGTTATGTGGGCCAAAACCAAGATCCCTGTGTGACTAAGGAAAAGTCAGGAATCTGGATTCCAGTAAGGCAGAGGTTGCTTGAGGGCAAGAGGAAAAGCACTTTAAAAATTGTGGCTGCCGTGTCACTGACATGTCACAGATCAATGCAAATCATGATATCCCCTGCTTTGGGGGAGAGCCCCTGTGCTTAGGATTGCCAATTCATTGTTCATCCTGAATGTAAAGCTCATTCCCTGGAGAAGGAGTTTTTAATGGAGGCAGACATCAGAATGGGATTCTTCTCTGGAAGCTAAAGGACCATTTTGACAAGATATGTAGTTAAAGATTACTGGTTTTGCTCATGTCCGCGAATGCCCTGCATGCTGCATATTTGTTTTTCCACAAGGAAAAGGGCAAAATAGAAGGTTCATCTACTAGATATTAACTACCTTGTTTCATTTCCCAATTACAAAAGGAGATGTATATTGATGGGTGCAATATTGTGAGTAAATAAAATCAGTAGGAGAAGGACTTTATGTATGTGCTTATATGGAGAAAATCCCTTCTAGGAGTAGTACTTAGTTCAGAGCTAACTTTTAATATTTGTCAGGATGATTGG
Source organism: Caiman crocodilus (assembly GCA_030014935.1). Lineage (NCBI taxonomy): Eukaryota > Metazoa > Chordata > Crocodylia > Alligatoridae > Caiman > Caiman crocodilus. The sequence goes on along the minus strand of JAGPOW010003642.1, from coordinate 65,901,068 downwards.
ATCGAAGAGCTGTTTTTTATTAGGCCTACAGTTACCTTGTTCTTTCCTTTTATGATTTGTTTTTGCCACTGGAATAAGGTGAATAAGTTTTTTGGCTTTTTTTCACTCAAATGTTCATCGTATAATTATCTGCCTTTGTTGTAACATTCTAGCAATTAGTGACAGCATTTTGTAGTGTCTAGTGAAATCACCTTCTGTTCCTCAATGCTGCCATTCCACATGCCTTTTGAATACTTTTTCTCATGAGAATAGTGGTGACTGGAGTTGAGACAATGCGCACGTGCTTAGTTTACCACATTATGCCTCCCTTGCATCTGTAAAATGGGTATGCGGCTTTGACTACGTCTCATTTTGTGCTTTCAGAACAATATGACGCGTTTGTGAAGTTCACGCATGATCAAATCATGCGACGATATGGAGAACAGCCTGCTAGTTGTGAGTATTCCTGCTTATGTTTTACAATAGCATTAGGTCCCTCAAGCATTCAGTAGTAGTTTGACTTCTTTTCACCTCTGTTTCAACAAAAATGTCCTTGAGGTGCAAAAATGCTTAAGTTTGTGATGTGATGGAGCATGCAGGTTAAAATGGAGGCAAGTGGGATAAAATACAGTATATGTTACAGCGTGTGCAAAACTTTGCCAAAATATGGTGCCACATGGTTTTTAAATCTCAGGTTTTTAAAGTGTTTTTTTAGCTATTAGTATCTTAACTAAATTGGATCTAATATTAGGAATTGGAGAACTACTCACTAATGGCTTCTTTTTCTGCTCTTTTCAGATGTTTCATGAATCATGTTTTCTGCATACGTGGGCTGCCCTATCCACCCCATTTAATTGCTGCAAGCTGTCCCAGTAAAAACTTGCAGCAATGCCATATTTCCCCCACCCCACCCCCTGTGAACACAGGTTATTTCAAGCTTTTGTCAGTGGCAACCACTCTTATGCAGCAACTGGTTTTGGAGTGCTCCCTGATGTCAGTACCACCTGGATGTGGACCTTTGCTACCTGTAATAATACCAGTGGCCTCATTTGCTGTATCATTAAAATTTGGCTTCTTATGTTAATAAGTTTGAAAAAGTAAAGGATTAAAGCTGGTGTTCTAGAACTTGCCCTTCACTGGTTGTGTAAATAAAAATGTAGAATGACACTTCTGACTGAAGTTAGTGTGGTTTTCATAACTGTGCACTACAACCAAGCTGTAATCACAGTTAAATTAGAATGTAATCCCAGGACAATTTTAAGCAAATAGCCCACAGTACTGCCTGTGAAATAGTGAAGGAGGGCATTTCTGTATTCCATGACTTTTTTTGGGGGTTAAGAATGGGTTTATATGATTTCTCATTTTTGTAGTTTTTATTTATTCTATCCGTCTTTAACAAATGTTTATTGCTGCAATTTTTCAGTGTATCATTGTTTTACTGCCCTTGTAGTACTGGAATTTAGTTGGAAGAATAAAACATTTACTTCTAATCTCTTTGTTTTTAATATGCAGATGGCACTTTTGCTGTTAAGAATAAACTTAATCTGAGTGTTTAAATGAAAACTTCTATTTACTAGTAGTTTGGGGGCTCAGAGAGGCTGGAAGTTGTTAGTTTAGGGGGGAGAGATGACTAAGGAGTCTAGAAAGAATTTTTTTTAACTTCTACAAAATCCCTCTCTCATGTGTTGGACCACCCTTAACTGATTGCTACCTACTGGTTCAGCACATTGTGGCCAACTCACCAAGCCAGAGGTTGGCACCTGTGGTCCACAGAACTTCAGGTCTGATCCGGGTTGCAGCAGCAGGGTCCTAGCATCCATCTACCTCTGACCTGTGTAGGTCCTTGTAGCCCACAGGTGGAAAAGGTTGCTTAGTCCTCTGCTAAGAAAACTGTTTTTACTCACTTTCACATTTCAGGAGCATAAAAACAGACCAAGCTATTTCTCAACCTAGAATCATGTTGGGGCTCTCAGAACTAATGGGTAAGTCCTTGGTATCTGAACAGACTGCTCCTGGGTATGTTCTAAGCAGGCCCTGTGCAGCTACATCTGCACAGAAATTTTAAAATGTAATGCATGTTGTGACCACAAACAAAATAGATGTTCAGTGTTGATTTTGATTGGCTGTTGTTCCTGCATGCACAACATAATTAACTGAAACATTACTCCATGGCCAGAGTAGCTGTGTACTATGGGTAGCAGTAGACTAAGTTACTCAGTAAGTAGCATTTGCTTCTGGGAGTTCAGGCTATTTCAACACTTGTTTTGTGTTTTAAGCTGTGGTCTTGCATAGAATTCTTACACTACTTTTAGTTTGATAACAACCACTAACACAAATATTGACATGATCCCCACTGTTAAGACAAGGCTTTGATCTTATCCACTTGCATGTAAAGGTTGAGCTATTAATGCAGATTCTCAAAGAAGTTCAAAATAGCAGGATGCAAACCAGTAAGTGCTGCTGCAGCTTGACAAACTGCCTTACTGATGTGTCTTAACTCTCATTTTTGGAAAGCATTGTTTTTTCAGGCCTTTGTAAGTCTTCTTTTATTACAGTGGGGGTTTTTGTTTGTTTTTTTTTTTTTACACATGCCAGTGTGGGGAGACATGGACAATTTAGTTAGAGCAGGAGCTCTAATTAAAAGACATGCAGTAACATACACAAGACAATGTCCCTATGTTTCAAATGGCAAGAAGGATGCTTTAGTTAAAGTGCCTCTGCCACCATTTTGAAACAGAGATACTGAATACATAAGATGCTGAAGCATTCTCATTGAGTCTGCTCCTCTGTGTTGTAATTAGAATGCATTGGAGCACATGTATATAGTGCCCATTGTGACCTCACAAATACTACAGTCAAGGAAGAAAAGGCTTTGCCTGTTCTGATTTTATGCACTTGGCCACACAAGTTAATACACCTACCCATGAACTTGACTCCTTAAGGAATTTGGGGAAGAAAACACTTCTCCCTTTTATAGGCAACACAGAAAAACAAAGATTCATTTTTATCAAAATTCAAAGTGGGGAAATAGGCATGTCATGCTTGGTGAGAGTGAGTTAGTTCCCTTACTCAAGTGTGCTGCTTACTTAAAGTGGAAGTGTAGCTAGACACCAGCATCCTCATACATTTGGTTCTTTGGTTTCCAGAACCCTGCCCTTAACCAGATAGCTTTGTAGTATATACTCATGGAGCAAACAATATCAGGTGCATTAACTAGCACAGCTTCCTTGTTTATCTTGTGATCCAAGTTCAGAGTTAAGCTCAGAAATGATCATTCTAGTGATTTTTATTTTTCCCCTCAATCTTATTTAACCTTCCTTTAGGAGAGGTTTGCCTTTGTGGCATGTGCTGTTTGGAGGCTGGGGGCTAGGTGTTGTGAACATCTTACTGTCTAGTCTCAGTATTGCCCTCAAGGAACAGATCAAGCATTCAGTTCTCTAAAAGAAAAATGGTATAAGAGCAAGGCCAATAAAAGTAGGGAACAACAGTGGTTGTGTGTGGATTTTTTTGGCTCCCCAGAGTTGATAATGCTGCTTGAGTCCCACTTTAAATCCCTTTTAGTGCAAAGTGTTTTCTGTTTTCCACTTTTGAATGTGTTGGGGGCAACAACCTTGAACAGCCATGCTTAATAAATGTTTCAGTTAGGTGCTGTGTTGAAGTTTCCTGCAGTTGGACTGTTGAATTTTCAGTCCTTACTTAGAGTGACTATGCTACCATTATACTTCTGGATATATATATATTTTGCCATCTTGTATAAAACTGTACTTTGCAGTCCAAAAGTAAAGTTCAGTTGGAAGCAGCTACCAGGCAAAGCCACTTTAGAGCTGGGTTAACTTACTTTTACACAATCCATTTGTCCATGTTTCTGAGTAGTTGTCTCTTAGCAGATGGTTTTGCTTAGGAAGAAACAATGCATTCTGCCAAGGAAAAGAATGATGTGACAGATGTATATTCCCAAACCTGCATGTAGCTTGGTACGTAGGAGGATAGGATGAGATGCTTGTGTCTGTTAGTATCTTGCAGGACTGGCATGTGGTACATTATGGATGGAGACAAGGGGCAAGCAGCCTGCCTATTCTGACGTATATGTAAACACCTCCCCTCTGTCCCTGAAGAAGATAAGTAATGGATGCTGCTGACTAATGTGGACTTTTGAAGGGCCAATAATTCTTTGGAGTTTCAGCAGGAGGGGAGGCAATTAGTGGTACACAATTTCAGTGAAAGAATGCTGTTACTGAAGTTAGGCTTTCCTCTCCACTCTCTGTATGGGAAGCAGTTTTACTACATGCTACTTAAACAAGCAGGCTGCTGTATTAAAGAAACTAGGACAGTTCTTGATTTGGAATATATCCTCCTGAATCAGCTAGACCAGGGGTAGGCAATTATTTTGGGGGGGAGGACTGTTTACTGAGTTTTGGCAAGCCATTGAGGGCCACATGACAGGTAGTCAGGGGCAGATAAATTTAGAAAATTAATATTTAAGGAATGTGTGGGTCAGATAGAATGGCCTAGCAGGTTGCATCTTGCCCACCTGTGAGCTAGCCAGCTTTTCTGACCTTGTCCTTCACTGTATTCACCAGTAGTCTTAACTGGTTTGGAATCCATTTCTCATGGCTGTCCCACAAACCAGTGAAGCTAGGCTGCAGCCTCTTTCACTTGTTTTTCAGACTTGCTGCAAGGACTTCTCAATTACTAGTAAAACGTTTTAAGTCTAGAATGGGTTAGCAACAGCCCATAGACCAGATTGAGCCAATGGACCTTTGCGGAGGAGGGTGGCTTTGCTTCTGGCAATGAGCAAGTGGCAGGGAGAAGCAGTGATGGGGATGACGACTGGCTCCAGCTCCTGGACCAGTCTCCTTCCTCCCCCCCCTCCCCCCCAAGAAGCAGCTTGCTCTTTGTACAGAAAAGTTATGTTCATGCACATAACTTCTAAGCTGCTACTTCTGAAGACTCCTTTATGTTAAATGAGTGGAGGTGTATTTGAAATAGGCAGCAGCAGTAAGTTATTCTACAGATGCAGCCTTTTACTCAACTTTTTGGTTGTAATGAATTTGGGCCTAGATTGTAGAAGTACTCATTCTCCCCCTCTGTCTTCAAGCTTTTTAAAAGGAGTCATTTTTGGTCATGTCTGTCCTTCCTGTTGACTTGCCAGAAACAATGCAGCCACTGAGTGGCCCTGGGAGTTTTATACATGCAGAAACCAAACTTGGTCATAAGCATGCTGTAGAAACCAGGCTTGTACATGTGGAAGCACTTGTGTACTGTAGTCAGAACAAGGGTCTGAGTGATGCATCTAGCCAACAAAGGATACATTACTGACTTGTAAATATTCTGAATTTATGTAAAATATTTGAATGAATGCATAAATCATGATTGTTCCTACTGTAACCTGCAAACAGCGAGGAGTGGTTTGTTACAGACTTGAGGAAGCTGCAGCAGCACAGATTTTGGGAAAGGACACCAACATTTTGTGGAGCATGGGGCAGTTTTTTTCCAAGTCCTGTGTACAGCCCTGTGCCATAACATTCCATTCCTGTTGATAATGTGTATGTAATTCCACAACACTAAACTCCTCCAAGTTGGCTGGGACCTGAGTAAGAACAAATGCAGAATCTAGTCTCTGCAGGAAGAAACAAGCTGGAAAATCTATATTTTAAAAAAAAAGTAACTCTCAAACCTGTCCAATCTTCTTCCCAAAAGCAGCTCAGACAGACCTAATCAGACTTAATATACCTACTACAAAGGGATTGTATTACTGCAGTTTGGCAGCACAGTGAGCTCAGGATTTGATCTTGAGGAACAGACACCTTGCTGGGAAACAGCATGCAGTTTAACAAACAAAAGTGACCTTATGCTTTAATGTTCAAATTAGTTTCTTCTAGAAAGAGCAACATTACATGTTTCACTTAATCTTTAGTTATTTTGTCCCTTATCTGATTAACTAACCTATTAAGAAACACCTATTTTCATAGTACTTAAAAGTCCTACTGCTGTCCTGTCTTGCTTTTCTGTCTCTTTTACTGCTTCTGATACTTTAGCCTTCAAACATTTAAAATTAATTAGCAAATCGGACTGTATGGTAAAAAGATTTGGGCTTCAATGCCAGGTGCTTACTTGGCTACATGTGATCCCAGCACATCAGTAAGAGATTCTTTATTTTAAACCAACCTACACACTTTGTTTTTCATGGCGCTTTCACTAAACAGGATGCTTTTTGCCTCATTGGTACAATTAAGTCCAAAAACTCTTCTATATTTTTGAAGTCTACACTGGGTGTTCCAAAATTTTGAACTCATATCAAAAGCAAGTTCATACTACTACACTGGGTACAGCAGAAGTACTTCAAAATGTCACCACCTAAAGCAGGAACACCAGTGCTATATTTTACCAAGGTGTAACTCTTCAACAAAAGCCTGAATCCATAATTTTTATCACAACACCCATGCTCAGCTGCTGCCTAACTTTTTGCCAGTATAGTTCCCTAAGGACCTATTGCCTAATAACCAAGTAGACCACTCATCTGGGAAACAGAGCTGGGTTGCAATCCTTGCTCCAAAGAATATTTACGTTCAAGCAACAACTGAAATTCATCACTTCCCCCTCCAGACTACATGCCCTCAATACTGGACTTTCAGACAAATGGAAAGACAGCTCTACCTCTTCTCTCCACGTTTTGCATGGGTTTGAGCATAACCAGTGAGTCAGGCCCCAAAGCAAGACAGGCAAGGGAAACTCTTATTTATGAAGTCCAAGCAGATGCCATTGTGTAACAGACACCAAACAGCTCACCTCAGTCCTTGGGAGACTTCTATTGGAATTCCAGCAGAGTTGTTAACAGCATTAGCAGGGGATTTATGATGGATATGCTGGCAGTGCCCTGACTTTGGCATTTCATGTAGGTGCCTCTTATGGCCCTGTTGGGAATCCAGCACTATTATTTCTCAGGTGCATAATTAATTCAGCAAACAAGTCAACCTAGGGCATCTCTCTGAAAGATTCTAGGGGGAGAAGTGAATTTGCTTGGAACTTTATTTTCCATTGGTTGAATGGGAAAGAAAGGTCTTTGTGAATAAATATTGACTGCAGCAGCTCACCAACTAATATGACAATGAGCAGTAATTATTTCCCTCCCCCCTGGAAAAACACAATTTGCTGCTGTCTGGGGTTGTTTATCAGCTAACCCCAGACGTTTATATCCCTTTGGAAAGAAAAATACAACCTTGCTCTTTGCTTTGATCCAACTTTAGTACTCTGAAGGTGTTTATGCATTCATTAATGCACAGTAATTATTGCACATTTAGTTTAGTACTTGCTTAATAAAGTATTAAGTAAATGCACAGTAACTAGAGTTTGTGCATTAGGACCAGTGCACTTGTATCTAAAAAGCCAAAGCAGCCTGCCAGTGTGAGACCATACCAGCGTGGCAGATTTTTAATTCCGAGAAACAAAAACAGAGGAGGAGCCAACAGCTTTATTTACATCTCCCACAGGCACTCCACCCACCATCAGGTTAATGGCATATTGCAAATGATTCCAAACCAGTGGGTTAATGTCTGCACTAAGCTATAACAGGGCAGCCTCATCATGGAAGCTGCTTTATTCATTTGTGCACAGGGCCCAGATAATTGGAATGTCACTGCCTGAACATCTGTCATACAAGCTTTATAAAGCCCTGTCAACGATTGTGTTATCCCACACAGCTGCTTTCCTTTGCTTGTCCCACTGCACAACAAACAAATCTTCAGGGGAAAAAAATTATGAACTTGTGTTTCTAATGGGTATTCTGTTATCTTCTTCAAAAGTACACACTGGCACAGGACTCTGAGAACAATAACAAAATCTCACTGATACTACAGGTTAGCTAGTGCCACAGACCTTCCCTAGAAAAGACCACAATTTCATCTTCAATAGTATAACTCTGACAATAACAAATTCCCTTGACTCTCTTAAGGAACATTTTTGCTTGCATTTCTAATGCAGAAACCTGTTGTTGTTTTTCTGTTTGCAAATAAGCTTCCCCAGAGCTGCCTCAAACAGCGGTGCTGGGCAAAGTGTTCAGGAGTTTTTGATTACAGAGGCCTACTTCATGTTTTGAAACACAGATTTTTTTTTAAAAACCCCTGCAACAAACAGACTTAGGAGGACATTTCATAAGAGAGATCAATTGAAAGCCAATCAGATTATGAGCAAGTTAACAGCATTCCTTCATCCCTTCTGTGCTTTACACTTCAAAAGACGAGTCAACACATTCTCATGCTGGCCTACTCTAAGTCAGATCAATATGGCCCCATGTATCAAACAGAACAGAAGATTAAATCTGGCAAAGTTACAGTGCTTGGATTTGGCACAAGCTGGGCATTAAACCATGTACTAAAGCTGAATCCTTATTTGTTTAAAAAAAAAAAAAAGATAGAAAAAAAAGAAGTAGCACTTTGTTATTTAAAAAATCATCCAGGCAGTTGGAACATAGTACATAAGGGGTCAGATTTACCCTTTAACCCTATTTACGAGTGGAGTTGCATCCAAAGTTTGGCCCAATGGCTGTATTTCTTCCATACGTTTTATTGAAGAGTTTAAATAAATTTCCCAGGATGAGTAGATACATGGCTGTGTCTTCCTTAGCTTGCTTAGTCATTTAACAGCCTCCCCATGTCAGCCTGGCTACATGATCTGTTTTCTGCTTGCTGGGCTTTATGAATCCTAAGAGTTGTAGTTCAGAAACAGCGCTAATAAAACGAGCACTGCAGCTTTGGTAAGGGAAATGAACAAGTGTACACTGTTATTACAATTAGACACTACTTTAATATTAGGCGCAAATTGATTCAATGAAGCATATATAATGTATGCAAATCAAAGCAACATGACCTCTGGCCTACAGGGTGGAAGGTCCCCCTGTCTAATTAGTACTACTACTGTCAGCTTCTATTGGGTCTGGGGATGCCTAAGAAATGCAGAGAAAATCCTATAAAACCGCTGTTTTTGCCATCTCTCCTAGAAAGGGTTAAGGGTAATTTTGTTTGTATATTCCTAGACAGCAGAACTGGAAGGAAGAGGGGGAAACACTTAAATGAAATCTATTTCTCTCTCTGGCATAGTAAAACAATGCCACAACATTTTATTTCTGTTTTGGCATTAATTATTGTTAGCTAGCTAAGGGGTGTGATGCCTTGGAGATGCTCATGTTTAATTCATCTTCCCTCTTTTGCTGCCCTCCTCATGCAGCCCTTATATTCTTGATTTAAAATGACAGAGGGTTTAACTTGGCCATATTAACGGCAAGTAGGCATGTTTAAAAGGAAACTACGTTAATGCTACAGAGCAATGAAAATTGGGCACAATATCTAACGAACATTATACTGCGCTTTAGGCTCTTCCCCCACCTTTAAGAAACATTTACTGTTCTGGCAAAAAACTGTAGCTTGTGGGTTCTGTGCTGCCTTGTGTTTGTATTTTCATCACAATAAGCCTGCTGGAAAAGCATTTCTAGGTCTCTTGAGGTTAATTCTCAATGCTCAGGGAAATCATGCCTGTAAAACCCTGTTTCATCTATAATAGATGCTACTGGCTTGAAAGTATTTCAACATTAAAAAAATAGAGCAATAAGAAAGGATACTGGATAATCTCATCCACCTCGTCTGAGGCAACTGAGTCCGACTCTGTCCCTTTGACTGCTGTTACCACTGTTGAAAATGCCTAAAGAGAAAAATCAGCACAGAACGATTACATTTCATAAACAGGCAAATATATAAAATCCCTGCATCTTAGACTTCACTGCACAAGCTTTTCTGTGAACATTTGTGTCAGCAAAAGTTAAAAGGCTGAGGGGAAAAAGGCAGCTCTGTGAAGCATAAAATCTGATCTACACAACATAAACAAGGTACAAGCAGCAACAAGGATTTTCACTGTTGATAAAGCCGTGCTGCTAATAAATGATTCCCAGCAGTGGAAGGGGGTGAGTTGGGCTTGTGATTTGTGGGTCCTGCACATACTTGCAGTGACAGGATGCAGTGTGGTATGAGAAGACTTCAGCTTTCAAAAGTGGCATTGAAGATTTTTTTAAAATGGAGAAATGAAGAAAATCAATTAGCAAGACAGAGCAATGATACATATGCAAGCGCTGCTTTCATCTTCACGTACCTCTAACCAGTCAACAAGATTAATCAATCTGCCGCACTCCAAATGAAGTTTATATGCTATGCAGATGTCAGGAGCTTTCTTAAACATGCATCCTGCATCACTTTTCAGAGCTTGATTCTGATAAAAGAGAAATGAAGAAAAATGAAATCAGTAAGTAGTTTTGAGAATCTTATCCTTCAAGATCTCTACGGTTAACAGCAAATATGGTGACAATGCAGGAAGTTACTATGGCAGGTATCTGCACATTTGCTGTTTGTATGTTTAGCAACATGGTGATAGGGGCAATCAGGGAAATAAGAAAATGTGTGTCACCTGGTTTGCAGAAAGCACAGCTCTTTCACTGCTGGCTTCATCACTACAGTTCTTCCATTTTGTGCATTATTTTACATATACTGACAACAATTACTATTTGTTTATTCCCCTTTTCTCCTGCTACTTCTCTTCTGCACACTTAGAGTAAGGAGTGTTCAATTCCATGGAAAATACATTTATTATGATTTTGTTTCTGGCCCCATTATCTAATAAATAAAAATCAGAGTTCTTTTTTTCGCCAGATGAAAGAAAAGGAATACAGGTATGTACCTCTTACATACTTTAACAAGCTTGTTTGTTTTTATTTATTTGCTTTATATTCTGCTCTATCCAAAAGGCTCAGCGCTACAATAAAAGCAAACAGCCCATGGACAGGAGGAGATCTCAAACAACACACCAAAACTGAAGAACTCTTAACTCCCCCCTCCCCATAACCACTACCTCCCTGCCCAAACCTCTAGAGAAGTAAACCCTCCCACCCAACCCACTCATGCCTCCTAACCACTGCAGACATCCAGCTAAAGGACACTTCTTTCCACCCCCCACACTCTCTTCCCTATCTCCCCCCAGAGGAGATCCCCTAACATCCTCTCCAAGCCTGTTACCCCCCACTCCTATGGACAGGCTGCAGCTATTACCCTCTTAACTCCTCCCTCCCCCAATAAACACAATGCTCAATTAAAAAAAACCTTAACAAAAAAAGTAAAGATCCTCAATCCCCAGTGGACAATAGCAAATTTCCTGTACATTTTATCTTTTGTGTGTAAAAATCACATTTTCCTTTAAATTGAAAACTAGGTTTTGATGGCAAAGTCATTATCCAGAAAACATTTTTGTGCCAAGAAATCCAAACTGTCAGCAATGAAGCAAATTGACTGCAAAGGTCAAAGCTAAAAGCAAAAATCTCTGCTATTGCAATTTATAGCACTTTGACATCAGCTTATATTTTTATCCATATCAGTTTTTTTATACATTTTATTCATATATCCAGTACTTGGTTCCATCCACATTAGCTGACTGGGATCTCCTACCAAGTACACTGCCTTGGTTTCTCGGGCACTCAGCTGATAATAACTGCTCTAAAATCTAAACTTCACCATCTAGGGGCATACTATCAGGTGGCTAGGAAATTAGTGTCACTTTCTCTAAAATGGAAACTACACTCATAAAGAGAAGATGATGAGACAAGGAATTAATTTCCTGTTCATGGAATCTCTAACTTGCCATTCACAACAGATTTGTCCAAGTTATGACAAGTTTAGCTCCAAGGCTGAGTTCAGCACTCACAAGTAACTCAATCCCAGCACTCACAAGTAATTCCTTTACAGAGTTTTTAAAAAAATCCAGTATAACAATTTTTCAAATTCAATTACATTGTGCAAGGAAGACAACTTGCAGGCATTAACTTGATGTCAGTGCATCACTCTCACAGTTCAGTCCAGATGGTTTTGGTGTCACAGTTTCACTATCAACTAGCATAGCTGACATCTAAGTTGGCCCATCAAGACGACATTACAAACCAATTCTGTGATTTAGGAAAACATTGTAAAATCATTTCCTATGCTGCCATTTTACAAACTAGTAACACTCCCTTGGCATCACAGCCAAATTTGGCCAACTAGCTGTCCAAGCTAAAACAAGATACAACTTCTACAGTGGACACAACCTTCTTAGTCTTAAGAAGTATATGTTCATTTGGACACTACACAGGCAACAAGAGCTAATCAAAGGGAAATGTTACTTGTGCTCAATGCATGGTCTGTGCCAGAGCTGAAGAATGATAGCTTACTTTGGATAACTAGGCCAGGTCTTTATAGCTTGCCCTGAGGGAGCTACTCAGGCTAACCTCAACTTCCTGGAGCAGCAATGCATAACCAGTCCCTGACAGGAAATAACCAGTGACTAAGGCTGATAAGCAGGAAGCAGCTCTAGTATGCAAACAATCATTAATGAAAAGGAAGAGTTTAAATACCAATGCAGCACTTAACTGGCAACTACTGCTACTTTAAAATAAGGAGCATAAACAAATGAAAACAAATTCAGAACCTTCTAAGGGGAGTGTCCCTCCAAGAAAAATGTTCTCTGGGACACTTACTTATTCCCTGCCTCAGGGGGCTTGTCGGTGACCCTCCTCCAAAAGCAGGATAGCCAACATGCAGCTTAGGGAAATATTTACTACTTAAATTATCTTTATTGGGTGCTGTTTAAGATCTATGAAAAGCTCTCCTTGCCATCAGCCCGAGACCAAGCATCCACAGCTGCCTGAATTCCATACATTTTGGGCTCAACTTCCTCATTTTTGCACTGGCACAAAGCCAAACAGTGCCTAAGTGAGATCTGAACTGCCAGGGAGCTGGGTTTTTGAAAAATCTATCAGGACAGAATTACAATTCTTTCTGCAAAGATAAATACCAACCCAGGTCACGTTGGGCTCACTTAGTAATTGGAGCAGATTCCCAGGAGAAGTGGCATCATCTCATTAATCGTTTACTGGTACTTCACTGTGGCAAATACTTCTCTGCTGGCACATCTTTGGTCAGAAGAGCCCTGAGAACTGCTGCTCTGGATATATCCCATGCAAGCACAAACTGTGCAAAATATACCCATACTGTCTGGAAAATTATTTCTTCTGTTCAAACAGATTAACATGTTACCAGTACACCGCAATAATACTGCTGCTGTTCCTAAACACACAATTAAAAACTCAAACACTTTCCAGGAGCATAAATGGATTTAAAAAGGTAAAGGACAGACGGCATGAAAGGGGAGAACTAAGTCTTTTAAGTTCTGTGAATTCAAGGAGGCAAAAATTCATTAAGCACATGAACAGCTGAGTTTAATTAGCTCTCCTCATCAAAATCCTGGTGCTTTTATAGATGGATGAAACTGTAAAGGGCCGAATAAACAAAGACAAACTAATCCAGTGGATCACATGAATTCCAAGACCGATCTGTATTCAGGTTGATTCCTGTTTCTCAAGTGTGGGTTTGACTCGGGTAGCATATATATAGCTGGGAACGGCCATAATCAAGCATTTTTAGAAAGGGTGGCTTCACTGAGGGAAAAAATGGGATGGTTCTGGGAGGAATCAGAGCGAAGTGGGCAAAGGAACCCTGTAGCCAAGGAACCCTGAATTCTCACCCATCCCTTCTCCTTCTCTCCCGTCCAACCAATTTCACTCTGTGTGCAAGGGGGGCTGGGTCATTAGCTCAAGTGAAGGGGAAGTGGGGTTCACTGGACCAAGAAAGGTCAGGGTGTTAGCGTAAGACAGACCTTGAAGGGAAGGAGTCATCCTTTAGAGACATTTGCATTCAAACAGCCTATTACCAATTTCACCAGTTCTCTCCATCATGCAGGCAATCTGCAGGAGTTTATCAAAACCAAGATAAAATACCATTTCTGTAAAATCAGTGTTCCTGGAATAAGCCTAGGTAACTTGCAAACTCTCCTTTTCATAGACCTATGGTCAGCATGTTCAGAGTAGAGAGCAATAAGGTATTTATGTTTATCCCTATGGAGAAAGGGAACTCCATCTCTTGTTCCAAGACATGGCTCTAGGAACAGTCTTCCCATCCAAACCTCTTACTAAAGATGCATCATCTTCTTTCCCAGAGACAGGCAGATTACCTGGCTCCCAGCCAACTCCCCCGATGGCTCTGTAAACAGACACTTGCTAATTCCCTGTGACAGACTTTTGTGTGAGCCAAACTTTATGAAACAGCAAAATTGAGATGCAGGCAGTCTACGAAGAACCTTCACAAATATACTCAGTACCGCGAGCAAGTTAGATTTGTTCAGTTCTCACCTTCAGATAGAAATAGGGGTTGTTTAGAGCAGTATGAAGAGCAGTGCGTGGGGCAGCATTCAAGTGCTCACAAAGGGTGCTTGCTGCGCTGAAATACACCACCTCATGCAGTGTCTGCATCTCTGCAGGTGCAAGGTAATTTCTGAAAGAGCAATGTGGATTTTAAAAGAAAAAAGTAGGCCTCTACCTAGAAGAATGCTACGAAACCCTACTGCAGCCATAAGTTTTTATAGAGACTGCAAGAAAGTGCATGTCTCAACAGGCATCAAAAGTAACCCTTCTGAAAATGGAGACACTCCAATACTTAAAACGTTGCTGACTTAAACATCACCTGTAATTCTAGGGATTACAGCTGTAACCCTCACTTTTATGGCTTTCTATTTAGACTTGTACCTGAATGAGGGGACCACATAACAGAGGCAACAGCTTGAATGCCAAGACCAATTGTTTATCTTGTCCATTACTTCTACCGTATCTCCTATTTAAATCTCTTCATTGGCTTCTTTTTACCTTTGTCATCAAATTCAAGCTTCCTCTTTTGGCCCACAGTCTTACATGAGTTAGTTCCCTCCAGCTTCTCTGTCCCAATTCCTTTTTTGCTCCATATTTCATTCTTTCCCTGTATTGAAGTAGTGAAGTAACTACTGCCTTCATAGCCTATCCTCTTCTAGTCTCCCTTTTCTTCCTTGTGAATGCTTATGCTTGTAACTGCCTTTGTGACCTATCTGCCACACTTTACTTCTTTGTTGGCACAATAACTAAAGTAGAAAAGAATATCTCACACACCTAGCCTGCATAATTCCCGAAGAAACAGTGTACTGATCAGTACTGATTATGGTGCGAGCTCACACTACATCCTCCTGTAGGCC
Source organism: Caiman crocodilus (assembly GCA_030014935.1). Lineage (NCBI taxonomy): Eukaryota > Metazoa > Chordata > Crocodylia > Alligatoridae > Caiman > Caiman crocodilus. The sequence goes on along the minus strand of JAGPOW010003642.1, from coordinate 65,885,966 downwards.
TAGGAATAAGTTACACAAACTGCTTCACAGAATCGTAGAGTACTGGAATTGGAAGAGATCTCAGAAGGTTATCTCAAGGCAGGATCATCCATCTCAATCAAGTGTTTGTTTAACTTGTTCTTAAAAACTTCAAAAGATGGAGATTCCACAATTTCTATAGGCTACCTGTTCCAAAGTTGAACTATGCTCATATTGAGAAAGTTCTTCCTCAACTCCAACCTAAATTTTCCTTGCTGAATTTTGAGGCAAATACTGCTAGTCCTGTCCCCTGCAGCTACAGAGGATCATCCATCTCCATCTTCTTTATAACTAACCTTCAGGCATCTTAAGTCTGTTATTAAATTCTACCCTCTCCCTCAGTCTTCTCTTCTCCAAACTATATAATCCTAGTAATTTGTTTTCTCATAAGTCATGTTTCCCAGTCCTCTGCTCTTATTTGTCACCCTCTGCTGAATTCTCTAATTTGTCCATATCTTTCTTTAAGTGTGGGGCCCAAAACTGGATACAGTTCTCCAGGTGAGGCCTTACCTGTGCCAACCAGAGCAGGAAAATGAACTTCCTTTGATTTATGAGTGATGCCTCTATTAATAAAGTCTAGTATGCTACTGGTCTTTTTTGCAACAAGAGCACATGGTGACTTATATTCAGCTTCTGGTCCAGTGTAACCCCCAAATTATTTTCTGTGGTATTGCAGCTTAGCCAATCATTCCCTAGTTTTGTGTTGGTGCATTTGATTGTTCCATCTTAAATGAAGGACTTTTCAATTGTTCATGTTGAATTTCACTTGATTAGTCTGGCAGCGCTATGGAAGAAAGATTTGGGGGTCATCACTGACCACAAGATGAACATGAGCCTGCAGTGCAATGCTGCGGCTAGTAAAGCAACCAAAACACTGGCTTGCATCCATAGATGCTTCTCAAGCAAATCCTGGGACATCATTCTCCCCTTGTACTCGGCCTTGGTGAGGCCGCAGCTGGAGTACTGCGTCCAG
>JAGPOW010003642.1:65857469-65884875 GCA_030014935.1 Caiman crocodilus | reverse complement strand
TCATTCTCCCCTTGTACTCGGCCTTGGTGAGGCCGCAGCTGGAGTACTGCGTCCAGTTTTGGGCTCCACAATTCAAAAAGGATGTGGAGAAGCTTGAGATCTCAACCATTGCAGACATAAGAGTCATACTTCAGGGCTAGTTGTGATTTTGATAGACACAAATTTCTCCTCCAAGTTTCAGATCTTTAGAAACTTGTTGTTTTGGATATAAGTGTTTTTGTGTGGTATACTAGGATACTGCAACAAACTAAAGCAGGAATCTGAAGACAGGAGACTCACCTTACAAGACTGTCTATAAAGTCAACAACTTCAAACCGGAGCATTTCAAACTTGGTTAATTTCTTAGACCTTCTTGATTCTTTCAGCTGCAGCAAAGTCTATTTAAAAAGCAACATCCTGTCACTTGGATGGCAAACCTATTTATCTAGAGTAATACTTGCTGCACTTTAGAAGTCAAGACATGCAAGATAGTTACCATGGCTTTCCTAAATAATACGACTGCAGGAAAAGTAGTAAAATTATATCCTCAGTACTGTATTCTCAATTATTATACTGTTTTACAAAAGTTATATAAAGTATATAAGTATCTGGCTGTGAAAAATGGAAACAAGGGCATGGATGTTTAGTTCCTCGTGGACAAGTAGCAGTGGGACACCTTGCATTGGGCAGGATGTAACATTTTCAAATTACTCACAGAACATGGTTTATTCAAAAACAAGACACACCTAACCAAGAAAAACAACAGCTTAACAGGGATAAATCCTGTACATTTGTTTGGAGAAAGTAAAATTAGCTTGACCTTTTGAAGATGATAGAGGTCTGTCTTCTTCTGGAGTTCCTTTTGTGATGATATAGACTCATCTTGCACTTTGCTGGCTTCTGCTACTAGAACAAAAATCAGTCAGTGGTCAACACATGGGTAAAACTCAATAAACCTGTTAACCCAGGCTACCCAGAGATCAAGTCAATATTACTTTCATGTGAGACAGGAATCAAAGTCCACTTTACGTATTAGATTTTTCTACTGGTAAAGGGAGTACAAACAATAGGTTTACTGTATAATGTATTCTACAGTTATTTGAAACCAGACTGTCAGCACAAGACCTCTGCAGTACTTAAGCCCTATGGTCCATAACTTCAACTAGCATTAACTGGCAAAGCTCCACTGACCTGTCTGGAGATGTCACCTAGTGAGCTTTCAGAAATCTATACATTGTATCATTTGGTTTTTCACTGAAATTGAAGATGGACTGATAGTAAAGAACCAAAGCCTGAAAAAAATGAAACTGGGATATATTGAGGCATATTATTGATCACTTTTAGTCTGGTTTTAGCTTATATATCTGAGTTTGCTTACGTTGATAATCATGTCCATTATTAGCAAGCTTCTTTTCAACACAAACGTGATAAATTAGGGTGTTATGTCTTATGGTTGTATCTGGGTTGGCTTTAGTTTTGCTAATATATTAGACAATGGATTTGAATGGGATGGTTTGGATAGGGATGAGCTTGCTACAGGCAAGGGACTGGATTAGAGGGACGTCTGGAGGTCCGTTCCAACCCTACTTTTCTGTGGTTTCTATGAGAACCCTGCCCCAAAAACATCCTCCCTAAAAAACATTTCCATATGTTCCATGTTAAGACTCTGGTTTGGAATAAAAAAATCCCCAAAAAACAAAAAAACCCACCTTTTTTCCCCAGTAACAATTCTAAAAAACTCAAGTGATTTAGGTCATATGCATTCCTATGGCGTTGGTAATAAATTAGACAAGTGCCAGTCCAGCACAGGTTATTCATGATGCCTAATAGCAGCTTGGAAGCCTACATTAAGTGAGGTAGTATTTTCAATCTAATGCCTAGTAGAGAGCTGTCAGCATCTCAAAAATCAGCACCATAGTGTGCTACCTAGAAGAGGGTAAAAGATTCAATGGAAAAAATGACTAAACTCCTCCCGGCAATCCTACAAGTCAGACCTCAAATAAAGAGCACTGCTATTTGCAATACTTCTAACTCTTGATTTGTATCCTAGCTTGGCAGTTTTACATACTTTAAGGCCCCATCTCCTACGGAAAACTGGTTACTGGATATTTTTAGCTTTCAGGGAAGAAAAAGAAACTAGCTATCCCTGTTACAGAGAAAAGACTGAAATGTAAAGCGAGCACACCCTAAGGCTGGATCCAGATGTGCAGGCACATGTGTTTTGTGGCTCCGCAAATCTTGTTGCATCGCCACAAACTGCACAAGTTGCACAGTAATCATTGTGCAGTGCTGCTACTTTACAGCACTAAGGCAAAATTTGCTACCAGGGTTTCCAGATAGCCAAAAAAAAAAAAAACCCCGGAAAAAAATGGCACAACCCACAAACTGGTGAGCACCGGGACAAATGCAGAGATGGGGGAGAAGGCAGCCCAAAGCAGGGAGTCCTGCTCTCCCATGTCTGCACATGCTTGTTGGCTGGGGCACAGGGTGCCTGAAGGAGGGTGTCAGGCAGCTCTGGCAACACTGCGTCCCAGCCACGTGAGGAGCAGCTGGCTTGGGCACAGGGTGCCTCAGCACAGGGGCTCAGTCTAAAGGTCAGAAATCAGAAAACTATGTTAAACAAGCTCAGACATATATATTTGCAACTCTCATCATTTGAAGACAACTTAATGAACTCTGAGGCCTGACTTATGACTGTCAAGTGCTTGGGGTTTATATTATGCTAGTTCTGGTTTCCAAAGAAGCTGGTAATTACACAGCCATTCATCAGCTATTTTAATTTTTTAAAAGAAAACAAAAAGGCTGAAAGTAGCTTGGGGTAGTTCCAAAGGTGAACTGAAACAAATGTGAATGATTCCCCATATGCATGCATTAATGACAGGCTGAAAGGAGATTTAGATGACATCCAGACAAATGAAAACCATATTTCTAAATTCTGTATGTACATAAGATGCAAGATTTCAATCACGAAAGGCCTCTCTATTACTGTGATATATTAACTTTGGGCTGGTTTTATCAGTGTTCCCATCAGCTCAAAACAGACTTAAAAGAATGATACTTTGCTGCTTCTAGCTCCACATTTTGACTTTTTCAGTTCACTAGACAAACCTGGATGGAAGGATTTTTTTTGTTGGTTTACAAAGCAGATTTCTGTTTCTTTACTTCAGGGGACTCTGAGATTTGTGTATGTAATCTGTTTTGGCATACCTTCAAAAGTTTCTGCTGCAGGCCAACACAGTCACAAGAACGTGCATAGTTTTAGAAGCAGTAGAGAGTCATCTGGGCCAACAAGCCTGTCCATTTACCATTCATCTTAACTTTCCCTTAATGCTTTCCCACCACACATCAAACCATTACTTCTCTGAAAATAAATCTTGGCCTTTCTTGAAAAAACTCCTTTATATTCTTTGTTTCAATCACCTTCCCTCAAACCCTGTTTATTACCTCATGTGCAATGTAGCTCTGCTACCCAAATTCTCTCTGTATCGCTTATTCCCCATACATCAAATGTTTTTGTATTTTTTAATATTCAAATATATTAATTACGAAAGACTTCAGTAGAACTGTTATGTTCTAAAACCTGCTAATTCAAAGCTTTCTTTTCTCCAAACTTGATGAAACTTTAGTCTTCCAAGGCAACTTAGATTTTTCCGAGCTAGATCTTAAGGGCTTGTCTATAGTGTTGCCCTTAATGTCAGCCCCAGACTGCTGCTTAGGAAACAGTCCTGCCCACTCTATGCATACGAACTAGAGAGCAAGGCAGTTAGACTGGATGAACAGCTATCCTGAAAGAGCCTAAGAAAGGCAGGCACGTGCTAAGAGTCCACTGAGTGGTTCTAAATCTCCAAGCCAGTGTTGGGAGATGTCCAAGTTGGGTGTGAGGGGAACAGGAGTGAGTGGGCAAAGCTCCCTTCTTTGGCAGTGATCCAGGGCAGACAGGAAGGTCCCATCAATAAACCCTTGTGGACTGCCTTCCTCAAAGTGACTGCCACCTTCCTGTGTTACAGTGGCTAATACTGGACCCAGGTTACCCCTGGACATGTAGTAGCAACTGCCTGATATGAACAACAGTCCACTTTGTTCATTTTCTAACCCAGTCATCATGCTGAGATTCAGTGCCTTGTTTGCATTTTATTACTATAACTGTGCAATGAACTGATATTTAATTATTTTCCCACAATAATACTCAAACATTTCTTCTGATCAGCATGGTACCCATGTCTGTAGCTGTTGTTTCTGTGCTCACCATCTACTGGCCCAGCTGTCTGAACCAGGGGCCTTCCATCAGTAAAAGAGAGATAGGTATAGCCTTCAGTGCTGCCTTTTAATCCAGCTACAAGGTGCTTTGATTAAGAAGCATGATTTCTATGGGCTAAGCTTCCTTATGGAATGACAGTGACATTGTGCTGTATTATAACATTTTCCAGGTTGCCACAGGGCTGTGCTCAGGTCTCCCATAATCCAAACCCCCTAACTCTCCATTCACTTTGACTGGAGCTTGTTTTGAATTTATTAACTGGCATGGTAATAAACCCAAAAGTACTTAGAATGAGTTTGTTACTATTAATATTTTAAGATTTTGACTTATTCATTAAACCTCTTTTGATATATGGCATACACTTGATAAAATACTCAAGACACATTAATTATCAAATCTCTTTTGACCTGTCCAGTTCCTTATTTCCCATAACTCTACCATCTTAAAAAGCATGAGCCATCTGTCTGTAACAGAAATAAACAATTCCTATTTTGTATGTAATTTTTTTCCACAGAAAGGTACTGTCATATAAAACACTAGTCATACATTCTTCAAGTAGGGAAATTTTGAAGTTTGATATAACAATGCTATGAGACAACAGTAGCCAGACCAATGAATTTCCTCAGTCAAAATGCATATTCTTTGTAGTCATTGTATAATGGATTGCTGCTGCCAAACAATTTGGCTTGATGTTACACACTCACCTTCCAGATTTTGAAATCGGGCCAAGAACAACTCCAGTTTCTCTACTGTGTTGCCAAACTCTTTTCCAGGAAAAGACATAAAAATCATCACACATTTTTGAAGCATGGCCACCAAGTCAGCCTTACACAACATCCTGAAAAACAGAATCAATAAGTGTAATATAATCAGCAAACAGGAAAATTCTCTGAAGTATTTAACAGTTTTTGCTACTTATTCAAAAAAGGGAGAAAATTATCCCAGTATTTTCTCGTTTCAAAATAGATAGCTTTCCTGTACAGCTGATGTCCTTCCTTGCTGTTACACATCTTTATTTGCTGCCCTGTGTTTTAAAATAGCTCAACCATCTATTGGAAGAGGTATCCTGCAGTTTCTCTGAAGAGTTGATAAAGACAAAGTTTGTTAGTATCTGATCTCCAAAGTCAACAAGATGGGGATGCATCTTCTAAACACCTTTCTCTGCAATTCTAGTTTAGAAGGGTGAACTTGGACTTAGCACGTTCAATAGGGTTTGCAATTTGTGGCAAACAAAGCATTAATTACAGAATCTGGAATAGCTACTAGGGCTATGCACAGCTTCGAACTGCAATTCGGATTCGGAGATGATTTGGATGTCGAATCTACACATCTGAATTGAATCACTAGAAGTGTTAGGCTTTCCCAATCGATTTGGAAAAGATTCAGTGATTTGGCCATAGAGTATAATGGGGAAAAATCAATGAAATATCTATAACTTTATTGTTGTGGGGCTGATTCAGATGAAACTTCCATGGTTGGTAGCTGCTTCTGAGAGCATGAAGTTTCAAGGTAACAGGTGCAGGGGTTTTTGTGAAACTGCACTTCAAAGTCCTGAAAGCAAAATTCATGTCACATGTGTGTTAAGCCAAAAGTAGGGTGAAAACTGCAGGGATGGTAGCTCTTGCTGAGGCCACAAAGCCTGCCAGCTGTCAAGGAGATAGGTGCAGGAGGAGTCTGGGTTCTGGGGCCCTGCACCTCTGGCTGCAGGCAGGCAAAACTCGTGACATGGGTGCTTGTGGGACTGTGTGTGTGTTCAGGTACGCCCTTCCTGGTGCTGGGGCCTCTGCGCAACATGGCAGTGTGCCCCCATGAGGCCTCCTCCTCTCCTATAGCCTTGACCAGTTTTGACTGTAAACGACGGCACGACAAAATAATTTAAAGTGGCTCAACACCAACAGCACCAGCAGCAGCAAAGGTACCGAGATGGAACCATGACAGAGCCTTTCAAAAGGATTTGACAGCAAGAAGTAAAGATGTTGTGTTGATTATATGTTACTTGTGGTGTGTGATGGCTTATCTTGTTTTTTTTTATATTTATATATTTATTATGACAAAAACCAAAATAGTTAGAAAAATATATCTTGGGAAGCTTTTGGGATGAAAACCCTTTGTCAGGCTGAGGAAGTACGTGCAGTTAGTGTGTCTCCTGGTCCTGGATGGAAGGAATAGTAAAAGAAGCCAGAGGCTGGCCTGGCATGCACTGCAGGCAAGAAAGCCAGTCAGTGAAAATGGAAATGGGGGTGTCATGGGGTGAGGGACAAGCTGGGGGAAGGGGGATGTAGCAGCGCAGGTAGAAGTGCAGAGGTGCAGTTAGCCAGAAACCCCTACACCTATCACGTTGAACCTTGGCAGGCTTCATGCCCTTAGAAGAAACTATTGCCCCTCCAAATTTCATCCACATCAGCCAAAAACCAACAAAACTACAGATATTTCACTGCTTCCCCATTATACCCTATGGCTGAATCTCCGAATCGATTCAGCCAAATCAAATCGGAAAGTGATTCGAATCTCTGAATCAAATCGGCCAAATCCAAATTGGCCAAATCCAAATCTGAATCAAATAGTTGCCTATTCGCACAGGCCTAATAGTTACCACTAGCTACCACTTTAAGTCCACAAAATCTATAACAACGTGAATCCACAAATGAATTTAAATCAAAGTCCATATTATGGCTTTGCCTGTATAATTAATATAAAACTGTTACCATGTGCATGTAAATGGTACTCATAAGCTCTAGATCTCAGTGTTTTATAGAGATGACTAAATATTTCTGTCTCACCATTTTCAACTGAAAGGCAGAAAATCTTCACAAATATCCAATATAAATGAACTGTAAAACTATTAGCAATAAACATAATGAGTAATTAATTTAACTCACTAACTTAACATACAAGTCTTCTTTTGAAATACAGTCCAAGACGGATTCAAAACAGAGACCATATTGGTTCCGCGTATGATGCATTTGTCATATGGCAGTGCCTAGGAAATCTGGCCAGGGACAAGGACCCACACTAAGTGCTAAGTTTATATAAACTAAACCAAAAAATGATCCTTGCCTTCAAAGAGCTTACAACTCAAGGATTAGATAATCAAGATATAGGCAGACAGGGGTACAAGGAGAGAAAAGGACAATAATGGTCAACAGCACAGGCTGCCCCGTGTTTAAAAGCACACTGGCCACAAAAATATCACCATGGTTTTGTAGGTCTTTTAAGGGAGGATATGAAGGAAAATGAGAAGATGTTTACAGGGAGCTCCTCTAAAACGTGAGTTGCAGTCTGGAAGAATACAGGGAGGTGCTTATTGAAAAATTTAACAACTGACTAGTGGAGATTGGCATCACAGAATAATCAGAGGTAGCAGCTTATCTCAGTAGGCAGCAAGAGATGATAGTGAGGGACAGAAACAAAAATGAAAGAAAGAGGAACAAAAATAAAAATGAAGAGTGAAAATGGAACTCAGGTTCGGGGATACAGAAAAGAAAATGGTGATGTGGTCAAAAGAGCAGGCCAGGACAGTGGTCTTTACAACAGCATCCTCAGTGGGCAGGACTGATTTTGTAAAGACTAGAGAAAAGGGTAATCAAGATCCAGATGATGAAAGCTTCCATGAAAATTCTAGCTGTGTGGGAAGAGAAAAAAAGGCAGTATCTTAGTGATGCAAAAAGAAATGGACATTTCCTGGATGAAGACCTAGAGAATAGTGCGAGTCAACACTGAAATGCAAGTTATGTATTTGAGTGATAGGCAGGATGGTCAGATTGTCTACAGTAACTAAAAAAAGGGCCTGGGAAAGAGAGAGAGAAAAAGCTTAGGAGCGCGAGAAAAATTAAGCACGTTTTGCTCTAGCTATGTTAAAGCTTGAGTTGAGATGTAGAAGGTTTCTGGTTATTCTGTACTTCTTTGCTTTTGCTTGTCCAGGAAGGAATTTTGTCCCCTTTATTATTGCTACTTCAATAAGCTGAAGACATAGAGCTATAGAGCTAGGATAAGAGCGGACTGAGGAGGAGAAAAAGAATTCATCGTGAAAGAATCAGCATGGTCTTGGAATTTCAATCAGATTCTCTGCAGCCCAAGAGTTGGAGCAGAGAAAGTAGACTGGGTCGCGCATCTACACAAGACACTACTGTGCATTTATGTAGCACTTGTATAGTCAAGTAGTAAATAAATGTACAATAATCAGAGTTACTGCTCAGTAGCACCAACGAACACCTTTTTATTGACATTACTGTGCAGTAGCCAACACCTTTTTAGTGACTTTACTGTGCAGTAGCCTAATAATACTGCCCAGTAGTGATTAGCGCTGTTTGTGCTGTTCCGTGCTGCTGAACAGTATTATCTGGCTACTGAGCAGTTGGCATCTCATATAGATAAGCCCAGTAAAAGTAAACCAGGGCTCATTTCTGGAAGGTGGATCCTCCAGTAGGATAGAGGGACAAGAGAGTTTCAGACAGAGGAGAATGAAGCACGGACAGAATCAACATCCGAGAAAAAGACAGCAAGGAGGAAAGATCCATGGCAGAAATCATCAAAAGGACTGGACTAGAACTTATGGAAGGTCTGAATGACAGGGTTTAGAGATTGCAAGCTAATCTGCAATACTGAAAGCAGCCAGATGACAGAGGGAGAAAACTCCAACAGGGATCAGTGCTTGGAGAAGGCCAAGTCAAGTGAACATCATTTTTTATAAGTAGTAAAGCTGAGAATGAGGAAACACAGAGCAAAGGTAGTGGATGTGTTGTTGGTATTGAAGCTGAAATCAACAATTAATATGCGAGACCAAGAGAGAAACACTGAAGCTGAAGTCAGAGAAGAAGGCTGATGGAAGCAATTGGTTAACATGAAGAGGGAGCAAAGCAGAAAGCTGGATGTAGGGGTGTTTAAAGAGCACAATGAAGGAAGGAGGAGGAAAGAAAGGCAATTTATGGCATCTGAAAAATGAATGCTCTCAAAGACAGGTGCTGGAAAAGAGGCGAGAGCCAGAAAGGGTATGGATTTTGCCATGGCTATTTCTGAAGTCAGTATTCTTCTGGCTATGGCAAAACAGAGAAACATTTGTTCAAACCGTGTTCAATAATATTCCTTGAACTCCTGAATGCAGATCCACATTACCTGAATAAGGTCCCTGAATCGTAGAAAATTAGGGTTGGAAGAGACCTTAGGAAGTCATCTAGTCCAATCCCCTGCTCAAAGCAGGACCATCCCCAACCAGATCACCCCAGCCAAAGCTCTGTCTAGCTGGGCTTTCAAGATCTCCAAGAATAGAGATTCCACAGCCTCTGTGGGTAGCTTGGTCAAGTACTTCATTGCCCTTCTAATGAGAAAGTTTGTTGTAATATCTAACCCAAACTTCCCTTGCTGCACCTTGCGACTATTGCTCCTTGTTCTATTATCTGCCACCACCAAGATCATTCTAGCTCAGGTATAGGCAATTATTTGGACAAAAGGCCAAGTAAGGGGTTTTGGAGAGCTGTTATGAGCTAGGTCAGCACCTCCCCTGAAATGGGCTCACCAAACCTCCCTATATGGGATGGGGCTGCAGGCAAGAGGGAGTTGGTGTGGGCACAGACAACAGCTTCACCCTCCAGCCCACCCTTCTACCCCAAAGAGAGGCTCAGGCAGACACCCTGATTCCCTGGGGGAAACTGCTGCCTGCATCCACAGCTGATGCCTATGCCATTACAGCACTGCTTCTGGTGCATGATCCAGGAGCTGGTATAAGCTGCAAAGCCATGAAGAAAGTGTGGGATGGTTGGGGGAAAGAGAGAAGGGGACAAGGCAAGACAGCGGCCCTGCCTATGAGTGGCAGCAGCTGGTGCTGGGTGCCTGGCAAAAGCAGAACCCAGCAGGGGGCACACTCGCAGCTTCCATGGCCCTTCTGGCTGCAGCTGCCTGCAGCATGTGCCGGGGCTGCCCTGAAGCTACTCCATGCTGCTGCCACCCTGCATCACCTCCAGGCCACCTCGGGCCCTCAGAATGACAGCAAGGAGGAGCTGCAGGGCAGCCCCAGTATGGGCTCTGGGCAGCCACAGCCAGAAAGGCTCTGGAAGTGGCAAACACACCTGTTGCAGGGTCTTGCTTTTGCCTGGTGCCCAGCACTGGCTACTGCTGCTAATCATGGGCAGAGCTACCTTTCTGTCTCTCCCTACTTCCTACTCCTCCTCCTCCCCAACAACCACCCCACACCTACAGCACAGCTCCACAGCTTACACCAGCTCCTGGCTTGTGTGCCAGCAGTAGCACTGCGTGGGCAACAGCATCAGCTGCGGATGCAGGTGGCTTGTTCCTGCTGGAGATCAGGGCATTCTCCCAGGTCCACAGATGATGCCGCTACATCAGGGCATCAGCTGCGGTGTTAGGCAGTTGCTCCGATCCCTGATGGGAACTTGCAGGCAGTGTCCACAGCTATTGTCAGCAGCACTGCTTCCAACACATGGGGTGGAAGCTGGTATAAGCTGTGGATGAGGCCAAGAAGTGCCTGCCTTCCTGGAATGAAGCAGCAGCTGGAACTGCCGGCTCCCCGTGGGCCACATCCTATGACTTTGTGGCTGCTAACCCACAGGCCAGATACAATCGGTTGGCATGCTGGATCTGGTCCTCAGGCCATAGTCTGCCCACCCCTGGTCCAGCTCCATCTCTTTTGTAACCACCCTTTAGGTACTTGAAGAGTGCTATTAAATCCCCCCTCAGTCTCCTCTTCTTCAGACTAAATAAACTTAGTTTCCTCAGCCTCTCAGAAGTCATGTACCTCAGCCCCCTAACCATTTTTGCTGATCTCCGCTGGATTCTCTCCAATTTGTTCACATCCATTTTGTAGAGGGGGGGGGCCACAATTGATGCGACTTACTCCAGATGTGACCTTACCAGTGCCTAACAGAGGGGAATAATTACTTCCCTTGATTTACTGACAATGCCTCTATTCATGTAACCTGGTATGCCATTAGCCTTCTTGGCAACAGGGGCACACTGTTAAACTCATATTCAGCTTATTGTCCACTGTAACTCCCAGGTCCTTTTCTGCAGAGCTGCTGCTTAGCCAGTCAGCCCCCAGCCTGTACCAGTGCATGAATAAGGTTGTTCAAGCCAGATGGAACATTCAGAGAAGGAAGCAAGCGAGGCTCTTTGGAGCAAAAGGGGTTGGTTCCACGTGTATCTCATTCTACTCAGAAGATGTTCTGGATTGATATCAATGACACATGTTGCTCCCCAGAGGCCAGCAGCAGTGGTGTTGCCAGAACCTTTAACAGAGGTTCACTAGTCCCAAAGAAAAACTGCTGATGCCAAGAAATACAATCATTTTCGAAGAGACAAAAAAAGAAGGAAAAAAAAAAAAAAATCACTTGGCAGTAAAGCCTCAAGTTGAGAAGAGGCATATATGAAAGGCAGACTGGGACAGGCAAGGGGTCTTCCACATGGTCACGTGCACTGGTGGAAGAGAACATTGTGGAAGAGAACATTGTCTCCTCTAGATTTCTCCATAGGATCATTTTGTGAATTTGAATGCTGCTTCTTCTCTCCTCCCTCTTCCTTGGAACAGAAAGGTGATCTGGTAGCCCTACTTGTTCACTGCAGAAATGACTGGCTCCTACTCTAAGGTCACCAAGCTAATTTTGGGGGGCTAACAGTGGTTCTGATGTAGTGTGGTGCCAAAATAAATTTTCCTGTAGTACCAGGTGGGAAGCTTAGCCCTAAGTAGATGCTGCCTCATGGTGACTTATCTCAGGCCCAACTCAGAGGGTAATACTAGCCTTGGGATACCCAGCTGTATCTCCAGTCACTGTCTCCACTCCAAACACAGGGTTTTAGCAGACAGACGCAGCTCGAAACTTGGGAAGAAGAGCTTAGATGGTTCAGTTTGAGTTTAAAAAAGCCAAATGTATTTGCAGCCTTAATCTTAGCTATGTAAAGGCACAGCAAACTCTTTACTGGGGCACATCCAGACCAAGTCTAGAGCACAAGCTTACTATGCCTGGAAGCAGCACCCCTTAAACACATCCCCCCTACTTCCTCAACTGGAAGCAGATTATCTGTGCATCTACATGGATCTTCAGGCAAACTAATTAATGTAGCAGAGGGTCCCTGGTTACTGTCACTCAGTAAACAGGCTGCTTGCAGCCCTGTGGGAAGCAGCTACTCTGCTCCTGGTTCAAGACGCAGATCACATGGAGCAACGCAGCATGTTTGAAGATACCAGTGCCAGGCATGCAAAATTTGTGGTCTACATGTAGCCTAAATAAACTTCTTTCTGGCCCACTAAGTTCTGGAAAGATTCACAGATGCTAGGGCTGGAAGGGACCTCAAAGATCATCAAGTCCAACTCCCTGCCCCAGCTGGGGGCAAAGGACCCCAGCAAGATAAGCATCCAAGCATTTTCTGAATATGGCTGAGCAGGATGTACCCCTTCTAAACCCCCTACCAGATTCAGGATCTTCAGGGCCTTAAAGACAACCCAAGGCAAGAGGCCCCATCTAAATTAACTATAAATCTAATTAACTAACAACTACCTACACTCACGGACAATGGGAGCTTAAATCTCTGTACTGAAGGCACAGGAACACAGATAATCAGGGTATGCATGTCCTAGTGCAACAGCGCTCCTTCATCCTCAAAAGACATCCTGAAAGAGCTTTTCTCTTCAGTTCTGTAACTCCATGCCAGAGGAACTGAATCCCTTAAGGGAGACTCCAAAGAAGAATTCCCTATGACCACAACACTGTGCCTGTGCCAGGACCACCATATTGGCTCAACATTTCATGATACTTGTACTCAACAGGAGGAATAGTTGCAACTACAGTATATTTTCCCTAAACTGGCTTTGAAGTTTTTCCTATTCTAAACATTCACAACCAACAAGAGTCCTTGTTTTGTTGGGACCTATATTAAAATTGCAAAGCTACAAAAAATACCAGCGTGGCTCCTGGCCAAAGATAAAATGCAATTTTACAAAACATTCTATAAAGAGAAAAAGTAAAGCTGTTAACAAGTAATTGGGAGCAGTTTACTTTAATTTTCATAGCAGGTCAAAATTTGGCCAGTTAATATGGATAATTACCATTAATAAAAGAATGCTGGAAAAAACTGGATTACTGACAGTTTGTTAAATTAATGAACACCCAATAAATAATCACATAAAAAATTCTAAGAACCTCATTCAAACAAGTATTTCAAGTGAGTTACCAAAATCCTAATTCATAAGGTAAATCTCTACTGCACACTTCAATCCCCTGTAAAGATACCATTGATAGTTTTTAATGAGCTACTACTGGTGCCAAGAAAGATCCACAGAGCTCTGCATAGGAAAACATATCCAACTTCACAGCAGGTCACCTGGTTAGTGGATGTCCTCAAATGTTGTTTCAAATCTTTGACTTTCATTTAGTGGGCAGTGTAGACAGACCCTCAATGACAGACAGTGACTTCAACTGGGCTGCTCAAAGAGTGAGAGAGGAAGTGTACAGAAGAAGATACTAAAAATATGGCTTTGTGTGGGTCCTGACAGCTTACCAAAACAAACAAAACTGCAAATGAAAAACAATAGCCAATTATTTTTACAATCAATAATATATTCAGCTACAAAACTCCAAGACAGGGAGAGTTCTAAACTTACGGCTCTGGAGAAGCAGATGGGAGATGTGCTATATGTCTAAAATAGAACTTACAGAAAATGAAAAGAAGATTACCTCACTAGCTGAAGAGCTGACTCATATTCTTCTGTTTCCCACACTCTCTTTTCTAAACATGCACAGTGCAGCTCTCTGATCTATACATCAGCACATGAAAAATAAATAAAATGTCTGACAAACAAGTAATGGCAAGTTTTACATTCACTTTACAACATGATGGCTAATTTGAAGCTTAATTCTATGAGCTGCTGACGGTCCTCAAATCATACTGACAGCAGTTGGACATGAGGTCATTCAGCATCCCATAAGACCAGGGGCTCTCAGAGGTGCAAGAATGAGCTTATATCTAACACCAGGTTTTAACACAGTCCATTCAAGAAAAAGCATTGCCAAAAATTAGATGCAAAACTGTGCCAAATCCCACAAATCGAACAAACATTCTCATTGGCAAACACCAGGAAAATTCACACTGTGTCTGCAGCTAAGGCCCACCTCTAGGGATGATGTATCTGATACACCAGAGATTAATGGAAAAGTCCCCATACAAGGAGTATACCAAAATATTGGTAATACAGGGAATTCGTAGGGGGGGGCCAGAATTAACTGTTTAATATAAGAAGTCAAATTTGTTTTTTTTTATCAGTGATCCATATACAGGTCAACAGGGGAGGTACTAGTAAGAGCACCAATGACTGTTTCATTACTGCTATTTTGTTTCTGACCCAGGAATGATAATTCCCATGCGAGTTCTAGATTTAGGCAACTGGCTGATTGCAGATAAGAGGCATACAAGATAGTAATTCTCCATTCACATTCCAGATGCGTGGAAGCCAAACATACTACAGATGGGCTGGCTGTTCTGTGCAGCTGTTTATCCTACAAGCTCTCCAATGTTTAGTCACAACTGAACATGATGTGCGCTGTTAAACAAATCATGTTCTGTTCACCTGTCCATAGTAAAATTGAGAAAACATCTGACTGTCAATTCAAGGAACCAAGGGAAGCAAAGATGACAAGAGCATATTTAAAAGTATAAATATGTCAAACCATGAAACAGAAGTCAACATTTCATTGAAATAAACAGATAGTACTTCACCTGTTTGCCCAAAGGATACTTTGGAAGAGAAGATGTGAAAATGTGAAGACATTTCAGAACCGGGAAATAATTTTCATGGTAAATATGCAAGTCCTCCAGTAATATCTGTGTTACTTCCTAGAATAATAGAATAATTATTTCAAGCTTGTACAATCTCTACCAGAACATTATGAAATAATAAGGAGTACTTAAAAAAAACACTTAATACTTTAAAACTCTTAAGTTGTGACAAACCATATAGACTGAAGTAACTGATTTTACTGATACTTAAAAAAAACCAAAACAATAACTTAGAACAAGGTTTCTTAATTTAAACACTTTTTTTGCATTTGTACTTTATTTTCTTAAAGAAAGGTTTGGTTTCATATTGATTTTAAGCTATAGATGGCCTTCACACTAAATTTAGTACTTTTAGTTGTGTAAAATACAACATAACATCTATTTAAGCTCTTAACCAGTTCAACATGCCTATTCAGATTCTTATCAACTGCATGTTATTCTCTGAGAAAATACAGAATGGCATTTTTTATACACCAAGAGATTATTTTTCCTTGAGATCTGTATCTAGCCACATTTCAATGGTCATAGCGTAAAACAGCAGCTGAGAATGTTTTTGTTTTGCTTTTAAATTAGTTGTCAAGCTACCTTAATTGTTTTTGGATACCTAAGAAGAAATGGTAAGGTCATCAAAATATATTTTCCATTTAAAAGTGATTTATTAAAAGAAAGAAATAATGAAACATTTATCTGTAATAAGATAATTTACAAAGTTATTACTGTTTACCATAGGCCAGATTCAAAGGAATCCCTCCATTGTTTTTGTTTTTTTAGCTTGATTCATCAACAACTCCAATTTACCAAACAAATGTAACATTTAAAGATATAACCAATTACCTAATATATATCTATAGATATATATCAAACCTCCCTGATTTCAATGGGAAGTACATACCTAACCAGCTTAAGCACTTTTAAGAAACACATTAGGCATTAAATAAGATATGTGCCTAAATTCCTTTACAAAAATCTGGCCACATGTCCCTCAAGTATTTAGAATCAGTAGATATCCTACTCTCCCATCTTTTCTTATTCAGAGACGGGAAGATGAAAACAGGCTTTCCTATCTTTTCAGTTCCCAGCCAGTTCCTTAATTTTTAATGAACTAATCCAAATAAAGAAAATATTCTCTCTACACCCACTCAGTAAACTGAAAGCAATTAAGACAAAAGCTTTTCTGCATAACATAAACTGGAAGTACTGAGGTGAAAAAAACTATAAACACCAGCACTTGCTCCTTTGCAAGGCTGAAAATTATGTAAGTGCTTAATGCAGAACATGACTTTATGACAAGTTTATATAGTTTTGAGTTTACTTAAAATATTAAGTACATTTCTCAGCTCTTGTATGCAATTGGAAAAGCAGCAACCTTTAATTCATTAAAATGTTAGGACAAACATGGTAATTTTTAAAAGAAAATATATTTACATTTAATACTCGAAGTACGTCATTTAATTATTTTAAATTAATGTGTATTCATACTATACCAAATTGATAGTAGCAAAATAGTTTTGAACTAAGGTTTCCAAGCAAACTTGATTCATTGAACCACACCAATGTAGAGTAAATTATCAGCAAAAATACAGTTTTATCGGTCCCAATATACATAGCAGGAGGTGCAATTTTGGAATCGGGCATTAGATCCCAACTGTGCCCTCCCTGCATATCAGTGCAGGGGGCACTTGGGCTCACCTTGCACCAGCAAGTTGAAAGCAGAGTACGTACAACCTGGCATGACCCCATGTGGTTCCTGGGCTATAGTTTCATAGTAGCTAAGATCAGGAGGAACCTGAACAGATCACCTAACCTGACCCCCTGCCACAGGCAGGAACGAATGCTAGGTTCACAAGACCCCAGACAGGTGATCATCCAACCTCCTGTTGAATTTGCCCAAGGTAGGGGCAAGGACCCTGGGAAGTTGGTTCCAGATTTTGGCCATCCTAACTGTAAAATATTGACTTCTGATCTCTAACCTAAACCTATTCTCCACCAGCTTATTACCATTCTCATCACCCCAGGTGGTGCTGGGGAGAACAGGGCTCTTCCTATTTGCTGATGATCTCCCCTGATGAGTTTGTAGGCAACCACTAGGTCCTCTGTTCAGCCTCCTCTTGCTGAGGCTGAATAGGTTCAGGTCCCTTAGTCTCTCCTTGTAGGGCCTGTCCTGCTGCCCTCTAACTAAGCGGGTGGCCCTCCTCTGAACACTTTTCAGGCTGGCCATATCTTTTTTAAAGTGTGGCGCCCAGTACTGGATGCAGTACTTCAACTGCGACCTGACCAATGTCGCATAGAGGGGGAGTATCACCTCTCTAGACCAGCTTGAGATGCATCTTTGGATGTTGAACCCCATCCTATTCTCATCTGCCCACTTTTGTAGTCTGTCTAAATCTAGTTGCAGCCTCTCTCTCCCTTCAAGTGTGTCCACCTCGCCCCACTGGGGGACACCACTGCTCACATCTCACCAGGCTGAGTAAAACCCATCCACCATGACTCTCCGGGTGCGCCCCACCAGCAAATTTTTTACCCATCCAACTGTGCAGGCATCAATGCCACAGTTGCTTAATTTATTGATGAGAATGGGGTGAGAGACAGTGTCAAAGGCCTTCTTAATGTCTAGAAAGACTATGTCTACAGCAACACCATCATCCAAGGATTTAGTTACTTGGTCATAAAAGGCAATCAGGTTGGTCTGGCAGGACCTGCCTTTGATGAACCCATGCTGATTACCCCTGAGCATGATCTCCCCTGCTGGCCCCCCACAGATATGCTCCTTGATAATTCTCTCCAAGATCTTCCCTAAGCACCAAGGTGAGGCTCATGGGCCTATAGTTACTTGGGTCCTCCTTCCTCCCCTTCTTGAAAATTGGGATCACATTAGCCAGTTTCCAATCCCCTGGCCCCTGGCCAGATGACCACAAATGCTCATACAGCTGGGCCCAGGGCTCCACGATGACCCCTGCCAGCTCCCTCAACACCCTTGGTGGGCATCTGGACTGCAGATTTAAAAATGTCTAGCCCTTCCAGAGATACTTATACTTACTTTTTTTTTTTTTTGTCAAGGTGAGCAATCTTTTATGTTGTATTGTATCACATAGTTCTAATTTATGGAATGGAAAGGACAAACCTGATTACTATTAAATATTTATCTACAAAATATTTTCAACTCCTCCTTAAATATTTAAATTCGGGGTGGGGGTTTAAGTGTCATTTATAATCAAATACAATTATGAGATCCAATAAAATCAGAAATGCAGCGAGTTCTATAATGATTTTTCTAATTGTCTGTACTGTAAATCCATTCCCTTTTAACCTTCCATTCTTTGTAATATACATGAATAATTAATTCTACATTTGGGATCTCTCTCATTACATTATAACAATTTTCTAAGTCAAGCATGGAAAATAATTCTTTTCTGAGACATTTTATTTTACATATATATTTCCCAATTTTCAGTCAGACAGATTCCCAGAAACTTAAAAAAAAGCAAAATAAATCCAATAAGCTGAAACTTCCAGTGTAAGCCCTTCAATACTATAATTCACTAGAAAGCATTATTTTGGGCACCAATTTGCTGTTAAGTCCACTGAAATGTAAGAAATGAAAGCCAAGAGTCCTTATTTACTAGTTTTGCCACATATCTTAACAAATCCAAGTTTCAAAACACACTAGATATAGTTGCACTTGCAAACACATCAACTATAATGGAGTAAGTGTCATAGTTCTGTTTCATTACATTACAATGCAGAGTTAAGGTGGAATTCTGTGTCAGAACTCCGATGCCCAGGGGGACTTAGTCTGTGTATTTATAAGTTACTAGCCAACTACTCATCAAAAATGATGGGGGGGGACAGGAGTGTGGGATGGAGTGCTGCCACCTAATGCTCCATGCTGCTGCTGTTCTGTCTCTTGCAGGGAGCAGTGTGGGGGAACAGAGGCCAGTGTTGCTGGCCTTGACTCCCCCACCCTCTGCCTGGTCCTTGGCACAGTTTCCGAATCATGGTGGCACTCCCCACACTTGGAGCACTCTGATTGGCTGTTTCTGTCAGCCAATCAGAGTGCAAATAAAGTGTTACAGACAGACAGACGGACGTAGGTTTTTATAACATTACAATCCTTGTGCTCTCCTGATGCTAGGCTGCTTTCAGGGACAGAAGTCCGCAATGTACTTAAGAGCCCTGGGAGTCTGCCATGGCCGACTGCTGCCCAGTGACCAGTCAGCGAAAGAGGGAGGGGTCCCCCATGGCCTAGCATGATTGGCCGCCGAGATCAGTTCTCCTGGTGCCACTACTTCCTGGCTGGCACTCTTCGGGGGGCACCAGCTCTATCATCTGCCCCACTGCCTAAGCGGGGAATGCTGGCTGTCAGGGCATGCACCAGCTCTCTCAGGGGGTGCGTGTGCACCCTCTACACGTCACCACTAGAGTCTGCCCTAGTTATGGCAACCCCCAAAGTTGCCTTGCTACATGGAGACTTTGCAATGCTTCGTATTGAATTACTGACCTCAACATACTTATCCTACCTCACACATCACCTATGTTAGGACTGGTGGGGTCCTCAGATGGTTGGCTGTTTCAGCATGTCCAGATACACTGAAGAATGCTGGCTAGGAACAAGTCTCTTAGGACCTCTTTAAATTGCTTTGGCACATTTTCTAGGCATAAAAAGGACCAAACATGACTGAAGATCTCACCCTCAGTAAATGTCGTTCAGCCAACCCTATCTTATTAGAATCCCTAAGTGAAGCTTAGTCATGCTTTGTTTTCGAGATGCTCAGGAATCAATTATGTCTAAGATTGCAAAAACCCATTCCATCATCCCCACCGTGAAAAGGCCTATTAGAAGCAGATTTACCCCATGCATGTATGCCACTGGTTTATGTGTTGGATGTTCAAATAAAAGAGCACTCTTTCTGTCTGAGTATGTTGTAGTATATGCATTGTGAGCGTACTGAAGTATATGCAAATTCAGTGAAACCAGTGTGGATGGATGGCACCAAGGCAAATTTAAGACTTTAAGATGATAGTATACTGCACTTACACACATAATGGGTCAACACATAATTAATTTAACTGCATAACATAATGTCAGTCCCAATTTGTTGCCTATTGCTTCTATTATAACAAACACTGCATATCAATTAAATACATAAATTGCTGAAGTGGACAGCATCTTTCAGCCCCATTGTCTACTCTAACCCTGTTGTCCCCTATGTAGAAAGCTGAAGGGGAAGCAACTGTCAAAGGATAACAGTTAGCAGCCTGGAAAATTAAAGAAGCCAGTCAGTTCCAGGGCTGCGCTCTCTCCTCATTTTCAAAGCTTCTAATAGCAGCCTCGAAACCAGGATTAGAAGCCTCGAAAATGACGAGACCTAGTCAAGTTTCAGGGCTGCTAATATCGCAGCACTAGCAGCATAGTGAAGTAGTGAACATTGTTTAAATTAGGTTTGGAACAGTGTATACTCTAGATTGGAGCACGGTCTTTTTCAGTGCTGAAGCTAAACACTTAAACTGAGAACACCATGTTTTCTAAGTTCTTTCTTCACTTCAAAGGTGACACAAACATTTCTACAGAAAGCCATGTGGGTAATTCAATTCTAAATTAATTTGATTCCAATTAATTTGATTCCCCCCACTTCTGACTGGATACAAGAATTGTCCATCATGTGGCTGTGTCCCTCAGCACTAATTGGTTGCGAAGGCTGTCCATCATGCAGCCCTGCTCCTCACTACCAACTGGAGAGAGGTAGGCCACGTGACAACCAGCGATTTCAGCCAATCCGCCACACTGGGTGGGAATGGCAGCCATCTTGGGCTCCCCTTTGTGCTAGCAGTCCCCCACCCCAGGAGCCAGCATTTTATTTTCAGAGAGGGGTTTTGCAAATTTCATAGGCATTGCCCAATTTTGCAGGCAATGCCAGATTTCAGTAGGTCCCTGACTATGGGATACTTGCATATAATACAAAGTGAGTTTATCATCAGTTATTAGGTTTCGCCATCTTCACTCACAGACAGAAGTACCTCATGCACTATGGGCCAGTTTTAAATACCCCTGCCCACCAGCTCACATTCACATGTGCCAAACCTGGACTATGGTGGTGAAGCTACTCTAGGGTACCCTCCCACAACACTCAAGTGCACCAGAGATGGAAATTTCAATTGTGGTAGTAGGTTTGCCATATACATGCAGGAGGGCAGGACATGCTCAAGGGAATACCTCTCCAAGAGTACCAAGGATGCAGTACGGTTATAGGCATGAGGTTCCACAATTTGGTACAACAGAACCAGAATCTGATCTGGCTTTAAATGGCAGGGTTCTGCTTCTCAGTGAAGGCACTACTACTAATTTTTTGGCTATTCTGTTATACCAATTTTTAAACTATTAAAACATTATTTTCAAAACATTAAGCAACTTAACACTAGAACAGAGTCAGAACTGGTTGCACCAAGGCAAAAAGCAGAGATGGAATCTGAATCAAATCCTTAGATCTAAACACTGCAGTTCTAGAGAAATTATGATCTAATTCCACACTTTGTGACAGGCTTAGAGCCAGAAAAAATGCTGAATAGACATGGAATAATCCAGAAATGCTCAGTGCTAAGAAATATTGCTTTGTTTTTATTAAAATTTAAAAAAAAATAGTTTGGCCTTAGGGCTCATTCTTAATACTCAACTATACAATCCTATCAAGAAAAGTTAACAGTGTAGGCTGAAGTACATCCCAGAGTGTTTTTTCTATTACCATAGACTATCTCCCCTGTACAGCTATAATTATAACAAGAAATGCCTTGTGCCTGATGGACAAAAAGCCAAATCACTTCTTTCTAATGGATAATGTTATATAGTTTGAGGTACAAGATTTTTTTTTTTTTTATTCAGCAGGACAAAAAGTCTTTAACATCTTTCCTGCTATTTATCCCAAGAGCAAATGGCAGAGACTGAACACTGGTATTACTGTGATGGATAAATGGATGGATGGATATTTCCCCAAATCACAGACAAGGAGACTGGCATTTCCTTAGCATCTCAAAGTAGTCCAATTCCAGTAATTATTTGCTATGACAATCTAGCATGCATATTTTACAATGGAGGTCTTATTCTCCCCCTTTACTTTATGGAGGAGAATCTCAGTTTGTATACGTAAATGTTTACGAGAGACAATTTAAGTACACTGACTGGTCCTATCTGATGCTGCTGGGCTGCTTTTCAGTGCCTGCCTAGCTCATGTCCACTCAGCATGCTGCTGCAAAAAGTAATTCTCCTATTTTTTTTTTATGATATTGCCTTTTACTCTGCAGTCCTCAGGTAGTTCATTCTTTTCTATTGCATCAAACATAAGATGCACACCTTCTCTTTCAAGCATGATTGGTTTCACTCCACCCATTATCTCTCCATATTCAGGATGAATAAAACAACTCATAATTTCCAACAGTCCATGATGCAACTTTCCATCACCCACAAGTTAAATTTTCCTACAAGCACCTTTGTGCTTTTTTCTATGCTGTTCCCTAATAAGCCTGGTCCATGATAAGGACTCCT
Source organism: Caiman crocodilus (assembly GCA_030014935.1). NCBI lineage: Eukaryota > Metazoa > Chordata > Crocodylia > Alligatoridae > Caiman > Caiman crocodilus. The sequence goes on along the minus strand of JAGPOW010003642.1, from coordinate 65,862,325 downwards.
GGTGATAAAATAATAATTAAAAGATGGCCCAATAGAAAAAAAGCTGTGTCTAGTTTTATGCAACCTATACATTGTGTAAGATGGAGAAATGAACTGAGGAAATGATTGATGATTCAGTGTTCTTACATGCAACTACCAAACCTTCTAGCACAGAAGTTCTCAAACTTTTTTTCTAAACCTAGGGGCCCCCTTGGAAAATACCAGCTCTCAGTTTTCACTCATGTTTTGACTACAGAAAAAGAACAGATGTATTCTTCTGTTGCAAAGAACAAAAAAGACCACAGAATGGTTTATAACAGTCTAGAGTCCCACTTGAAATCACTAGGTTTATCTTGTGAATCATGTTTACACACCCAGCAGTGCTAACATGGTGGAGTACCCTTGCAGAGATCTTAAGATAACTTAGGAACTATAAATCACTGTTGTAGCAGATGTAATAGTTACTAAGAACCATTATATCCTGGACAATAATAAACTCAGGTCACCATTTACTTAAAGGAAGGCTCTCATTCTAAGACTTAAACATGACTGTCAGAGGTTTAGTTCTTCTATAGCAGTTGTTCTCAACCTTTTTTGTACCAGGACCTATTTGTAAATATTAGTGGCCAGGCCCAACCCAGTGCCCCTCACTCCTGACCCGCTACCCACCACCCACAGGCCCCAGCCCCCACAGTGTAGGGAGGGCATGGGAGGGCCCCAAGCAGTCCCTCACAGGCTGAAACTCTGCTAGCCTGCAAGGGAAAAGCCACGGTTTCCTGTGTTTGTTTTTCTCCTTTAAAACAGAATCCATTTTTAAAATTTGTTTGCGACCCTTTTGACATATTCTTGTGACCCACTTTTAGGTCACAAACCACGGATTGAGAAACGCTGCTCTACAGCACTCTGCTGGATGCAGCAGGGCCCTGTGCTTACTCACTGGGCATGTCTACAAGTTCATTAATGAGCTATTGCTAATACGCATTCAATTTAGTACCTCCATTGCAAAGTACTTAAAAAAAGGTGCATTAACCTATTTTAATGCGCATTATTAGCAAGTGTGCACTTTTTTGCAATGGTTCAATGCACATTAAAATAGGCTAATGTGCATTAAAAAGCACATATAGACATGCCCACAGTCTTGTCACCCATGAGAAGCAATGACCCCTGAGAAGCCACCAAAAAACATCTTTGTGGGTTTTGTTCAGAGTCTAGAACACCTTCCTCTAAGAACTTTCAGGCAATCTGTATTATCTGGGTAGGCTCAGTCCTCAAATCACATCTCTCTACAAGAGTATGGGATTAAAGTTCTGTCCTCTTTTCTATGCTGCTGCATCAACCAAACTGGGCTTCTTCTCCAAGTTCTCCTCTAGGCTTTACATAGCTTGGAGCTGTTGTGGGAAAGCTCAGTAACTCCTATTTATCAGGAAAATTGTTTGTATGCTTTGGCACATAGACATAAATAAAATATAATAAAACTTACTTGGGAACAAAATGCAAATGTTCTGTCAGGTAGCCCTACAAAGAGGCCACGGGGTTTTTTTGGCTTTTGTCTCCTCCGTGAATTGTAGAAAGAAAAATCTTTTGCTTGGCTACACACAGAGTTTATGGATCTCTTTTTGGTTGACTGCTGAGTTGGTAATACTCTGCCAGATAATTTATATGTTTATGTTCCTCCTCTCAGCAGTAACCCATCTGCAGAAGAGGTTATTGAAGTAATAGTTGGTTATCTTCCTAGGGAAAAGCTAATGACAAAAAAAAATATTGTAGCAATTTGGTATCTTCTCTGTTAGTGTGGAATTACAGAAGATATTTGTTTCTTAAACTGTCTTAGTTTAAGAAACTCGAAATCTGTAGCATAGAAGACAGGGATATGAGTGAACAATATTTTTATGGCTTCTGAATTATAACAGTTGTCAGCATCTTTCTAGTTTGAGAGTGAATGTGACAAACAAACCCATAAGAGAGGTGAACCTCTTTATATAGAGATTTTTTTTTGCTAAGTTCTAACTCATAAACCAGAATATAGACTTCTCCCTAGCACTTTCTGGCTGCTACAACATGGATTGTTAAATGAATATCACTTGCTTGGACCTGGTTACACAGAAGTTGCTAGGCTTCATAAGTTTCCTAGCAATGGGTATACGGTCCTATATTTCCATGTTTAGTTGCTCAGAAAACTAACTATATTTTTATACTGCAAAAATACTATTAGAACAGTTTACAACAAAATCTGAATTTTGGGGGAAGGAACAGGATACCTGTTCTCAATAACAACTTCTTGAAAGGAGACAATGGGCCAGCAAATTCTACTTCTATATTCTTTGACTGGATTCAGAACATAAAAAAGGTAAGTATATTCTAGTTATAAAAAGCCAGCCAGTTTTCTCGTTATAAGATTTGTATTATCTGTCAAACCTCAGGTGTTCAGTAAAAGTAACCAGTAATGAAGTGGTCCAGAGTAGCCTTCAGAAAATATAAAAAATTACCATAATGGATCAATGGTTCATGTAGTCCAGTGTCCTGTCTCTAACAATAACTTGTACTAGCTGCTTCAGATGAAGATAGGACCCTCAGGGGATAACATGACTGCAGAAGAAATCTCTTAATTATGTCAGTCTGAAGTTGGTTTATGTTCCAAAGCAGGAGTTTCTCCTTTATTAATCTTGTCTAATGTACTGCAGATGTCTTTATCATCCATACCAGTGTCTCACCTTCTTTCAATTGCAGAAGGGTGCCATACAACTACACTCCAATCAACTGTGTGTTGTTTCTGCAATGAAGCTTCTTTCCTTTTAACCTTTTCAAAAAGGGAGGGGCAGTTGCTGCTCTAGAGTTCATGTCAGCTATTACATAGTAACTGTTAACGTCTACATGCTCCAATAGTAATACAAGTGAGCTGAATTTCTACAAATGTAACCCTGAATGGAAAGGGGTAATAGTGGGACCAGTTTTGCTATGCTTGCACAGAAGCATACAGAGTTAACAGTTACAGAGTATTTACTGATCAGCCACATTTTCATAACTGCACTGGGGTCCTTCCCAATTTATGTGGCTGTCCAGAATTCTGCTGTACTCTCTGTGTATCAAAAATTTCCAGAGATTACGTATATGATCTGTAAAAAGGAATTTCCTGCTGTCAATTTTAAAAGTCTTGTTTTCAATGCCACTGAATATTCTTCCTCTCCTGCATTATGAAAAAGGATATGTGGAACTGCTTTTGATTGATCTTCTTCATAGCATTTCTTATTTTGTGTGTGTCTCTCTCTCACATCATCTCTAATTCATACTCGCTATAAAACAAACGGTTACAGTCTTTTCAATCTCCACTGATGGAACTCTCCTCTATCCCATAACCTGATCAATAATTTTATTGTTGCCTCTATTGGGGCCCTTATTATTTTGTCTGTCTGCAATTGATGTAAAACCCACTAATATGCAGGAATATTTCAATGATTGCTTTTTGATATGTACTAACTCACATTTGTTAACATTGTATTTCATCTGCCATAATAGTGCTGATCCACCAAGCTTTGTTAAGCCCCTCAATTTCCCTGCCTAGTCTTAATTAATACAAATAGTTGTTACATTTGCATCTATTAATGAGTGTAATAAATACTGTACCTAGTACTTAGAAAAGTTCTTATAAATATGAAGCTTAATTCCATAAAGATTCTTAATCATTTTGATTGATCTACAGCAGCCTGTTCTGCCATGATAAATTCACTACAGTTAAGATGATACTTAGGAAAAACTTGGTATCCTGTCAGAACTGGACGAGGCCTGTGTCCAGTTAGTGGGCACACCAATTCAAGAAAGACATGGGAAAAAGTAGAGTGGAGAGCAACAAAAAGGACAGTCTAGAAAACATGATTTACAAAGAAAGTTGGAAGAAATGGGATTACTTAGTCTAGAGACGGGAAGACTGAGGGGGATTGATAAAAATGTTTATCCAATATGTTCTTAAAAACCTCCAAGGATGGAGACTCCACAACCTCCTTAGGGAATCTGTTCCAGTGCTTACCCACTCTCTATAGGAAGTTCTTCTTAATATCCAACCTAAATTTTCCTTTCTTGAAATTTAAGAAGATCACTCCTTGTTCTGCCCCTTAACACTCGTCTGTAATGGTTTAGATAGGCATGATCCTGCCTTGAGCAGGGGATTGGACTAGATGACTTCCTGACATCCCACCAAACCCTATTTTTCTACAATTAAATATTGGAGATGGTTCTGATACCAAAGTGACAGTAAACCACTCTTTCTTTGCGCTGGATGGAAGATTCCTAGAGTGCTCACAGCTGCCTCACATATTTGAGTTATATTTAGAGATGGGGACTTTGTTTTGGTAGAAAGAATTTCTAAGTACTTAAAAGATACTGGTGAAGAACTTTCATTTATTTTTTCTGTAAAATCCAGAAAAGAAATTTAAAAGTAGATTTTCAATTAAAACAATCTTATAGGGCAGAGGCTAAACAGGGACCTTATAATAAATTCTTTGCCTCCATTTTTTTGTGCACGAACCAGGACTCCCCCACCAGGATTCAGGACGGACTCAGGAGAGATCTCACCAGGCCTGGGGTCAGGGAGTACCAAGTTAGATAACTTCTGGAGGGGCTGGACATGTTCATATCAGCACGTCCAGATGTTCTCCACCCCAGGATGCTGAGGGAATTGGCAGGGGTTATTGCGGGGCCCCTAGCACGGCTTTATGACAACTTATGGTACTCTGGCCAGGTGCCAGAAGACTGGAAGAAGGCCAACGTGGTCCCCATTTTCAAAAAAGGGAGGAGGGAGGACCCAGGCAACTATAGGCTCATTAGTCTTACTTCAATCCTGGGGAAGCTCTTTGAGAAAACTATCCAGGAGCACATTTGTGAGG
>JAGPOW010003642.1:65828687-65857369 GCA_030014935.1 Caiman crocodilus | reverse complement strand
TGATGATGCTCAGGGCAACCAGCATGGGTTCATTAGGGGCAGGTCCTGTCAGACCAACCTGACTGCCTTCTACAATCAGGTCACAAAACCATTAGATGCAGGTGTCGCTGTGGATGCTGTCTTTCTGGACTTCAGGAAGGCCTTTGACACTGTCTCCCACCCCATTCTCATTAAAAAGCTAGGTGACTCTGGCACTGATGCAAACAGTCAGATGGATTGCAAATTGGCTGAGGGGCCGCACCCAGAGAGTGGTGGTGAACAGGTCAGATTCGACCTGGAGAGACGTGGGCAGTGGAGTCCCCCAGGGCTCGGTCCTTGGGCCTGCACTATTCAATTTCTTTATTAGTGATTTGGATGAGGAGGTGAAAAGCACCCTGTTCAGATTTCCTGACTACACCAAAATTTGGGGCGAGGTGGACACACTAGAAGGGAGGGACAGGATACAGCTGAAGCTGGACAGATTACAGGGGTGGGCGAATGAGAACAGGATGGAATTTAATACTGACAAGTGCAGGGTACTGCACTTGAGCATTAAGAACCAGCAGCATACCTATAGGCTGGGGAACTCCCTTCTCATCAACACAGCGACAGAAAGGGATCTTGGAGTCATTATCGATTCCAAATTAACATGGGCTGCCTATGTGAGGATGCAGTCAGTGAGGCTAACTGTACCTTGTCATGTATCCACAGATGCATCATGAGCAGAGCCAAGGAGGTGATCCTTCCCATCTATGCAATGCTGGTCAGGCCACAGCTGGAATATTGCATCCAGTTCTGGGCGCCGCACTTTAGGATGGATGTGGCCAGCATCGAGTCAGTCCAGGGGGGCCACACACATGATCCGGGGACAGCAGGGCAGACCCTACGAGGAGAGGCTACGGGACCTAAACCTGTTCAGCCTTCACAAGAGGGCTGAGAGGGGACCTGGTGGCCCTCTATAAACTTATCAGCAGAGAATGGGAGGCCCTGTTCCCCCGAGCGCCTCCCAGAGCAACAAGGAATAATGGTCTTTAGTTGTAAGTTCAGGCTGGACATTAGAAGGCACTACTTCATAGTCAGGGCAACTAGGATCTGGAACCAACTTCCAAGAGAAGTGGTGCCGTTTCCTACCCTGGGGGGTCTTTAAGAGGAGGCTTGATAATTACCTAGCTGGGGTCATGAGTCCAGTATTCTCTCCTGCCCAGTGCAGGGGGTTGGACTTTATGATCTACTTAGGTCCCTTCCAACCCTACATCTATGAAACTTGAATTCAGTTCAGAAAGTTTTAACTGGCCTCTCTTACAGAGGCCCTTCCCTTTCTACACTTCTTACACTTAATTAAAAAAGAACTGGAAGCCAGAAGAGGAATGACATGATTAAAGCAATGAACTAGAAAAAGATAATTCTAAATCGATGTGGTGTGGTACAATATTGTGTTTTTCAAGGCAAAAGAAAAATACGTTGCAATAACTAAGATGAAAAGTGGTAGCAGCCTGTACAAAGTGATTTAGCTGTGTGAAAGGCCCCATCTACACTGACCAAGTAATGTCTATTAAAATTAGTTTAATCCTAGCATTTATCAGTTTAATATTAAGAATCATCAGGTCATTTTCGTGGGGACTTAATCATTAAGAATACTTTATAGGAGTAAAATATTTGATATATTATTAATAATTCCTAGGGTTATTTTAAATCGAAAGTTCCTTGATTTACATGAATATCAACCCATTACTTTCACATAATCAAATATTATTAAAAGTATGTATGTATATGTATGTGTAAATGTATATACACACACAGCATATATGTATTTATATAACGTTCATGTGTGTGTGCGTACACACGCACTCTCTCTTTCGCCCCCCCAAATTACTGTCTGCATTATACAAAAACATATTCATTTCTTAAGTCCTCTTCTGCTAGCCATTCCGATGATACTACTTTACATTAGTATTATGCTTTGTTTGTTTGGAGCTTTAAGATTATGAATTAAAACCCAATGACCTGAAACTTGTGTAGATATAGATGTACACACACATATACATATTGTATATGTATATCTGTATGCATGTAGATACCTAAACATGTTTCAGGCTCATTGGGTTTTGATTCATAATTTTAAAGCTCCAAATACTTCTTTACTTTAGTATTATGCTTTGTGTATTACTGGAAAGACTTAGCAGAAAAAGACTTAAGATATGAAGTTAGTTTTGTATTCTGTAGCCAATAATTTGCAAGAAACTTTCAAAGGAAGTTGCCTCTGCATTCTTGGGAAGAAAAAGTCCTTTTCCAAAAGAGCACAGGATGATTTTGGCTCCTGAATTACCATTTTTCTCTGTAAAATATTCTTTTACATTTTTGGCCATACTGGAGCTATGCCCAAGTAGAACAGCAATAACATTTACCTCAACAATCTTTCTATGACTGGTATCTAGCTTATTTTGTAAAACATTTAAAGGCTAATACTTTGTTTTTGTGTTATCTAAGGATTACAGAACACTATCATAAACCAAGGTCACAATCCTACATGTCTAGAATGAGCCGAGACCTTGGGATCACTGGATGCCCTACTGACTTCAGTGGGGATCTGCACAGAATTGTGGGGGCAACTGCTTCTGCAACAGATTACAGCATTATTTATTTAGCAAGTGTTCTGGGGAGTTTAGCCTTACTAAGTAGTAAAAACTTAACTGTAAATAATTTAAGACTTCCCTCACCTTATGGGGCAGATAACTTTTCCACCCATTTTACAGATGAACAAATTAATGCACAAAAAGGCTACATAATCTGCCTGAGGCCATAAACAGCAGATCAACCAAATCAGGGTCTTCTAACTTCAGAGTGCTGGTAGCCACATGCTGCACTGGTTGTGGGCATGAAGCCGCATATGACATGGGCTGCATGAGCTTCCCATGTCAGTCATGTGCAGCCTTCCAATCTACCCCCATCCCTTCCTCCTCTGATTGCTGCTGCATAAGTAGGCTTGGCAGGATTTGATTTTTATTGGTAAATGTTGATAAACATCAATTTCACCTGACACTTACAGACCCACAAAAAATATTTCCATTGTTAAATAATCAAAAGTCACAGAAAGGGAACATAAGAAAAAATATGGCTGATGGATCATGTGGTGACAGGGGGGAGCAGAACCGTGCTGACTGCAATTGGATTGCAACTCCCAGAAACCTCAGTGGACTGCAAATGAAGGGGAAGTGACAAAATGGACAAAGAAGCTACTGGCGAGCAGAGCTGGGACTGATGGCAGCTCTGCCACTCAGTTGGCAGCTGTCTTACAGTAGTTGCATGTGTCACAGCGGGCTGCTAACCTGCACTATAATAATTGTATGCTGTCATCGATAAATTACCTGCTCTGTACAACCCAATTTTGTGCTACTTCACAGTTAGGGTGGCTAGGATTTGGAACCAGCTTCCTAGGGAAGTTGTTCTTGCTCCTACCTTGGGCGTCTTCAAGAGTAGATTAGATAGGTAACTTGGCTGGGGTCCTGTGACCCCAGCACTTGCTTCCTGCCATTGGCGGGGGGGGTCAGACTAGATGGCCTGCTCTAGGCCCCTTCTGACCCTAGTTACTATGAAACTATGAAACTATGAAAATTATTAAAAATAAAACTCATATTCTGCCAAGTCTATGCATAACCATACTCCCCACTGATGCTGCCACATGGGCAGCAAGCTCATTGGGCCTTCTACTGTTCTGCCTTGCCTCAAAGACTCCAGCCATATTGGCAGCAAGAACAAGAGCAATGTAGGGAGTGGTAGCCAGCTGGGCCCCTAGCATGTTAACCTTTAAACGGGCCGGATGTGACCCGCAGGCCACCAGTTAGACAGCCCTGAACCAAACAACTGCCATGTAGGTCTAAAATCCAGTCTAGAGTTAGTCAGATATGTTTCAGGACAGTACCTTTAGGACAGCTATAGTACCTATTACATAGAAAACAAACAGAAGTTGGTTCTCACTTTTCATGTGAAATAAAGGTTTCTGGAAAGTTATGTCTATTCCAACTTTTTTTTTTTAATTTTACCTTTACAAAGTTGTCTTCAGTCAACAGTGCAATCTGTTTTTCTGATACTTGACTTTCCACATACCTGAGGTAATAATCATCATCATAATCATAATATAATCATAATAAGGAAGGTATATTTAAAAAGTGACAGAATTAACAAATGAGATCTGGTTAGGAGTGAATTTAAATTAGCAGTCAGGATCTAGTGGGTACCAAGGTTACTGTAGGTTTATACCTGCAATTACCTTTCAACTGGCCATCTAAAAAAAAAATTATCAGAATAGCATGTTTCTGTAAGAAGGATGAAAGAAAACACAGATCTCTTACAGCAATGGGAATGATTTTACAGCAGGTTCTCATGTACCATAAGAACTTCTTACTTAAGCACAAGAGATCAAAAGAGATTCACAAGGAATTCGAAATTGTCTTATGCTGGTTTTACCCATTTTGAGTAAGGACACAGGCATACACAATTGTGCATTTCTTACAAATACACACTGTTTCACAGGATTGAAAAATGTCTTTTTTTAAAGCACTAATTGGATACAGGACTGTTTACATTAATTATTTCTCCTTTACCTTCTAAAAGATGGTAGGCTTCGAATATGCTCACACTGTTCATGTGAAAAAGAATATACTCTTTTTTTAGCTTCTGGAAGCTGGCAACACAGCACACTGAGGGGCTGGGAGTAGAAATGCTCCACAACAGACAACTGAAAGAGACAATACATTAAAAATATTATATATTTTTACATATATATTTAATTCTTCTTGCTATGTCCTATGGATTGAAAGTTTCTTTTTAAAGAAGCTACACAATTTATTAACAGTTTCTAAAATAACTACACTGATTTTAAAACATTATAATTAGTTTAACAAATGTATATGTCAGGTTGAATTAATGCTTTCTAGCTGCTAGAAGTGGATGATTGTTCTGTCAATAACTTTGCCATTTTCTGCTGTGCATATTATTCAGCTTTTTTTTTCGTTTGTTTTATACAACCAGACTAAACAGCTGGTCAAATATGACTTGATTAGTTTACTCAGTGAATAAGAATAAGCTTCAACAAATGCATTATTTACTGCATGGGTTTTGGGTTGCAGCCATGTTGGTCTAGAGACATAGGGAGGCAAGGTTCTTTGGTTAGATATGATATCTTTTCTTAGACCAACTGAATAGCTGGAACAAAATTTTTAGCAAGTCTTTGGGAGTAGTTATCCTTCTTCAGGCACCTGGAGTCTCTGCTGTTCTGAGACTCCAAGGAATGAGAGAAGCTAAAAAAGTGTGACAGGTGTCAGGAAGAATGTAAATAGGTGGAAATTAGGAAAACAAAAAGGTAGAGCAGGGAAGTGGGGGGAGGGAAGCAGGGGGAGAGGGAAGAAAGCCAGAGGTGAGTAAGGGAGACAACAGTAGTAGTAATTCAAGGTAGAAAAGAGGCTGTCTGTGAAAAAGGAAATAGCTGGAAATTAGAAAGACAAAGAGCAGAAAAGTAGGGGAGGGGAAAGGAAAAAGGGGTGGTGGGGAGAAAAGCGTAAGAGGTCAGGTCTAGCAGGTACCTTTACACATTACAAACTACCTGACATCTGATTCACCAGGTACCTGCCAGACCTGACTTCTTACATTCCTGCCCCCTGCTACTTTTCTGTCCTTGGTTTTCCTAATACTTCCTTTTTCACAGACAGCCTCTTTTCTACCTTGAATTACTACTACTGTAGTCTCCCTTACTCACCTTTGGCTTTCTTCCCTTCCCTGCTTGGCGCACCTCCTCCTCGAATGCGCCAGGCTGCAGCCCCTGCACCTCCTCCTCCAGAACTTGTTGCTCAAGTTCTGGCTGCACTATTCCCCGCACCTGTTTGTTTATGCACACCCCGTCCGTCGCCCCACCAAGGCCCAGGACCAACTGGTCAACCTCCTCCTGGCTCTGGCCAAGTTAGTCATCTGGCTATCCAGGAAGGAGGCTCTGGCCGGGAAGGTTCCCGGTGACCTCGGGGCGTTTTTCCTTGGTGTCCTTCAGGCACGCGTCCGCACGGAGTACCTCGCGGCAGTAGCCGCTGGCGAGCTCGACCAATTTGCTAGCCGGTGGGCACTATCTGGGGTGCTCTGCTCACTTATCCCTGGGGGAGCACTCATTTTGACCCTGTGACCCCCCACATGCACACCCTGTTTTGTTTTCTGTTGTCCCCCATTTACGTTTGATTAATATTTTGGGAGCCCAGCCCCAAGTATAACATCAGCAGCGGCCCCCAGGCCTAATTTTTTTCTGTTTTGTTTTCTGGAGCAGCCTTACTCGTGCTGCTCCACATCAAGAGGACGCCAGAACACCGCCGGCCCCGTCCTGGGGGGCCCCACGACATTTCGGCGGCTGTGGCCACTGCCACACGGACTCCCCTTGGGACCCGGACATATCCAATCGATCCCTTCCCCGCCTCCCTTTTTTCCTAATTTCTACCTATTTACATTCTCACTGACATCCCTCCACACTTTTAGGTTCTCTCATTCCTTGGAGTCCTAGAACAGCAGAGACTCCCTATGCCCAAACAAGGGTGCTGGGCCCAAAAGCTTGCTAAGAACTTTGTTCCAACTACACAGTTGCTGTAATAAAAGATATCACATCTACCCAAAGAACCTTGCCTGCTTTATTTACTGCATGTTTTTTGGAAGGCAAAGAAACATAATTATTTTGTCTAGTTATGTAAATCTTTTCTGCTATAGAATGATTGCCTTTTGAAACCTTTACAAAGTCTGTATGTTTATTTGCTTCAATTATTATGTGTCCCTGAAGAGGACAATTGTACAACTTGCACACTCACAAGATTGTGGAGTTCTGCTAACAAGTGTTCGTAGGGAACCTGGGGCATCATTATTGATCCTGGAAACTTAAGATAGCTGGGCTGAAAGGCATCATTTCCATGATGGGGAGAGGCTATATGCAAGATGCTTTAAGAAACTAAGGAAAATGACAGCAACTTAAGAGCAGAGTTGTGGGATCCAAACAGCAGCATGGGAAGTGCTACCAGGCTCAGGCCAGCTGGCATATTTATTTCCCCTTCCCACAACACCCCCCCCCCCAAAAAAAAACACCCCTGATTCTGCCCTTGAAGCATGTTCTCACTTTTTTTGTTTCTTTGTTTCCAACTTTTTTCTTTCTATGGCTTTTGCTATAGAATGACAAGGATTCTAAAAATGTTCCCTTCTTCATGACTTGTTTGATTTTGAAAATATGGGAAGGTTTGTAGGAAACTGCCCAGAGACTTGATCTGACTCCACTATATTCAAAGGGAATTTTGCTATCAACTTCAAGAAAAGCAAAGTTAGGCTTTAATAATGTGGTTGCAAGTCATCCAATGTGGAGAAATCCTATTCCATTTTCACCATCTCTCAACTGAATACTTCTTGCGCCTGCTTACCTGAAAGCCTTTGATAAAATTCTGGACTGAGAAATCATGGTACAAAAATATGTTGATTAGGACCTGAAGTACTTTCTCACTTAATTTAAAAGGAAACTTGGTTGTCAGAAGTAGCTGGAGGAATCAAAGAGAAACAATTTATTTTCTTGCTGAACTTTGCCAGAAGAGATTACATTTAAGGTTATGTGTAATTTCAAGTAGCAATACTAGTAGTGTTCTTTCTTGAATACATAAGTAATAAAGCAGTTATATCTGCCTTTGGTTTAATTCTTGACATGCGCTAAAATTACACTACAATAACTCGTTAATCGTAGCAGCTTCTGCTAAGCAGCATACATTTCAATCTCCCTCTACACATGCTGTGCTGGAAAAGTCTCCTGCCGTGCCACATGTGCATGACAGGAGGTGCAACTGTGGGATCATGCATTAGATCCAACTGGGAGCCTGATCCCAGGCTCCCATTGCACTGGCAAGGATCAGGCTCCCACAGATTGGGAGCTCCCTCAGAGCTTCATGCACTTCCAAGGCTAGGAGACTGCAACAAACATGATCTCTCAGCCCTGGCGGCTTCACAGAGTCCATAACTATGGGATTCTGGATGCTGGTAGTTGCAGAGATGATGCCAGGACCCAGAGTCTGCTGCTGCTGGAATTGAGAATCCTCTGTTACAGGACTCCTAGTCCCAGCTGGCAGTGCAAATTAAAGCTTGATAGCAACCAGCTATCAGTTAGTACACATTTTTGAGATCTAACTTTATAGCTAGTTGGAGCATTTTATGGCTTGATAGGTACCTTGCACCTGGCTAGTCTCAAGGTAACTGCACAATTAACTGTGTAATACCTGTAGCATATAGAGGGAGCCTCAGACATGCAGTTTTATTTACAGGGACATTTTAAAGTTTACTGTTATAGGACATTTTAAATGTTATCCAATTTAAATTACATGCAAATTTTATATCAATTCCCTCCCTTTTTTTTTCAAATTATGATATAGCAAATATTACAATAAGCAGAGGCATTATTACTTTCTGAAAACATAAAAGATGATCCACAGACATTCTGCATATGGACTAGCACTGAAACCACACAAGCAACATATTTGAATGGTTGGACATTATAACTGCACAAATCTCACTTTCATCAGTCTGAAGAACTTCCATTCAGCATAATTTTCATTGTACATATAGGCTAAAATGTCATCCTTATTTGGAACTAAGTGAAAAACTTCAAAGCAGTGCTTTAATAAAGGAGAGAGAATAACAACTACATAGCTCTGTGTATGCATGTGCATGCATGCACACACCAAAACAAGTAAGAGATTAAGGCATGTATGGAATAATTTCTGAACTACCTCCAGAACTGAGTAAAGGGGAAATTCTTAGTAAGTGACTTGATAAGCAGCTTTAAAGCAATGGCTTGATATAAAGAACATATGGCTTTCAGGAACAGATTCTCCTTTAAAAGTTTTAAGCTAGCCTAAATTCATAGAATCATAGAAAATTAGAGTTTGAAAGGACCCCAGGAGGTCATCTAGTCCAAAAAAGTGTAAGATGCTATTACACACGTCCATAGTACTTGTGCATATTTACTCCCACTAATTTATCTAGAAAGCCAATTACCTTATCAATTACTGTTGCCAGGTGCTCCTTACATGAAAGACACTGGAAGAGCTCTATACACAGCAGAGAAGAAACAGAATGAGGTAGTAACCTGTGGATGATCATTGGAGATGTGGCTATCCCAAAAATGAGAACAAGAGGTAATTCATGTATGTGCTGACTAGACCATGGGGAAAGGAGAGAGAAAAAAAAGAAAATGTAATAGTTATACTTCTTTTCTCCACTATTTTCAAATAAAATAAACAAATGCAACACAGCACATCCCTGTTACAGCAGCAGGCTAAACAGATTGAACAGGAGACAGAAGTAATGTAAAAAAACTACTGTAACTAGAACAAAATGAATTCTGACGGGGCGGGGGGAAGCAAGTGTTATATACACCACCCACCCCACATTCTCCCCCTGCCAAACGGGGGTAGAAATCAAACTATTTTATAGGATACATAACTTCAGAAAGAAATTTTTTAAATATCTGCCTTTAGAGTCAGAGTACATGAAGGAGTCCCTCTGTTAATTTTATCTAGCTGAAAAGCCATATTTAAATAATTATATTTTGCTGCTTTTATTTGTGTATCAATTTGTTCATGCATTATGAGCCAGGAAAAACTGGTGCATGAGTGTCAATATAGCATTAATTACTGTATGTTGCATGAAAATACTGTATCACCAATAATTTCTTTTAAAAAAATCCTAAACTACTTTGTTTCTCTTTGTATGGAAGTTTTTTCCATTTTTGCTCTCTATAAATCTCTTCTGAGCTGTGACCATCAGAACTGAATACTGCATTCAAAGGAAGGTGTGTCTGTCCTTTATAGAGAGCCAAGACATTTTTAGTACAGTATTATTCCTTCCGTCTTTCCCAGCTTCATGGAATCCAAAATGTTTGTTACCTCTCAGTATACATTTTCTTATAGATAATTAATATATTCAAACGTACCCACATATCTTCACAGAGCCCTGGGGCACCCACTACCATCCTCCCTCTATGATAAGTATTTATTCCTTTTTTGTTTTTAACCTTAGTGAGTTTCTGATCCATGACAGAGCATCAGCTCTCATCCTGTGGCTACTTCTTTTCCTTAACTATGTTCTTCTAAGGAGTTTTATAGGCTATTATATAAAACCAAATAAATATTTGTCATTTATCTTCTGTTCTTTCACTATCTTCAAAAAAAGTCTAATGAACTAGAAAGGTAGGATTTTTCTATTAAAAAAAACCTTGTTTTTGGTCTTATATGCATCCATAATGCACTCTATCTTTCCATCTTTATTATTTCAACAAGGGCGCAGCTTATATTTGAGTATTAAGTGAATTGGTCTAATTTCTGGAACATCCCTAGCATCTCTAATTTTAGAGATTAAGATAGTATTGCCTAACTTTCAGTCCATCAATACCGTAATTAATTTTAAAAGCAGACAACTTTTCTCTTACTTGTACAGTGACTGTACTGACTCTAGAATTATCTGAAGATACAATCTGAAAAAAGGTATGCTTTACATATCAAGGTAAGGCAAATTATTTACTACAAATTCATGACTATTTGGAAAACTGAACACTAGGATTCTTTCCAAGTGAATTGTGGGAGAATGTGTCCATCCTTCCTGGCATGTAGAAGGGGGCTGTAGACAACAGTACAAGTGGTGTTTATTTCCCCAGCTAGGTTACACAGCCCAGGTCCAAAGCACCACCACAAAGCTCAGTGCGGACTGGAAAAACCCACCCAAAAATAAGGTAGTCCGCTAAACTCCCTTATGCTATGCATTTCCCTCATGGCAACAACCAGAAAATAGGTGGAGCAGGAAGGCATTAGTCCAAAATCTCAGTTCAAATTACCTGCTAATAACGATGAAGTCTTGGAGTACTTTGGTTGTGAAACTTTCCAGGTCTTTGAAGATAACCACAATTGGAGGAGACTGCCAGTGACTGAGAGAAGTTCTTTTTTTGCTTGGAGTTTCAGAACCTGTTTTCTTTAAAGCCATTGTGCATACATTATAAAACAGAAGGTAGCAAGGTATAAAGGTAAGCTTCTCGTCTCCTATGTTATACCCAAAATAGATAAAAGTAACTATTTCAGGAACACAATACATCTTCTGTTACTGTACACAGCTGCAGCAGTCTTCCTGTATCATGGCTGTTTTACTTCAGATAACAGAGAACAAGTAAAAACAACATACCAGTAAGGGCATATCATGCCCTTAACCTCTTCAAGTGTAGAGAGCCTCCTAGCAAAAGAACTACTGTGATTCCAATGGGCAACAGGTGAGACAATATGGACAACATCTGCCCACTTTAGCATATGCCTTTGCTGCTACAGGGCACTGCATAAGTCCACCTCCATTTGCAAAGCGCACAAGTTTCACTGAGGTCATGTAATACAGTGAATGTTTTTAAAGCTTTTGTTTTTAAAACTTATCGCATGAGAACAAGAAGAAACCTTTGGAGTGTGAGTCACTTCTATAAAATATGTGTTCCTAGATTGTAAGAAAATATGAAACATTTAGGAAGTTGAAGGCTGTAGTGCACAGTTCACACTTTAGATGGTTTAATGGGCACAATTAAATTACTAAACCACATCCCCAGGTATATGGCTGTATATAATATTTAATGCAAGTGTTTCAGGGCTCGCTTTTGAGGAGAATATTTTTAGGAAGTCATAACTGAGTTTTAAGCCTCCAAAATGTTTAGAAATAAACAGGAGGCTTGTTAGTTTTCATAATCCTTAAAACACAAACAAAAAATTTAAGTGCCTTTCCAAAAAAGGCGCACGCAATCATAATTCCTAGTCTGAGGTCATTAAAAAAGAAGAAAAAAAAAAAACACTTTCAGATTCTGAAAAGCTCAGGAAAAGGTATTATCTAGCATGTGACAAAAAGCTAATTTTGAAAGCATTTTGACTGTCAGATATAAAACTATGGGTGCAGAAACTAAACATTTATTAAGTGAAATGGACATATATAGGATGCACATTTACTCTGCAGAAAAAAACTGTTCTCTGATGCAAAGTTACTTCTGTAGAAGTCAGAAGTAAATTTACTCCCAGGACAGTTGCTCCAGTATACATGCCGTGTGTTTGCTAACATGGTAGTAGACAAAGCTAGACAAAACAGAAGATGGATTTCTTCCAGGACAAAGCCTTTTAATTCTGGGATCAACTGCCATTCAAAATGTGTGTAAATGACTGCCTCCATTATTGTTTTGAGAAAAATAATTAGACTCAGACTAATCCCAAGATTTGTTTTTAGCCTGGGGTAGCTTTCTGCTCAATGCAAACTGGTTTGACTGCCACCTAGTGGCTAGGTGCTCCACTGGCCTAGAAACTTGAAAGAGTCATTTGTACAACTAACTGCTCCTTACTACACAGTAAATTTACTGCAGGATAAAATCCAGGTTAAAATTATTCTAGGTCAGTGGTCTCAACCTTTTGAGACTCAAGGCACCCCTCAGTGCCAGGACTTAATTTTCACCCATTTTTCAACTACAGTAAAATAAGAAAGTTCTTCTGTTGTAGAGCTCAGAAAGACCATAACAGGTCAGAAAGTTTTTTGACAACATGGATTCCTATTTGAAATCTCAGGGTTTACTGTAAGAATCATGGGTAGGTATTTGCATACCTAACAGTGCTATTGCAAGGAACCCCAGAATGACCTGGCTGAAAAAAAAAAAAAATTACTGCTCTGGTTTAACAGTTTTCAAAATGCATTTCCCAGAATCTTGGGGTTCTGCTATGGGTCATCAGGGGTTCTGCAAACAGATTGAATGTAATGATGGAGTGGGCCGGGAATGGGCCATTGCCAGGCAACACTGTTCTTGACAAACAAATCACATGTCCACACCCTAGGGTATGAAGTTAAATTCCTACAAGACTCCATAAATCTGGCATTTTGTAAACTGGCGATATGAAAACCTACCTTTGTCACGCGCTCATACCAGTCAGTAAGAGCATCCAGTGAACAGCAGATCCTTTTTTTGGAAACTGTAACATATTCCTCCTCTTCGGACTGGTCTTCTTCTACATAACAGTCCATTAACTGTCCCATCAGCTTCTTCAGCAGATGTCTTATTCCTTTCCAATACACGTAGATGCACATTGAGGAAACATTTTAGTTACCACAAATTGTAAACCCCTCACCACACAACAAAATCTACATTTTATTGAAGTTTATCCTGTTTTTCTCTCTTATTTATAACTTTCTCCAATACGCTCTGCCTCCCTGAAGAGCAGTATTCTCAGACTACCAAGACAAATTCCTAACCTCATCAAATAAGTGTTCAATATACACTGTGTTGTTAGCTTACTATCTTGCCTAGGAATCAAAAATGAAAATCCATATGCTGATCCTTTCCCTCCCCTGGGCTTGAAACCATGAACTGTTACTGCAATATTAGATCAACCTGAAGTGAGGCCAGAAGCCTAATTAAGAGATTTGGTAGCATTTCCAGGAGTGATTTCAGTCCTTGAGTTTCGGGAAAAAAAAATGTAAAATATTTGGCAGAAAGTATTATAGATGTTTCCTGCCTGCAATAAAATAATTTAAAAGCATTTAAAAGGACTACCTGACCTGCTTCACTCTTAATGGCATATAAACGAGCCGGCTGGTAAGTTTTTCATACAGTATCAATATGTATACACCAGGCCTGTCCTTGCCATTTAGAGAAAAATGGCTAGTGTTTTTCTGCAAATAGATAAAGCAAATCTTTTAAACAGATGCAATTCCCCTCACTGTAAAATTATTCTGACTCAGAGTTGATGGCTAAAGGACAGGGATTGGTATTTATGAGAGTGTTCTCTACTGAAGGAGATTTTAGCATACAAATCTCAAACTTCTCTGCTTCTTTCAGTGTTAACAAAGGATATGGTTAGTTTAAATATACAACTGCAAAATCTTTATGTCTGCAATAGCTTTATTGCAAATTGTACAGGCTGACAAAGCTAAAATGCTGGCATAAGGAGTGGTAGAATGCTTATTTTGAACAAAGCTGGAAACAGCTCAAAATATGTAAAGGAGACTAATACACTGGTCACAGATTAGACTAGATGCCTGGAATGGACAGTAGTACTACACTGGGTCACAAATTGGATTAGATGTCTGAAGTCTTTTGCATTCTTACTTTCTATTACTTTTACACCAAGAAAAATATAGAATTTGTAGTTAAGGGTATTCATCATTTGAATGTTGTCAAAACAATGACAGTATCTACCTGGACATTCCTTGGCTTGCAATGAAACTAAATAAGGAGTTACATTATCCTGAAGAACCTCTGAAAGATGTTTAAATGTCAAGTCGTGATCAGTAACATTTACACCTAGAAGGAAGACAAATTAATACTGTATTATTCCTGTTTGTGACCACAATCCCTGAACAGCAAACTATGCAACAAGATAATGCTCAAAAATAGACAAGCAAGTGAAAAAAAAAAACAGATTGCTTTTAAGGTAAGATATAAAGGGTGTTCAGAAGCTCCCATTAGTGCTAACTGAGTAAAAGCAACAGAAAGTGTTTAATCAATCAAAATCCCTCCACAGGGAAGAAAAGCTCAGGCACCTGAGACTTGTATCTTAGGGGTTGTCTACATGGGCAGTTGTGAAATAAATCAAGCTTGTAAATTTTCGGCACACTAACAACTCAATAGTAACTTGCCAAATGGATGGGGGGAAAATGCATTTGTGGTCATAGTCAGTCTGTCCTGGGAGAAAATGGTGATCTGTAAATGCAGAGGACTACACTTGATGGCTTGAAAGTTCTTTTCCAGTCCAATGGTCTTATGCACACACTTAGTATGCAGTAAATTTATTTTGTTTACTTCGCAGCAAATCCCCCAAGTAGGTAAACCTTCAGTTGCATGCCATCAAAATCGGAGTACTTCAACTCTGAATTTCAGTGAACTAGGTATCAAGGAGGCTAATCAAATGCAAAGAGGAGTAAAAGTCTACTTTATTTTTGTTATGTAGAATTTTGAAGGGACGAAGACAATGAAACTGGTAATTACACAAGAAGACTCTCCAAACTCTTCACAGATATTAAGACCCTCAATAATCCTATGATACAAGTAGTGTTTATTTTCTCTCTGTTCCCTGCCACAATTATTCAACAAATTGAATTCAATTCCAGGAAGGCACATATTTGACATTTTAAAGAAGGGAACCCAAGACAGTTTGGTAGTGTGGCTAAAGGAAGTGACTGAAAAGGATTTGCTGATCTGCTGATCAGGTTTCTTAAACAGATTAATGATTACAGATCTAAGCAATTTTGTAACTGTTTTACACAAGCAAGTTTCAAAGCTAGTTAGAAAATTCCACTACTATAGGAGAGGCAGCCAGTCAAACATTACTATAGCCACTTAAGTTGAAATGCTGGCTCCACTGAGGTTAAAAGGTGAAACTCCCAGTAATATTTATGGATTAAATCATTGTGTCTCTTTTTTCTTAAGTTCCTTATTTGTCAAAAAAACCAGAAGGTAATAATAGGCTAAAGTGGGTCATCAGAACAAACACAAGACATTTGTATACTAGGTAAAGAGAAACAATGTAATAAGTTAGATAGTTCAAACAAACTGCAGAGCAAGTTAGTGGAAGAACTGGGAACAGAAGTCAAACATCCTGATTTCCAACCTATTATTCAACACTGCCTCTGATTGCCTACGATGGGAGTGCTAAAACTCAGCCCACACCCCAGGCTGGATCTGGACCGTGGGCTCCGTGTGGCCTGGATCTGGACCCACATGCAGAAGGGCAAGCAGAACCATGTCAGCAGAGCCATCACTTACTCCCTTGTCATCAAAGACCATTCCCAATATGGTCCCACATTTCTGGATTTTGCAGCAGGCCCCAGCCTTTTCCCCAACCCTTCTGGGGCCCCCATGGGCCAAAGAAAATGGCTCCACAGGTCATACGTTTCATACTTCTTCCTCAAGATAATGTCTGTGATGGAGATATTCTTATGTTGTGTGATACACATAGAAAAAACAAGACAAACCAAAACATGTTAACAAACAAGAGTCAAGGAGAGAGTTGAATGTAGCCAAAGCTCGAGCTCCTTGCTCCAATAGCTGGAACGCATTGACTCAATTTCATGTGACCTTTATATTAATTTAGAGAGCTGACACAAGAGATGTGACAGATGTAACACCAAGTATCTTAAAATGCCAAAAAAGGTTACCCAAGACCAGAGCTGCAGTAGGAATTTCGCTGGACTTCATCCGACAAGTCCATTCTGTCTTCTTCTCTTGGAATTCAGAGTGAGATTGTCTCAGAAAATGTATTATGTTATCATATAACTGTTTATTCAATTCCTCTTGTATATGCTACAAACAAACATTAAACAGTTTTTATTATACAGAAATACAGAGACAAGAATCCCTCTCATCTCCCTCCTCTCCTTTCAATTTACTGTTTTTAATAGCCCCAAAGCAAATTATCCAGCGTTCAGTTCTGAGAAAATGTTGTTTTCATGTCAAATTTGAACATTGAGTGTTATTTATTAGGTGGCAGGAAAAATGCTTTCCCTAGATGTTCTGATCATGCGCCTCAATAACAATTACAGGATACTGTATCTTCACTTAACTGCCTGGTTGCATGACAGTTTGTCCAGGAAAAAAAATATTTTAGCTATGGACAATTGTAAGTAACCTTTGGATGAACAAAATTACAATTACTTTCTAGCAGAATCCTACATCTATGCTTATTATTCCCTACTGATTTATGAAACACCTGCAAGCAGAGTTTATGCAGTTCTATAATTATTCCTATAAATCTAATCAGAAAAAGGCTACAAGAAAGCAATAGGTCTAAATTATGGGGGGGGGGGGGGGGAATAAAACTTCAGCCACATCACTGATGATGTGTCACCATCTTTTGCTCCCCTTTGTCCTTACAGGATTATTTTCATACTGGGACCAAAACAACTAAAAAAAAAAAATCTCTGAATGACAGATATACATTATAACACATTACCGGCATTGTTCTACTTCCCTTTATTGTTACTTGTATTTGTGGTGTTCTAACTTCAGCCCAGTTTGCTACTTCTGCTGAAAGTTAAAATCCAGTGACTATTATGAGTCTGTTGCTTTAGAATGTGGATGTTAGAAAGAGGAAGAAAGGACAATCTCATGCTCCTACCAACAAAATTTACTCACAGGGTTCGTTTTGGGGCCTGTCGTCACTAAGCATGAGGCAACCTGGCAAGAGTCAGCTTGTAGTTTCACCTAATCATGTTAAAGAGCCCAGCACGAGTCTGGCTCTATTCATGCTGCAGAGAAGCAATCAGATTTCTTACACTGTTTCTTTTTGTGACCATCAGTGCACATTTAACACAAAATTACATTGAGCTGGTCCATAACACCCTAGGTCAGCAGTTCCCAACCTTGGGGTTGTAACAATAAAAAAAATGGGGTTGCAAAGACACTTGACAGGGTCAACCAATTACAGTGAAAATCACAGAAAAAAAAGCAGGAAATGGTAGGTTCCCCCTGCAGGCTGGCAGAGTTCCAGCGGTTTGGAGTAGGGGGAGCGGGAGGAGAGCGATCAGAGGCAGGGAGTAGCACCTGCATGTGTGCACACACTTATGCATGTAGCAGGCAGGCAGCTCCCTCCAGCTAAATCTATGCAGGGATGGGAAGGCAGATTGAGGTCCCCATAGTGAGGGAGAGAGGAGGAAAAAAAAGCAGGGCTGGAACACTGCCCGGTTGGGTTGATGCATGGGCCCCAAGGCTGGGGCAGGAATAAGGGGTCTGGGTGGGGAAGCAGGATGGAGTTATAGGCAGATTGTTCAGAGGGTGGCAGGGGGGCTGGCTCCCAACTTCTGTGCACGCTCCTGGGGAAGGTAGCATAGGAGGGCAGATGCTCCCCAGATTTGTGTGTAGGGGTGAATGAGATGCCTGCTATGGGCTTGGGGCTCCCTGCCCTGCTGCCCTCCCCTCCAGGGCCTCCACAGCCCAGTGGATGGGACCAGCATGGGAGGGCAGAGCAGGGCAGGGAAGCTCAATGCTGCTGCCAGGAGCTCCATGCCAGCCGCACGGCTGTGGTGAGGCACCGTCTACCCATCTAGCAGCAGCAGGTGTCACAACTCTGAGTCGCCCCTGCTACCAGACAGGCAGGGGGTACCTTCCCATGGTGGCACAGACAGTGTGGGGCTCCCGGCAGCATCACTGAGCCTCCCTGCCCCACTCTGCCCTCCCATGCTGGGTAGCCCATCCACTGGGCTATGGAGGCCCTGGAAGGGACGGCAGCAAGGTGCCCCAAGCCTGCAATGAGCAGCCTACATTCCCACCCCCCCCAGGTTCCGCTCCAAGCATATTGCTCACAGTGGGAGGGGGCGTTGATCTCATCTGCATTATTTTGGGGGTCACAAAAAATGTCCAATGTTTAAATGGGATCATGCTAAGGAAAAGGCTGGGAAGCACTACCCTAGGTCCTTGCTCTGTATGGTTACAATACAAATTATTTCTTCCAATGTACATTAGTCCTTCATCTAGTTTTTTAAGTCCTTATTCCTTGTGCATCATTTCCAAATTTTGCTATCTTGTCACCCTCTTTACCAAATCATTTGAAATGCTAAGTGAAAACAATGCAGATTTTGAGCATTACTTTGTTGACTTGATGAAACCTGACAATTTAGTTCTTACTCTGTTTTTCAACTCTTAATGAGTTTCTAATCTATAGCAGTTTAGTATTTCTCACCACAGGATCACTGTGCTTCCCTAACAGCTGCTTGTGAAGGACTTTTTTCATAACTGTTTTGGAAGTCCAATAAGTTACATCTGCAGGCTCTCCCTTATCTAATATGTTCTGGAAAGTAACTGCAATGTTAGATACCTAGAATAATTGCTCTGCTGCTAAACTGATAAGAATAATAATAGGAGCTTGAGAGAAAAAGATGGATTTACAAAAAAAAAACCAAAAACAAAAAAAAAATCA
This sequence comes from Caiman crocodilus, assembly GCA_030014935.1. Classification (NCBI taxonomy): domain Eukaryota; kingdom Metazoa; phylum Chordata; order Crocodylia; family Alligatoridae; genus Caiman; species Caiman crocodilus. Next base: position 65,838,428 of record JAGPOW010003642.1, on the reverse strand, counting down.
CACACAGATACATTTTTTTCCAGATGCCAAATATACACTCCTTCAGTAAAAATGGTAAGACAAGTATAAAAACATTCTTTCGGTGCTTTAAAAAAAAGTCTGTTATATTTTTAAGTTCAGCACAGGGCCCAAATTCTTTTTTTACATTAACAGGTGGAGGGGGAACCAGATGTGAAAGCTAGGAGACTACATTTCTCTGATATTCCCCAACTAAAAATACTTCTCATCTGCTCCATCTTGCAACATTAAGCTTATTAAAACATCTAGGGTTTCTGTTTAAAACATACTTATATAAATAAGACTTCAAGTTACCAAAAATGTTGAGGAAAGATTTTATATTCTGTAGAATATTATGTTAGTGGTTTTCCAGCTACCATTCTGTTTTGCATCTTAACAGGACTGGTAAGTTTATCCAAGTGTCTTCTGCTATTCTGGGGTCATCCTGACTGGATGTTCCCTCCTTGTTCAAATGTTGGTACGAAGTCCAGTTCATCCTGCCTGATGTTGCTTGCTCCTGGAGTTAGCATCAACAAATTATAGCTAGCATAACTGTCCTATGATAATACTGTGCCATACCTTCAAGCATCCACTTGGAGCTGTGCAGAAGCCCCATATCTCCTCCCCTTCTGTGGAAAAGAGAAGATTCAGGAGCCTTTGACAGGAAGCACTGAACAGTAGTTGCAAGGCCATTACTAAAGGGATGCACCCTCCTATCAAATCTAAAGCCAGGATCTGAAATCAGATTGCAAAAATGCTAAGGATCTGAATTTTCTCTGCATGGAGTCTGGCCTGTTCTGGAACTCTACTTCAGGTACAATTGAGAAGCTCATTATTTTCTTATTTTATATTTAACACTACATATGAACACTGCACTACTTAATATCATTAAGACCACCCTTTCCTCATTATGAAAAGCTGAACAGGACTTCATCACCAGGTAACCTCAACTGTATCATGTGGATAGGACCAAAGCAATCATGGGGGAAGCAGGCTGCGACCGACACAGGCCAATAACAGAGCTGGCTGAATATCAGAACCTCCTTCACTATGCAAAGGTCTGAGCAAAAAGCAAAGAAAAATAGGAAAAAATAAAAGTAGCCACCCAGCCTGTCAGTCCAGGGAAGGGAACTTCATTCAGTAAGTACACTTCTTTCAACTCACTAGATTTATTCTATTTTAAGTAAATGATATTCCACATCATACTATGCACTTTCTGATTGTCTTTTCATGTGCATGGTAGACCAGGACCTGTTGGATGGATGTGAGCTAGTAACCTTTTTAAGTTCCTCTTCTCTTGTGTGTGTTTCAAACAGAGACCACACAGGGAAGAGAGAGGGAGGAGATGGGGGAAAATATGTTCAGAACCTGGCTGTACATATTCAAAAGCTTTCTGCTCCAAGCCACCGCACACTCACAGAACCCCCGTTTCTCTCTGCCAGCTCCCCACACTTAACCTCTTGCCACAACCACATCTCCTCTCCTCCCTTGTGCTCAGAACGGCAATTCCACTGAGGAAGGAGCTCAGAAGACAAATACTGCTGCAGTAAGAATGAAATAGGATGTTCCATCACACAGTCACCTCTTTCTCCTTTCCTGCCTCCTCCTCCCAACATACCCGTTGCTACTGTAATCTCTCTCTTCCTCCCATGTGCTCAAAACAGAAACTCCATCTCCTCCCCCAGTTTTTAATATGCCAGATTCAGAAAAAGAAAATGTGTTTAATGCCCTTTCTAAGGCTACAGATTTTACAGCATGCTATTAGGGCTGTGCCAAGCTTCGGGTGGCTACTGGATTCAGAGGAGATTCAGCCCGATTCAGTGGCCGGATCTCCAAATCCGAATAGAATCAGGGGACCAATTAAAAGGTCCAAATTGATTCAAAGCTCTCCAAATCTTCGGAAAAGGTGATGATTCAGGCAGTTCCCAGTGGCTGCAGCAGGGAGCTGCAGCCGGACTCAGAGCTGGTAAATACTAGGGGTGGGGGGATGAGGGGCTGGGGGAGGAGACCGTGAGCGGACCCCTGCCAGCCCCCCTGCCCCAGCCTTCCCCATGGCTGCCCTGCCCACCCCAGATCCTGGCGATTTAAAAAAAAAAAGCCCCCAGTCACTGGGTGCTGCTGGGTGGGGGGGATGATCCCCACTGCCCCCTACTTCCTCATGCTGCATGGGGAGCTCTGCAAGAGCCCCCTGACCCCCCCGCCCTTACTCCCCCAGTCTTGCCATGGGTGCCCCACCCAGGCCAGCTCTGGCCCTTTAAGAACCCCCCTGCCCTTCCCAAAAAAAACCCCCAACAACACACACACTAAGAAAAGCCCTGGGACTCACTGCTCCTGCACCAGCCTCGAGGCTTTAGGTTGGCTCATGCACAGCCCCCTACATGGGATGGGGCAGCAGGGATCGCCCCCTGCCAGGCAGGAACAGTGAGTCCAGGGGGTTTTCTCAGTTTATTTTTTCCTTAAAGGGCTGAAACTGCAGCAGGCGGAACAGCCATGGGGGGGCCAGGGGAACAGGGAGGGGTCGGGGGGGCTTGTGGAGAGCCCCTCACACAGCATGCAGCAGTGGGGGGCAGCAGGGATTGCCCACCACCTGAAAGCACCCACTAAATCAGGGGTGTTTGGTTTTTTTCTAAGTGCTGGGAACGGGGGCAAGTGGGGCAACCATTGCCGGACTAGGAGAGTGGGCAATTCAGAAATTCAGCAGGAGCCATATCTCCAAATCAGATCCAACCAAATTAAATCACCGTCCCCCAAACCGGCTGAATTCAAATCCAAAGTGAATACTAGCAGCTTTGCACAGGTCTACATGCTATGAGGGACAATATATCATAGAACTAAAATGGCAGCTGGAAAACCACTAAAATAATATTCAATAGAATATAAAAGCTTTCCTCAATATTTTTGGTAACTTGAAGTCTTATATAAGTATGTTTTAAGTAGAAACCCTATTTGTTTTAATAAGCTTAATGTTGCAGGATGGAGCAGGTAAGAAGTATTTTTAGTTGGGGAGTATCTGAGAGATGTAGTCTCCTAGCTTTCCCATCTGGTTCCCCCTCCACCTGTTAATATAAAAAAGAATTTGGGCTTTGTGCTGAACTTCAAAAGTGCCTCCCGCCACTGTGCGTACCCCAGAAGGGCATGGGGGGGGGAAGGGGAAAGGACACATGCCCCCAGATCTGCGCATGGGTTGGGGCCAGGGCTGCATCAGGCTCTTCCCAGCGGGGGGCTGGGCCACATTGTGCCCAGTGCAGGCAGCAGCAACACTGAGAGGGGAGGTTGGGGGGGCTGCAGCCACCCCAAAATTTACTGTAGCCTCTGCTCCCAGTGTGCTGCCACATGCCCTGAGCACAGCCCCGGCCCAGCCCCCGCTGGGAAATGCTCAGCACAGCCCTGGCTGTAGCTCACCTCACCCCACATGCAAATCCAGGGGCATCTGATCCCCATGCTCTCCCAGGGTTTGTACAGAGGTGGGAGCCACTTCCCATGACACTTGGACAAGCCACACCTCCATCCCGTGCTCCGGCCAGGCAGTGCCTGCCCCTGCCTCACTCCCTCCCTCACCACAGAGGCCTCCATCTGCACCCCTCCATGCCCCTTCCTTCCCCCCACAACAGATTTACCAGCCGGACGCTACTCTCCACATTGCGAGGCTGCATATCAGAATCAGATTGGTATTGGCCAATATGGCTCGTTAAAAATCGAACATCAGTACACCCCTACATACAACGGTATCACAAAACTATTACAAAGAACTTTCTCCTCAAATACAAAACATAACCTTTCAGCCATAGAGGAACTCTTTTTTAAAATACACACAAATATGCACAGAAGGAACAAGACACCAATAAGGCAAAAAGCTCAAATATCATTAATCCATATAGCTCTGAACAATCTAGTTCACCACAAACTTTATGCTTGACCATAGGGAACATAAAATTATATTTTAGGTACACAAAGTTCTCTAATCAGGCAGAACTGTTCTAATTAATAATACAACACAAACCTCCCTAAATTACCTGAAAAAAGATGGGGTGCCTGAAAGCTTGTCAAGCTTCTTTCTCAACTCTACAGCTAGTCTGATAAAAGGTATCACAACAAAACCTTGCCTTTCCTAAATAAGCTGCTGCACTGATTTCTGGTTACAGAGCAATATATCTTCCAACATAAGCACTATTTGTAGAGATGCAAATGCAATTACTAATTTACTCCTCCATAACTATGCGTCTGCAATCCCCTCTCTCTCTCATGTCCCTGAAAGCCTTGGCTGCCAACTCACCATAGCATTGGATAAAGCAGGTTGTTATCTTTGAGAACTCATGCCTCTCCAAACCAGTTAATCTCTAATGTGCCACCCTGACCTGCCTTCTTCCTGACTTTAGACTAACCACATGTCTGGCCAGCACCGTGACACCCAAACCAATTGCACACTGCCAAAATCTCTAGCGTAGCTATCCCAAATGTCCAGATCCTGGTTCCTCAGTTATTCTAAGAGTACATACAGCTTGCTAAAAAGAATTTTTCCAACTATTTGAGTTGGACTAATAAAAGATAATCAGATTTACCCAAAGAACCATGTCTACCTATGTCCAGACCAACACAACTACAACCTACACCCCTGATAGTGTTCCAAGGCACATGGGAAGTAAGCTGAACAACAATATACCATCTCTACAGTCTCCCAGTACTTGGGAGCTGCTCCAAGCATGGCATCACGAAAACCCCAAACTGTCTTACATATCACTAAAGCTGGACAAAAAAAAAATTGCTCATTACTTTTCTTTCCTTCCACAATTAACTGCATCCTGGGCAAACCATACCCTTAATTATTAAAGTCTCCAGATCAAACTCTCGAGGTCTAGTAAATCTAAAGGAGAACAAGAAAAGATTAAATGTTTGGTATACTAAAAGCCTTAAAGGAAATGAGGTGGTAAATGACAGCAGTGGGTTTTTTAAGTGCTAAGAACAGTAAGAACAGAGAGATAACCAAAAGTAGGCAGAGAAGGGCTTCTGTCAGGAAGGTGAGCAAGCACATCCTTGTAACTACCCAGGAAACTAGAAGAGGAAAAGATGCAGAAGCAGCTTGAAGGGCCTGGAAACAGATAAATAGCTGTCCTGAAAAACATTCCCCCAAGCAGTCACCTCTGACAGCGGAACAACCTCCACTGGCTCCAGCTCCTGTTATACGGTCACTATTGAATTCGTATTTCTGAGATCACAATTTTGATAGGTGGATCCAAAACCACAGCTTTTCCCCAAACACAATCACACTGCATCAAAAATAACAAGTTCCAGGAGACAATCCCTGAGGTATCTAATACACCCATGGGTTTCTGTCTTTACACTCCAGTGGTCAAGATTCCTGGAGGGTGACTAGATGGAAAACCTACAGCAACATACAGCTGCAAAACTTCAAGGATGAAAGCTGTATACATTTTTTTAGAAGATAGTTAACAAATATTTTCAAGTTGCTGCACTATGTGCAACACTTTTTATATTATTTTTAGTTCTAACTTTTTTATTTTTGCATAGTTTTTCATAGGAATTCCTTGCAGAAATAATGAGATCTGTTTGTACTTGCACGTCTATAAGAAGTATCATTTAACTCTGAGTATATATTTTTCTAAAGTTCTGGGAAAAAAAGTTCTAGAAAAGCACAGTCCAAACCTGAAAGTACTCATCCCATACTCAACAATGTTAATGGTTCATAGTTCAAACGTTAAGGAAAAAAATAATCAGCATCTCAACCGTACCTGGAATAGAGTCCTAGAACAAGCCAGACTCCACATAGTGAAAGTTTGGGCCCACACTTAAAATTCTGTATGAAATATCCTTGAAATATTCATAAAATATTTCATGAGTACTTTATGAAATCACCCATAAAACTTTCATGAAAACATGTGAAAAATTACCCAGAGGAAAACCACTTCATGCACACTGATATTTGAGTTTAAAATTCAAAATACTCCCATCCTCAAAACAGACATACAAGGTGCCCTGATCACATGCACCTGCCGACTGTCATTTTAAAGACGGCATCTGCCCCACCAGTTGTTCAAGGACCTTAGTATATCCAAACTTCTGTTCTTTCCGTTTGGTTCTCATGAAAATTGTGCAACATAAAACACAGTCATAATACAATGCAGATACTGCTCAGCAGCCTCTATCCTTGTCATGAGGCAGCATGACTGCCCTTCAGTCTCCCAAAAATACACTACATTGTCATCCTGAAGCCGCTTAGACAATAGTTGAAATAGGATCTGGATCTTTACTAGGATCTAAGGGCATGGATGGGGGGTGGAGCTTTACCAGAAGCAGCAGCACATTACTTCAATCCAACTCCATAGCATATGTACAGATCAGGAGCTTCAGCAGGGCTTTTTGGCACTTATATCTAAAGCGGATTCAATCAGCTATTAGATAAAAGTGCCAAAAAGCCCCACTAAAGCGCCTGATCTATACAGATATTGGGAAAGCTGGGTCCAACTGATGTGATGCCTCTTCTGGCATACACTAGGCTTGGCACAGGAGCGCACCAAGTTTAAAATAAAGAACCATTTTTTTTTTTTATATGTCTGCAAGCAGCCCAATTGTCCATGAAAAGTCAGCTAGGGCAGGAGAGAATAAACTGGGTTTCTCAGAATCAGAGTAGGAAAGTCAAAAACATTAGTATCTGTACCAGCAGCTGTGAAAGGAAGTCTACCTTTTTCATTAAATAAAAGAGGTTCTTTAAAAGAACCCAGCATCATAAAACTTTTCCAGACCCTGATTAATGCTGGCGATTAACCAAGCCGGACAAAGAAGTACCCGTTTCTATTTCTGAACTCAGGAAATCAAGGAGGAAGGGTAGGGAACAGGAAAAAAGGTACCATCCATTGCCCCAGTTCAACTCAGAACCTCTAAGGGTGCAAGCCTCAAAGGAACAGCAAGTTCTATAATACACCTAAAAGTGTTTAAACAGCAGAGCACACCCCTATCATTACAGGTACAAGAAGCCAACTAATTTATAACAGTTCAGGCAGGGTAACAAGCTGCCAGATAACATTTCCCATATGCTTCTGAATGGGGGAGGGCTCTCATTTTAGCATGCTGCTACCAGGTCCAGAGTGAACTCTACACAGATGCCCAGAAAAGTACCCTTTATCATAGTGCAAATTCTGCAGCCAAGGCTGTTGTCCCAGACCTTCAGTACAGCCCACTTCTTGCAGTCAATAACTGTTCACAAACCCAGGCACAACACTATGACATGAAACCAGTCCAAGACATTCCCCCAAGAAGCAGCTCCTCCCCATTGTCCTCCTAGCCCAGCTGTTGGCTTTGCTGCCAAAACCACTGCTAAGGCTGGTAACTAACTTTCAAAGCTGAAGCTGTCCAAGAGTGAAATGTCAAATGCATCTCCACAAACCACTGTGTGCATTCAGCAGTGCACTCTTTCAATCCCAAGTGATATGAACCAGCTGGCTGTATGGATATGATTAGAGTGCGCCAGCTAATGTAGTGGTTCTCAACCTTTTTTGTACTAGGACCCATTTGTAAACATTGATGGCCAGTCCTGACCCAGTGCTCCTCACTCCCGACCCACTGCCCCCCACCCCCAATGTGTGAGGCAGAGGGAGGGTGTGAGGCATGGGGGACCCCAAGCAGCCCCGGTGAGTCTGGAACTCTGCCAGTCTGCAAGGGAAAAAAGCCACGGTTTCCCATGTTTTTCTCCTTTAAAGAAGAACCCATTTTTAAAGTCTGCTGATCCATTTTTAAAGTTTGTTCGCGACCCCTTCATATATTCTTGTGACTCTTGGGTTGCGACCACGGGTTGAGAAAACGCTCATCTAATACACAAGTACTGCACCACAGCTCAGTGCAAACCTAATCCCCACATGCAGACAAGTCCATTCATACTGTTTATAACTGTTCATCAGGTTAAGCTTTTAACTGTATTATCTAGCATCTTCCCTTCAATTGCATCTCTTCCAATCTACAATCAGACAGCCTTAGGGAAAACTGTACCCTAGACAAACTTCTATATCAGTACCTCTTGCCTCCCCACCTCCCCAAATGCCTCTCCCCTAGTCACTGCTGCTGTGTGCGAGGGAAGGCATGGGGTGTGTGTGGGAAGACAGTGTTTGTGTGGGGAGGACGTGCATGAGAAGCACACGTGCCCCAGTGGCTGTGGGTGGCACGGGGCCCTGTGGGCTATTACAAGGTAGCACATCCACTCATCCAAGGTGCTAGCCTGGTGCCAAGCAACAGGGCCCAAGAGCAGCAGGGGCTCAGCATGGGGCAGCAGGAGGGGCAGGCAGGCCTACTCGCACAAGCCAAGCCCCTACAGCAGGATGCTCCTACCCAGCACCGAGCTACCTGTACCCTTGCCCTCGATGCTAGTGCCAGTGGCTGGGGGGGATGGAGGAGGGATCTGCAGCGCATCCTCCAGCCCCAGCAGATCGGTGACAGTGAAGCCCTTGACATGCAAGCCACCTTGCCTCTGACTCACCCCTCAATGACATGCTCCTTGCCAGTCAAGCTGCTGCCCAAGGGTTTTTTTTATCCTGCTGCCCTGGCCAGCCAGCTCCAATCAGCTCCGGGTGTGGCGGGTGGGGGAGAGGAAGGAAGGCAGGCTCTACTGTCCAATCCCTGGGAATAGCTGCCACCAAAGTCCCTCAATAGCTCCCACCTGGCACGAGCAGTGAGCCAGGGCAGGGCGTGTGTGTGTGGGGGGCACCCTGCTTGACCATGCCGCCCACCCCTAGGGCCAGCTGTCTACAGTGGATCTTGGGCTCCTCTAAACTCTACTAAAAATTAAATTTAGAACATCCTAAAATGTACTGTGGGCTAGAAAGCACACAGCAAGTTTAGAGCCAGAAAGTGGTACTGCACCAGCATACAACAAATAGGAACATGAATAAGGCAGAAATTTACAGGTGGAGGGGATGCTGAAGGCTAAAAGGAGACAACCAGTGTAGGGTACATATAGATGCTCAGGAAGGTTAGATCGCATTAAAAATGGCCACCTGATCTAACTTAGTTCGCCCCAGTGCAGATCCTACATTAGATCTCTAGTTAGGTCTATGTAAGTGTGAATTGTACAGAAATTCAAGAAGGTTAGATCGATCTCAAAATGGCTGATCTGATTTAACTTAACTGCATCTTTGAGCTAGTCTAATTTCGATCAGGTACGGGGAGATCAATCTAACTGAGTTTCTGATATAGTTCTTAGTGCAGCCCTGGTTTGGGAAAGCGCAGCCGCTGGCCCAGCCCCAGGGCTATGCTTTTCCTATCTTCCCCCACCAGGCACCAAACTATTTTTAGCCCCTCAGCTCCTCACCCCCACCCAAATCCTTTATCCAGCAAGCTGCTCCCAATGCCAGGAGTTGAAGAAGTAAAGAGCTGGGGGGCTGGCAGGATCTGGAACAGGGGGTTGGTCTGGAAGGTAAGGGGCATCACGGGGCTAAAAATAGTCCCCTTTTACCCCCAAGCTCCCCTGTGGACTCTGCTGCACAATCTCAACAAATCCCCCAACCCCCTAGTGTCTCCAATCCCCCCAGAGACCCTGCTTGCCCCCACCATGCCAGCCCTCCTGGTCCCTACCCCTGTAGACCCCACTAGCCCCCTCAATGCCTCCTGCAAACTTACTTGCCCCCGGTTTCCCTACAGACTCCGCTTACCACCCCCCCCCATACTGCCAAACCCTCCCAATTCCAATAAACCCTCCTGGTCCCCATCAACCTCCCCCGCCTGCACATCCCACTTGCCCCC
>JAGPOW010003642.1:65803556-65828587 GCA_030014935.1 Caiman crocodilus | reverse complement strand
GCCCAGCCAGTGCAGGGTGGGCTGGGGGAAACAGCGGTGGGAGCCACAGGACAAGAAGGGGAGTGGTAGAGGAGCAGCACAGAATGGCAAGAGCCACCTGCCCCCTCCAAGGAGCCCCGGCTTCATCTTATACCCGCCCCACCTTGGCTGGGCAGTGCTTGTCCCTGCCTCACTCCTCCCTCAGTGTGGGGACCTTGATCTGCACCCCCCACACAACTCCCCTTCCGTTCCTCTTTCACTACACCAGACTTACCAGCTACATGCAGCAATCCAAGCTTCCTGGCAGTGCTCCTCACTGCCTATGTGCTGCACTGCAGCTGCTCATACGCATGGGACATTTATCGGCCAAATTATCAGCAATATGAGCCGATTTCCAATACGGACAATTTTCTTTGTATCTGTGCTGATTCAATACCGGACCGATATATCATTGCACCTCTATTTTGTAGCACATGGGGGTTTTACTCTCACTTTTCATTTCTGGCCCTCCTCCTTCCTCACATCACTGTTTTCAGCAGGTAAAGGAAATCACCTTAGGGGAGAGACAATTGACTGAAAAGGTAATGCTGTTTTTTAGTAACATGTAGTAAGACCTACCTCTGTTTCAGATTTGATCTGCTTCCATAATGATTCACACGTAGCAAATCGTAGCCCACTGTCTTCTGAATCATTTTTACTGTCATTAAAATAGTCAGCTGCAAAGGCAGAATAAAGGAAATTATAAAAGTTTTAATAAAAAACCTGCCTCTTCCTCCCCCTGCCCACAAAAGAAAATTACACAAAGGCTGCCGCAGCCAACTGAAAAGGGAATATTCATCCTCATTCATTCAGGTAAGATGACAAATCATTTTATCTGCTTGCACCTCTGGTAGAAAAAATCAAGGGAGCAGGTAGCAGCTGTTGCTAGAAGGACCCCAAAAGCTACACAAGTACTTAAATATCATACCCTTTTACCTGCTAAAAACCCTATTCTCTGACCAAAATTTTGCTGAGCTTTCTAGATGCCATGCTACTCCAGAAACCTCTATACACCATCTACAACAAAAAAGACAATCCAAGCCAGGAGAAACAGGTAACTCAGTGGAAAACAAAGATTTTTTTTTTTTTTTAATTAAAAAAATTCACAACAACCAGAATCTTACTCAATCTCAGCTTCCATTTTTTAACAGATGCATGCAGGATTGGTTATTACCCTTTAACTCTTGCAAATGCATTTAACATGAATGTAGCTTTTTGAAAACTGCCAATACTACCTAGATGTGTACAATGGCTGAAGATGAAATGAACAATTCAGTTAACCGTCATTATAACGCTGGATTGTATGCTATAATTAAATTTTCTGCCTATGAAGACTATGAAAAAAAGTGTAGGTCTCTCTAACAATCAGTTTCTGTGCTATCAGCTGTGGTCTAATCTCTAGAAAGGAATTTGGTGAACACCTGAAATCTTTCTGCAAACATGATAGTGCTGTAAACAGTAGTGTTGATGTACCTGTGATGGTCCAAGGATATGAGAGAAACAAGACTAGTGAGGAGAGGCAATCTTTTATTGAACTAACTTACGTAGTTGGGAGGAATAGACAGGCCAGGTTTCAGACTTCAAGCACTTTTCTCCAAGATATTACCTTACCTTGCAAGCCACATGTCTTTCACAGCACTATAAGCAATAATGAAAGACTACCCTAGAGGCCTGATTCTTTATCTACATTAAGAAACTACTTACATGCAGTACAGACTTTAACGTCCACTGATTTTGCAGGTCTACTTTCATTAACAATGTTAACTAAAAGCAAGTCAAGCCATTAAATGCGTGTCATCATAACAAAATGCCATTTCTGGGGTTTTTTTGTTTTTTGGGGTTTGCTTTTTGTTTTTACTTTGGAGTCTATTTTTATGCTTTGAAGTATACTTTTCAAGTTTACATGGATGTGCGCAAAGGTCAGAGTACCATCAAGTCTAACTAAAATTAATGGGATTTCAGAGAGCCTCCACCTTGCAAAAGCTAGAAATATGTGCATGAAAACTGCCTGTTTCTTCTGCCCGTGTTCATGCATTCTGGTTTGTGTACAAGCAGGAAATGCATAGCTAGAATCCAATTCCTCCATGACTGGCTAAAAAGCAAATACAAGCAGTATTTTGGGCAACAGGTCAGATTTCTAAAAGGTATTTAAACTGCTTAAAGATGCAGTTCAGTACCTACAAGCATTTTAATTCCTAATGGGAGTCAGATACATAGGTTCATTAAATGCATATTTGCATCTTCACATGCAGATATACTTTTAAAAACCTGGCTCTGAGAACAAGAGGACAGGAGTATTGAAAGACAGTGGCTGGCCAATATTTTTAGCAATGGCAATTAAAAGATGCAGAGCTGATGTACTTATTTCATGGCTCCCAGATTTAGTTCTTCAGGGTACAAAATTAAAGAGTTAAACAGCATCTGGTTAATCTGAGCGCCACCTCCTTGAGGAAAAGCAGTAAATAACTAGGTATGTAGCATAAGCTGAACGTTAAGTAGCATGATGCTGTATTGGACCCCTCTTCTCTCCCCTGAAAAAAAAGTTCTAAAAAGATTACTGTAAACCAGTAATTGTTTAAAATAACAAAATTAGCTTTTATTTACGAGTATTAAATATTGACTGAACTCCTCCTTTAGCAATCCCTTGCAATCAAGGATGATTATCTTCCATGGCTGCCTTATCTGCGGTCTGAAGATGACTGAGGCAGATTCAGGATCAACAGACTATTGCAGCTAGGACACATTTCCACATGGAGTGGGTGGCTTTAGATTCTTGATCTGGTCTGCAACACAATGTTTCTGTTGCTCCTGCATATTCATGTCTTGTTGTCATTGTAAGGTTTCAAAGTACTGATATCTTCACAGTGGACTCTTCCTCCATTTGGTGTGGTCCTGGCAATAATCTCCCTTGAGCTGATGTTATGTTGCATTTTTTCAAATTGTCCTTGAGGATGTCCTTGAAGCACTTTCTCTACCCTCCTCTTGAGCACTCCTCTTGACTAGGCTGGAAGAATAAGACTTGCTTTGGGAGTCTGGAGTCAGACATCCAGATGACAGCCTGGTCCAGAAAAGTTGATGCCAGATGATAACTGCCTTGTTACTCGTGGCGCTTGCTTGTGAGAGGACGCTAATGACATTAATTGACTGAACTACCTCCCAAGAAAATGTTATTGCAACTGGAGCAACATCTGTTTTAGCAAGATTAACACTATCCAGATGAAGCAGTTTTCAGTAAGAGGCAAATTTCTACAGTGATTTAATTGTTACATGATAAGACCCTCTCATTGGCTTAGTTATTTAAAATTGTGTTGTAATGATAGAAAACTGGGTTAAACTTCCCTGTCTTCAACTCCCTGAACTGGAGACACATCAGCTCTGGGGGAAAAATCATTTTGGACTGATTTTAAAGCAGGTGTTAAAGTAACTCCCTCTGGTGATGAAAAAGTCTGCAATGATTTCCAAAGAGGTTTAAAATCCAGCTCAATTTTGTTTTTGCACTCTTCTCCTTCATTCAAACTGTCACAGCTTTTGACAGCTCTGAGACTAGCAGAGACTAGGAATGCTGCCAAAGCAGCATGCTTAACCTGGGAGCAGGGACATGATGTCCCTTGAGCAACTTTCAACACAAGTAACTGAGCAGCATCATTCACATATCCAAAGGGAGTTATTCTGTCTGGTTCTTTACAGATGATACAAAGAGAGTGAAATGTTGTCTAAATAGTAGAAATGTGAGAAACAGTAGAAAGGAACTTGAGGAACAAAATAAAGGCTTCCCTCTAAAATCTGGGTATAGGGCCACTCGGGGATTGAGGCAACAACCAGAGTCATTATGGGTGAGCAGAATCTGATGACAAACTGGGTTGGGAAGCCAGGCAGTGAATGGGGACTAACAGCAAGTCAAGTCAAGAAACCAGGAGATCAAACAGAGAACAGAGTCCAGGAGAAAGGTGGAGGGGACAACAGAGTGGTCTTGGGTCAGCTTGATCCTTGTTTCCTAGACACTTCTTATTTCTGCTCAGGAGTATATAAGGGGAAGTGCAGAGTCAGCTGGCCAACTCCAGTGACAAGTAGCCGGCAGTAGGTTAGGCTCTACTGGAGGCTTCAGACTATCCTCAATCACCCACAGGTGGCAAGCCAGGATGAGTAGCTCCAGGTTCAAGGTTGCAGCCTGACATCACCGCCCCAAACCCCAACAACAGAGGCTCTGGAGGGCCAATGGCCCTGTCTTCTCTGGGTAGTCCCTATGGAATTTTTTAGTAAGTCAAGGGTATGGACATTTTCTGCTGGTTCCCACACAATCTTTAGGTCCACATCCCTTCCAGTCTATCAAGTAGTGCAACTTTTCTGTCTCCTCTTAGCCTCTAAAATCTGATAGACTAATGTATTCCTCCTGTCCCTCAATTGTACCAGGGGATGATGGAGTTTGGGTAGTGGAGAGGAGTATTCTCTATGTGCAGCTTGAATAGCGACACGTGGAATATAGTACTTGGTGAATCTTTAGTGTTTAGAGGAGTTGCAGTTCAAAGGCTAGCAGGTACATTTGGCAGAAGGGCCTGAGAAAGTGGTGATTCAGTTTCCATGATGGCTGGTCCATGCAGAGGTGTTCAGTTGACAGGCACACTTTCTCCCCTACACAGTAGGCAGGCCCTGGCTGGTGGTGCTGGTCTGCCTGCCACTTACAGGCCTCTTTTGTCCTTCTGGTGTTGCTTCAACTCCTCCTGGACTTTTTAAATGTGACAGTCATTTCATAGCTGCAGGGTTGTCAAAGTCTGTAGATAAGATGGGATGAAACCAGACCTGGAACTCATAGTTTTCAAAGAACAGGCTTTGTTCTGCTGAGGCATATTCGGAGTCATCATATGCAAATTCTGCAAGCATCAGGAGTAAGACCCAATCATCCTGCTGAAAACAAGTAACAGTGAAGGTATAGTTCTAAGACCTGATTGGTCCTTTCAGCCTCGCCATTTGTCTTGTGATGGTAGCCCAATGAGACATGGGTGCTGACTTCTGTGGCGGGCTACAGACCAGAACCAAGAAATAAACTTTAACCACATGCTCTGATACAATGCAATCTGGAAGGCTATGGAGATATACCACAGACTACATATCTTCTCCTGAGGAAAGGCCCATGAGTGGAATCAAGAAGGTCATTTTTGTGAGTCGGTCCATTACGGTTAGAATCACAGAACAACCTTTCAAGACTGGCACCTTTTGGTGAAGTCCAGGGAAACTGCAGACCATGGACGAGGTGGGTGGATGGGGTGGGAAGGGTTGGAGAAGTTCAAAAAGGTTCTGAGGGGGGCCCTTGGTATGACCACAAACAAGAGTGGACAAAGGCTTGCACCACCATGGCCACCAAAAGTACTGGGAGATAAGGTGGTATCCTTATCCAGGATGACCTGCTAAGGAGGTCATGGCTTAGGTGAAGGACAGTTAAGACTAGCTAGACCCAGGGGCAGACAGATCCTAACTCAGGTAAATATGACCCCATTCTAAAGCTGGCATGGCTCGAGTAAAGATGATCTGCTGTATTTCCTTTCAGGTGGTGGCATGAAGAGCAGATATTTTGGCAACATGGTGCCAATGAAGTTACAAGGCTTCTGATTAGGGACTCTCATGACAAATCTGTCATACTTGACCTTCCAGAGATGCTATCTGCCTTCCCATTTCTAGACCCAAGCTGGTAAATTATATGGATGTTAAATCAAGACAATAAGTGCCCAAAGTTGCGTCTAACTGCTTTTTGCCTTTCGGAAGTATTGCAGGTTCTTATGGTCAGTAAGAATTTGCACCTTGCAAGTGCACCACTTCAAGATAATGCTGCCACTCCCTCAGAGCTATGGATAGCCAAGAGTCCCCAGTCCAGCATCTTATAACTTTGTTCTGTCAGAGTCAGCTTGCAGGAAAAGAAAGTACACGAGTGCAGGGCCTGTGCTGGACCCTGCAAACTGTAAGGACACGGTGCCTATTGTAGTGCTGGAGGCATCCACTTTAGCAAAGCTGGCGATGAATTGCCAGTAGAAGTTAGAAAACCCTAGGCATCTTTGGAGTTCCTTGACATTCCAGGGAGCCTTTCACTCTCGTGTGGCCTGAACTTTCCAGGGATCCATTTTTAATCCTTCTGGGTACAAAATAAAACCAAAAAACACAGTGGAGTTTTGGCAAACAATTTTGCCAAAAGACTATGTTGGCAGTCTCTTCAGCACTGCCCAGACATGTGATAGGTGTGGGTCAGGGTCTTCTGAGAAGATTAGTATGCTGACCAGGCAAGGGAAAACAAATTGGTCCAAGTAGTCCTGCAGCACATTGTTAATGAAGGGCTGGAATGTGGCTGGGGTGCTGGCAAGTCCAAAGGCCGTAACTAAATATTCAAAGTGCCTGTACCATGTCCAGAAGATGGTTTTCCATTCATTGCCAGCCCCAATTTGTGTTAAGTTATATACTCTCTAGAGGCCCAAGTCTGGTGAATATGTGGATGGTTTCTAGGCAATGGAGCAGTTCTGAGATGAGAGGTAAGTGGTACTGATTATGGATGGTGATCCAGTTTCAAACCCAATAATTTACACAGAGATGAAGCATCCCCATCCTTCTTGCTGAACAGGATGAGAGTCCCAGTGGGGGAGACAAAACTTTCTTAGGAACCTCTGGTTTACCTGCCGGTATAATCAGAGGGCAGCAAGTTCTGGCTCTGACAAGGTGCAGAAGTGCACCATTGGGATCTTTGTCCCAGGTTATAGGCTGATGAGGCAATCATGTGTGAGGGGAGGATCTCCATGTATTTTTTTCCCCCAAATACATCAGTGTAGTCCTAATATTTTCAGGGCAGACTGAGTACAACCTCAGGGGAGGGCAAAAGTCACTGGGACCCCTGACTGAATTGTAGGGTTGGGCAACTCTCCCAGGTTTCCAGCAGCGTTGCTGGAAGTAAATGGAACTGGAGTGAACTTCTTCACAGGCTTTCCATACAATTGGGGGTCATGGTGGGCAAGCCAGGGGAACCCTACAATCAAGGGGTAAGGCAGGGAATGAACTGCCCCAAAACATAGCTTCTTGCAGGGATAATCAACGCTTACCTCCATGGTGATGGTCTCCCACTCTGTAGGGCTGGAGGCAAGAGGGGAGCAATTTGTAGTCTTGAAGGTCTCTAGCTTGGACTGCCATTGTAGTGGCATTCATAGGGCCTAGGTCATGGTTTCATTGATGAAACTGCTTTGACCCAGGACCTAGAGGTGGATGCACAGCTGTAACTGAGGGTTCTGAGGGTTAGATCAGAGTTGCTGCAGGTTTCCGTTATTGAGTGAGTAAAAGAAGTCAGTAATGAAACTAAGTCAGCCACCCTCAGTAAGCCTGGTCTAGTTACTTTTCCCATGCCCCCTCTCTTGGGGCAGCAGGCAAATTGGTGTCCTAGGGCCCTACAATAGAGAAACAAAGATTGTGCGGCATTGCTTCTGCTCATTTGGGGTAAAGCGATGGTGTCCCCATCGATGTGCATGGGTTTGGGAGCAGCAGTAGTGAGATGGGGAACTGGAGGGGGTAGTGAGTACCCTCTTTCTTCCCTCCAAACCTGGAGATTCAATTTAGACTGCCAGGTCCACAAAGGCATCAAAACCTGTGGGCAGTTCCACTTGAGGAAGTTCATCTTTTATTTCTTGCTACAGACTGCACTGGAATCAGTAAAGCTGGGCTGCCTTGTTCCAGTACATCTGCCTTGTAGCAGTAGAAAAGGGATATACAGGTGGTGGCAATACCTTCTCCCTTGCAAAGGTTCAGATTCTGCTGTCTGGGCCTGGTGGGGGTCATCAAATTTAACAAATAATTCTTGAAGGAATGGCTTCCAGTCCTGGAGGGCTAGGTTGTCATGCTCCATCAGCAGGAAGGCCCAATTCAGTACATCCTGTCAGAAAGATTATGACCAGGCTTACCTTTGTCTGACCCCTGAAGTAGATTCCAGGGCTAGGAACAAAAGGTGGCACTGGATTAAAACATCCTTGGAGCACTTGTCTCCATTGTATTTTTCATGTAGAAGATAAATAGAACTCTGTGTGACAGGCTCAACAATCTCCTCCTGTAGCCACTGCACCTCCTTATACCAGCCTTAGCTATTCAGATGGCGATATGCCACCTGGGTCTGGAGGGACTGGTTCTCAGACAGCAGCTGCAATACCCACACTTCCAGGACTTGTTGGGTGGAGGCAAGCTGATTCATCCAGTGCTGTCCAACCTGGAAGTCTCCTTAACCTGTGGCATCCAAAGCAGGCAGGTCTGAGGGTACAAGCAAAAGGCTGGGTTCTGTGATGAATCCTCTTCACTGACGATGCAAATCCAGACAAACTGTGATGCCAGGATGTGGGCTGTCCAGGCAAACTGACACACACAAGACATGGGCAGCTGAATCTAGGGCCACTCATGGTTGAAGGTGCTGACTAGGGTCATAATGGGCAAGCAGAATCCAAGGACAAACCGGGTCAGGAAGCGAGGAGCTCAATCTGAGAGCAGGGTCTAGAAGTGACTTGGGTCAAGAAGCCAGGAGACCAAGCAGACAGCTGAGTCAAGCAGCAAGCCATAGGGAACAGCAAAGTGGTCTTGGATCAGGTTCAGCTCTGTTGCCCAGGGGTATATACAGACAAGTGGAGGGTCAGCTGACCCCAGCGGGCCACTCTGGTGATATGAAGTGGGAAGAGTATTATGCCGTTTTGCAGACTTCAGGCTATCTTGGATGAATCTGGGTGATCAAAAAGTAGGAGGGCCAGGATGAGTGGCTGTTTGTCTGGGCCAAGTCCCTAGGTCCAAGGCTGGCTCTTGGTATACTGGGTCTTGTCTACTGACTTAATAAAAAAACCAAATCAGTAAACAATTTTAGCTTTTTTCATACTATAGAGAAAAGCTTTCCTGAGGGAAAAAAAGTCTATAAAGAAAAAGAGTGGCTACTCTGATTTAATTTCCTAAGATGAGAGAATTTCATAGTTGTCAGAGCGCTGCTGAGGAAACAACAGTTCAATAATACGATATCAGCACTGGCAAGTAAATTAATCTTTACATGGACATTACAAATTTCAATCTAAATTGAAAGTTTTAGGGTCAGCAAAGCCTTTCTGAAGCATAGCAACAAATACCAAAACATACTCACCTGTTGAAGCTATCCTCCTCTTCTTGGACTTTGGCTTAAAAACAAAGCAGCCCTAGGGAGTAACAAGAAAAATGTTTGAAGTGAGTGACCCTCTGACCAAGGGCTCAACTGGCAATTTCTTAAGGTTATTCAGTTTCTCTGTTTTCAGATCAACTGACTTCTCCATGTTGCCCTGTGCGTCTTTTCTTCAGAAACCTAGGGAAATAATGTCCGAATTGTTCCTTCCTCATTCTAAAGTACCAGCTCCCAGGCCTGGGATGGATTTTTTAATCTACCCACCAGTGTGTTGTCACCAGAAATAAAACCAAAAAAACCCTCAATCTAAATAATATTTCAGAAACAAGCCTAAGTATACGGAGACCAAATAGTAAGTTAATAATTATATTCAATATAAATCAAAGGAATATGATGCAAAATAAAACAAAGTTAAACTAAGACAGAAATGGACAACCCTATGTAAATTGATTCGTGGACACAAAAAATAGAAATAATAGGGGGTTTTTCACCTCAGTGGATAGCTGAGGAAATTAAGTATCAGAAGAAATATGTTTGGGTTTTTTTAGTTATTAAAATCATTATCACATGGGGGCAAATAATCTAATCAGTTTTAATATGGAGTACAATAAACTAATAAAACTCATTGTAAGACAGTGGTTGCTTGTAATAGCAGGGGAATCAAAAGTTCATGATCCAAGCACTTTCTTCTAGTTTTATGTCCTGCATTGCTACGTCCGAAATCTCTTCAAGAGAAATTTCAATTTTAGAAGACGTATTTTGTTTGCTGAAGTATGTAACTTTAACAGTAAATAAAAATATAAGCAACACTAATATAATAACACTGTTAATAAAACTACTGCAAATGAATCAGACAGCTGGAAAGAGCACACAGCATGGAAAGCAAATAGAAAGAAGTGTGCACTCTCTTTTGGGGCCATGGTTTGGTCACTGCCAATGGATACAACAGTTTTCCATTACTACTTATAAATCCCTAGTTGTTCATCATAAAGTTATTAGCTATTTCATCAGACTAAACATCTGGATTCCCTCATTGCCTGCCATTACAGCTTCAACCATAAGTTCCTTCCATCAAGCAGTTTCTGGAATATTCTTAAACCAACATCAACTTCGTATCTACCATTCTCAACATAAGATTGACACCCTACAAACAACCATATACAAAAACCCAACACAGACCAGGAAAGCTGTAGTCTGTAGCCAAGTCCTCGGGTGCAATAACATCTGCTCTGAGACTATCTAAAAACTGCCAAACTGTAGAAACCCTTTACATTTATCTGTCATGAACTCATGGCCGTATCCTGAGTGAACTGTACAGCAGCTCTACTATGACACAGCACAATTACACACTAATTTAAGAGAGAAGGTAAGAAATTGAGAAATACTATACCTCCTCACCTATACCCAAAGTGACAGAGGAAATGAAAGACTTTATTTAGTTAAACTGGAAAAGGACCAGGGTAACAGGGGTGACACTCCTACTCTAACCTAAAGTAGTCAAGACCTATTGCTTTATACCACATCTGAAAAAAAAAAATATAGCATTTTTTGAAGCTCAATGTCTTTTGAAACATGCAGGAATCCTACATGAGGTAATGACTTAGAAGCAAAAATACCTCCAAATGAATTTACCAGCAACCATTTTCTGCAGCACCTGGATTTTTTCCCCTCTAAGAAACTTCAGTTGTTGTTTTTCTACCTTACACAATATGAAGGAATCAGAGTGAAGCAGCATGTGTATGCAACAGGATGACAAGATAAATTTAAATTTACAAGGACCTAAGTTGTGTTGCTTCTAAACATGTGGAATGAGAAAGGAAGTATTTTACTTTGAGAAAGCATGTACTTCTAACTATAACATGGGACACCGACTGTTTTTTCAAGGATGGAAGAATCTCAAAATAACACACATGGTTTCACAGTTTATATAAAGAGAGCTTAAAAATATAAGTACCTAACTGTGGTAAAACATGATTACAGTTTCTAAAAAGAAAGAAGCAGGGTATCAAAATACATAATCAGACATAGTGCATTTAAAAATAAACAGAAGAAAATTGAAAAATAAGAAAATTAAATTCATACTGACAATTCTGGAATGGAATAAAAGTGGCTAAGTACAATCCATTAAATTGAAGGAGGCTCAAAGTGAAACACCCTAACATCCCATCATAGCAATGAAAGAAGTAAAACTAGATACTAGATCAACCTTGTACTAGATACAAGCATCTTTAAAAGTGATGTGCAACACAGGCAAAGCAACAATTCCCCTGTACATTTTAGGAAAACTCTCCCACCCGGGCAATCCCTCTCATCTAACCCCACTAGTGCTACCAACCATGGAAGCATTAGTATGAACTCTCCATTGACATTGTTACCATTGTGTTCTCTAACCCCAATCAAAGCACGTTGACAGGACACTGAGCAGTTCAATGGGGATTCTCCTACATCTACCAATCTAGTAAAAAACACAGAGCTTAACTGGAAAGGAGAATTACCACAGGAAACAGATGCCACAAACTAGTGACTCCCTCAAACTTTTCACTACACTCCTACTGCAACCTACAAACCTACATCCATTTTTGGAGGGTACCTTCAACATTATGAATTAAATTTTAAAACAGATGAAAGTGTTTTCTTTTCCTTTACTGATGGCAATAATAATTTATACTGAAGGATCCAAAAGCACTTCACTAATTAAGAGAAACTATTACACAGGGGTCATGTGTTTCAACATGGAAATGTAGCCATCTCTGGTATGAAACAATTAATATTGCCACAGAAATCCCATACAAAAGTTTAGAACAGGAAGTAAAAACAGAGTTTGCTGTATTTTATTAAAACTTTTAAAATATTCTTCAATATTGTTTTGCTTTTGAAAATTGTGGCTACAATTCCTACAGCTATATATTGCCAGTGTTGTAACCCTAATCTTACCCCAGATCTAAAATTTCAGTCACAGAAGAAACAGAAACACAGGAGAGATTTAAAATCACATGTGTGTAGTGACAGCAAATATTATTTTATTTAATTTTTTATCACTGATATCAGTCCAATGAAAGACACTGAAGCAGTACTCCATGGAAGTAAAAGGAAGTGCCAAGCTTGATTTGGATAATAAATAAGAGCTTTATCTGCAACAATAAGCTGGTGCTTAAGTCAGATGCATGCCAGTTTTATTTCTACCCAGCTCCCCATTTCATTAATTTGCTCTAAATAGAAATTTTGTTTTGTTTTTGAGAGGTATGGATGTAAATAAGGGAGTAAAGAAAAGGCAGAGCAGCCTAAATTGTATTCTGTCGATCACAAAAACAGAGGCACGGCTCACAACCCATACTAATATGAGCCACATAAAACAGACAACAGCATGGGGTACACATAAAATGCATTTTATCAGTGGATACAATAAACAGTTTAGGAGATACTTAAACACTGTGTTACAATAGAGGTGGGAGCATTGTAACTGCTGGGTGCATAATTTATAGATCAGGCGATATCACTTTTACGTGCTGGCATTTCCAGTGTGTGGGTACATTTAATGTCTACTTATACTATATTATATAGCAGGGGTAGGCAAAATAGGGCCCGTAGATGTACCTGGCCTGCCAACTGATCCTACCCAGCCTGCGGGCAGATGGTGCAGGCAGTGGCTCTGGCATCTCCTGGTGCCATGGGGGTCACCAAGTGAAAGCAGCCCTGCCCACCTGCATGACAGGCTCTGGGTGAGCTGCGCTTGGGCCCGGCAGCTTCAGCTCCAGCTCCAGCCTCAGCTAGCACCATGGGGAACACCAGGTGGAAGCAGCCCTGCCCAACCACCTGGCTCCACACAACAGGCCCTGGCCAAACAGTGCTCAGGCCCTGGCCCCCTGCTCAGGCTGGGTTAAGAGGTACCCTGCCTGCCTACAGCTTGGGAGCCTATGGCATTGCCGAGGGCCCTCACAGGAACACCGTCCCAAATGCTCAGAGCCCAAGTTGGTTAATGCACATCGAGGGCTTCATTCTTCCCATTGACCAAGTTTGTTTTTCTTTCATCTAGTTTTCAATATACAAGAGTAAGACTTTATTTTG
Source organism: Caiman crocodilus (assembly GCA_030014935.1). Classification (NCBI taxonomy): domain Eukaryota; kingdom Metazoa; phylum Chordata; order Crocodylia; family Alligatoridae; genus Caiman; species Caiman crocodilus. The sequence continues at coordinate 65,815,362 of JAGPOW010003642.1, read as the reverse complement.
AGCTATTATGTCAGGGACGGGCAAAGTCTGGCCCACAGGCCGGATCCAGTCAGCCAGGGACTCCATTTCCCAACTGCCCCTGCCTGCATGACTTGTTCCAGTCTCCATGGAGAGACCAGCCACACCTGTGTGGGAAAGCTCAGGCTGGGATTGCAATGGAGACCAGCCTCAGCACCTTCGGCAGCACGCATGGCAGAGCAGCTCAGGGTGCTGTTCTGCAGCCGCTGGGAACCTGGGATGGGGGCAGCTTGCTCCGGAGCCAGGACAGAGCCATGATCTGTAGCCTGCACGCTGTGGGCCAGGGCACGCAAGCAGGAGATCACAGCTCTGCCCTGGCTCCAGACTAGGAGCCAGTGAAAAAGTTCTTTCTAATATCCAATCTAAAGTTCCTGCATTGCAATGTACAGCCTTTACTTCTTGTCCCATCATCATCCTCTTAACAGTGTTCACATGCAGAAAGGATTATCAAATCTATCACTGCCTTAAGTCTTCTCTTATCCAGTCTAAATCATTCCAATTCTTTCTATCTTTCCTCATAAACCACATTTCCCAGATTTCTAATAATTTTTCTCTATGCTGGACTCTTTCTAATTTGCCTGCATCTTTCTTGATGAGAAACGTCCCAAACTGGACACAATACTCCAAACCACCAGAGTAGAAGAATCACTTCCACTAGCAAGGAAACTTGAAAGCAATACTCCTGTTAACACAAAGCAGTATGCTATTGGCTCATTTTGTAACAAGAATGTACTGTTGGTTTATATTCAGTTTATGGTCCACTATAACCCTCAGGTCCTTTTCTGCATTGCTGCAGCTTAGCCAGTCATCCCCCAATTTGTGCATGTAAGGGCTTGTTCTTATTTAATTGCATTTGATTAATCGCAGGCCATTTTTCCAAATTAACATGGTTATTCTGCATCCTAATCATCCCCTCCAGAGTGTCTGCAACTCCAGCGTGGAGTCATCTGCACATTTGTTAAGGTTGTACACAATTTAATTCTTCAAATTATTAATGAAGATATTAAGCAGTACCAGACCCTAGACAGATTCCCAAGGAAACCCACTAAATACTGCTGCTTATGTTGTCTAATTGGGAGGAGAACAAAAACATCAGGATTTAGAGCTCAGTTTGGTCAGGCTTAAACTGAAGAGAACGATTTGCCCCCAACATTCAATTACAAGGGGTTCACAGATTTTTGGGGCCAGTACTGATGGCCAATATTTAAGGAGAAATATCAGCCGATACCCATCTAATTTCCAAAACAGCCACCTCCAGCTGGTAAGTCCGGAGTGGTGGAACCGGAGAGTGGGGAGGGAAGCGGCATGCTGGGGCAGATCAATGCCACCCATGGTGAAGAAGGGGGCAGGGGTAGGTACTGACCAGGCATGGGGGGGAAGGGGAGGCAGAGCTGCTGCTTGCACCCTGAGAGAGCGTGGGGCAGGGCAGGGTGTAGCCGGGGCAGTGCAGGACTCTTCTCTATGGGGGCTGGGCTTGAAGCAGGCACCGGCGGTGCTGGGAAGATGCTGCATCCATCTGAAATTTCACCTACTCCACTCCCAGTGCTGCCAGCCACCTGGCACAGCCTCGGCTCAATGCCCTGCCTCCACCCATGCTGGGAAGAGCCAGGATTGTGCCAGGTGGCTGGCAGCAGCAGTGCTTTTAAGGGAGTGGTGGCAAAATTTGGAGTGGATACAGAATCCTCCCAGAGCCACTGGTGCCCACTCTGAGCCCAGCCCCCACTGTGAAGAGCTCCATGCAGCCCCAGTTGCAGCCTGCCCCACGTCATGCAGATCTGGGGGCACCACCCCATGCACTCCCAGGGTGCAAGCAGTGGTGGGAGCTGCCTCCCCCCTACACACAAGCCATGGCTCCAGGTCCCTCTCTGCCCCACCTGGGCAGTGCCTGCCCCTGGCTCTACCCAGTCCCTCACTGCGTGGAGGACTGATCTGCCCCCCTTTCCCCCCCACAACACCCATTCTTTCCCCCCCTCTTCTTCCACCACACCGAAATTACAGCTGGAGACAGCGCTCTACGCTGCTGACTCTGCTCCTCGCTGCCTGAGTGCTGTGCCACCGCTGCTCACAGCCTGGGCAATTTATCAGCCAAATTACTGGCCCCATCAGGCCGATATCTGATACAGCCAGTTTTCTTTATATTTGTACTGAGCCAATATGGAACCCACGTATTGATGCACCTCTACCAAGTACTGTATTTACTTGCATCCAAGACAAGTTCCCCCCCCTACCCCCAATCAACATGGAGGGAAGCCTCATCTTAGATCTGAGTACCGGCCTGGGCCTGGAGCAGAAGACAGAACTTAGCACTGCCCACCCCAGGCCAGGGTAGCTCATGTGGCAGGGAAGCACAAGCAGAAACCACATGGTGGGGGAGAGGTCGGGAACACAGGGAAGACAATGCGGCCTCCTCCTCTCCTCTCCCATGCTGATTACCTTCTGCTCCTGCTTTGGCTCTGGGCCAGGAGCTGCTGCTACTACTTCAGACCTGGCTAGGCTGGAGCAGAGCAGAGCAAGAGGAGCAGGCAGCAGGGGTCAGGCACAGGGATGGTGGGGGAGCAGGCAGGGAGGAAACAAGGCAAGAAGTCTGGCCCCTCCCCTCCAATAATTAGATTCTATAAATGGAAAATAATTACTAATTTACTGGGTAAACACAGTATCTAATGTTAATCTTCTCCTGCTAAACTGTTTTTATGGGACAGAGATATTTTTGGTGGGCTGAGGATTATAGAAAGCCTTTTTGATCTCCAAGTCTTATCTCAATTAAAGCCTTGAAATTATTTATTGTATATCTCTCCCTATCCAAGTCTCAGAGAGGCTTATGATAAACCATATACAGAAAGGAATCCTTAAACACCACCCCAACACACTTGAACTGTAACTCTTCCCTTCCTTCTAACCACAATTTCCCTGTCCAAACTCTCATATACAAGCAAACCCTCCTCTCAATCCCAAACAATACTCACATCCAGATAAAAGAACCCTTTTTCCTCAGCTCCCACCCTCCATTCCCACCATGCTGCCTACACCATCCTCCAAAGTCCCCTTCAAATCTACACCCCCTGTCCCAATAGAGGGTATAGATGGAATAATTTCTGAAGGGAACTTTACCACATTTTATTCTGTAGTAAGGAGCCAACAATCAGGCTCTCCTAATGCCTGCCAAGGGTGGATAGCTTGAAACACCAGGCTATCAGGGTGTAGGAAAGACAGCCACCCTGGATGAAATAGATTTTTTCATACAATAAGTTTATTGCAAAGGGAAAATACTATGTATTTTTTACATAGTAACACTATCCAGTATTCAAGAGATTTACATTACAGTGGAGCTGTGCATCATGCATTTGCTTTACTTTTACTACATAGTAAAGTCAATTTATTACACAGTAAACATGCTGCATGTCTGCACTCTTCATAACCTGATGCAAAAACGTATTGTGGTAGGAGACTTTCTATTCACTTCAATGGACTTTATACCAAGCCTATGCCAAGATCAAATTCAAAGCTCAGATTCTTAAACTAAGAGAGTGTGGATCAAAAGAAACACTTGCATTAAATTATGAAACACAAGGGACAAGGTTTTGGACAGATGAAGCAATGAAGCACAGCAGGGTGGACTGAATACTTTTCAGACTTTGGACTGAATACTATTTGTAGACAAGGGGAAGGTGTCTATTATATTTATTTATTATTATTAATTATGTTTTCTCCTAACTGCTGATTACCTTAAGATATTCTTGAATTCAGCATTGACTGCAATTTAGAAAATTAAATTTTTAATAACTAGTGCAAGCATGGGCTAGTGGTGCAGCAGTATTTTTGTTATATAAGTATCCAGCATCATGTCTATTTCCCCACTGTTACATACAGAGTGGATAAGTATATTAAACTTTGTGTACTTCACATAATGTATATATAGTATATTCCTGTAACTCCATTATCCCAGTCCCTTTACTGGGATAAGAATTATTCATTTCTATGCTGTATTTTCCATCCTTCACAGCTGTCAAACATAATATATCTATGTCCCCTAACTTCGGACAATAAAAGATAATTGGGGGTGTACAAAGACAGACTGAAAACACTAAGACTCTTCAGTTTAGAAAGAAGACTGAGGTGGAATGACAAAGGTCTATAAAATCATGAAGAGTATGGATAAGAGGAATAGAAAACTGTTATTCACCAAATCCCAGAAGACAGGAACTAGCGGGTATCTGCTGAAATTATCAAGAGGCAGGTTTAAAACAAACAAGACACATCATGCAGTTAACTTGTGGAACTTGTTGCTATAGGAAAAAAAAAAAAAAAAAAAAAATCACAGAGGACCAGGCCACTGGGAGAGGCTGAACAGAACAATCAGAGATGTATCCTTTGATATCCCTGGGCATTTATACACATACTTTTTTGTCCTCCAACACACCGGAGATCCACTGCTTCAGAGCAGACTCAATTAAACAAAGTCTGCTGCACATGCCAGCTGGTGTGTACTGCACTGAATCTCATGCAGTTGTATAAGCAGCAAAATGTGCATCAGCACACAGAAAATGGAAGCAGTATGCTTTTGAACTAAAGCATCTTGTGTTTTCCTAGCGCTGACATGCTTTGCCCCATTTATACAACTGCAAGTGTTGCAGCACCAGGCACTTGCATGTTTAAAAATGCCCCCTTGAAGCTGGCTGACCTCTGAGAAAGACAGGGACTGGATCCCTCTAGATGCATCCCATTCACATATTCTTTCTCCTTATGCAGTAGGAGCCAACCTTTTTTGGCCAGCAAGCCACAAATTAGTCCCACACCCTCTTCAAGTGCCACTGTGATTCTCCCCTTCTCAGTCTCTTGCTGCTCTGGGCAAGGAGCACCGAGTATGGAACAAAAGCAATCTCCCACTCCGCTTTCTACTTCCTGCCCTATCTGCTCCTGTGTTGCCTGCCCTACCCCATCTGTTGAGTGCTAAATACAGAGATTATCCATGCCACTTACGGCATGCATGCAGCAGGTTGGCCACCCCTGCTCTAAAGCATCTACTACTTACCACTATCAAGAGACAGGCCTACTATGTTGTGCCATGATGGTAGGCCTAGGCCCACCAGGAACTACAAGCCCCCTCCCATCCTTTAATAGCTAGGGGGAGGCCACTAATTCCACAACTAATCATATGGGACAAAAATGATATACCAGGAACAAGACTACAGATTATTGGTTAATATCTATGGGTGCGAAGGAAGGGCACCAAGCAAAGAACTCCAGCCGGTCCCACTGCCCCGTCAATGTGTCCGAAGAAGTACTGGACATTGCCCAGTGAAACTCTGGGCAAAGACAAGCAGAGAAATGAAAGGCTGGTGCGAGGGAGAGAGCCCAGGAGACCACTCGGATGGAGGCCTGCAGGAAGCGAAGGCACCGCCCCCTCCCAACCCCACTGATGGAAGATTCCTTCCTGACACCAAATGTGGGGATCAGTGTGACCCCCAACTGGGAGCAGGGGTTTCCTGCATACCCTCCAGCCAGGGTCAGACAGGGCTCCAGGGCACAGTGCCCTCCTGGCTGCAGAGGACCCATACATGGGCCTAGCCACAGGCATCTCTTTCAACTTTCTGGGTGCAAATGAACATGGGCAGCAAACACGAGGCTGCATCGCCGAGAAGGACGAGAAGGTGGGGGGGTGGCAAGGCAACAGGGGCACGGCGTGACGTCACAGGAGGCAGCCACAAACCCGAGGGCAGACTTCGCACCTCGAGCCCCCGCGCATGCGCCTTCCGCCCCGCCCCCGGCCGGTGCTTACGCACGTGGCCGGACTCCGAACCCGCGGCGCGCGCCCCAAACCGCTCCGTTCCAGGGCCCCTCCCCCCGGGCACCCACCTTGGAGACGGAGCACGTGCTCATGCTAACCCACCCCTGCCCCCGCACGTGTGCGCAGTAACAGCAGCCCCAGCCGGAGCCTGCGAACTGCAGGAGCAAAGAGAAAAGGGGAAGGGGGTGGGGAGAGGCTAGCGCATGCGCATTTGGAGAAGGGGGCAGCTTTTTCTCATCCCCAAGGGCTCCTCCCCGCTTGCTCAATGGGACCATCAGTTCCCTGCCCCGCCCTCCCAGCGGGCGGGTTCGAGCACCGGAAGAAGGGGAAGCGAAGAAACGGAATCCCCCCAACCTACACCTGGTACAGTCCAGTCCATCCCTTCCCCAATTGGGCAAGAGGATCGACTCCGCCCTCGTGAGGGGAAGGGGGTGGTTCCACATCTGGCAGCGGCCGGTGTTGCTGCGGAGATATGGCGGCTTGTTTCTTTCGGAGGAGTATCGCCTCTCAGGTACCGCGTCCCCGACGCTCAGGCGCCTCTGCTGCGAGAGGTCTAACCTTCCTCGTCCCATCCCCCCCTGCGGCCGCTCAGGTGGTTCAGTCCGCCCGTTCGAAATGCAGCGGGGCGCTCCGCGCCTCTCTGGCCTCCTACCGGCAGGGGGCAGCACCAGGAGCTATGGTCTACCGCTGCAGACAGGCTGGGTCAGGAATAACTCTGGCACTAGGAGGGGAGTGAAGCACTGGAATGGAGTATCTAAAGATGTAGTGGAGTCTCTGTCCTTGGAGGTTTTTAAGACCTGGCTAGACAAAGCCTTGGTTGAGATGATGTAGCTGGGGACAGGTTGCTTGGAGCAGGTACTTGCACCTCCTTGGGTCCCTCCAACCCTCACTTACGATGATGAAGGGAGGCCTCATAGCTTTGCGTGGTAGGCCTTGGCCCACAATCCCATTGGTATATCAAAGGGCCTGGTTTTCCTGCACTCAGCACCATACCTAGACTCCTAGCAGCCCTGGGCAGACTTCTAGCAGAGATGGTGATGATGATAATTGAACAATAGAAAAAAATACCAATTCTGGGTCCCTTTTCTTCCCCTTTTGCCCATACCTGTGTCTGGCCTTGTCTGCACTTGACCCCTTTGGGATGCAGCCCTAAGTGTGCCCTTGGCTTAATCCCTGTTTGTGGCTCACCGAGCCCCAGGATCTCCTGGTCAGCCTTCTCCCAGCTGTGGCCAAGCTCTCCCATCTCCCAGACCAGGAGGGTTGCACTGGCTGGGGGGAACCCAGCTGCCTTCATCTCCGTGTCTGGGCAGGTTTGCACTGGCTGGCTCCACAGGCTCCCTCCGCTCGTTCAGTGGGTGCAGGCCAGTATGCTCTGTTCCGATTCCCTTTCTTTATCTCTTGTGACCCTCATCCTTTTCCCTGTTTTGCATTTGCTTTTAAGCTATTAGTTGTTGTATTACCAGTGGCCTCCCTTATTAAGGAGGGCAGGGGGGTGTAGTTTTTGGTAGAGGACCTAGGCCCACTATATCTTCAGCACAGCAGTAGGCCTGTTGGCTTGAGCTGCTGACCTGGGGTCAGAGCCCTAGTGGCCACCTGTTCACAGCAGCTTTAATCCAAGTTAAGAAGAAAATGGATGACCCAGGACTTCTGGGACAAAGTCTTGCATCCTAGAATCCTACAGAGGTACAAGTACCCCTTGTCCTGCTTGAGGTCTCTGGGAAGTACCATGATGACATACTTTCTCCAGAGCACTATGAGGTAATGGTAGAGTAGCCATATGTTCCAAAGGAGGGGACAGTCCTGGATTTTGAAGGCCAGTCCCAGCCAGTTTGTTAAAATTAAAGGAAACATCTCAGAATTGGAGGCGTGTGAGGCTCAGTCTGGCAGGAAGGCCAAGCAGCATGGTGCACCAGGCAGCCCTGCCAGACTTCACCTGTGCCACTTCCCATCTATGTCTGCCAGTGCCTGCAGCGGTGTTCCTGACTTTGGGGGAGGGGACAGTGTCCCAGATGTCCCAGATTGTCTTATGGTCAGTCTGGTTAATGGCCATTCCAGTTGCATGTGTAAATAACTGTCCTATGCCAGTTTTGATGGGAGTCCAAGGCCAGGACATTTAGACCCAGGATAATCCTTATGTCTTTGGCTAGAAACAGATGACTGATTTGATTCATCTTGTCTCAGCAAACAGACCTTACAGATGGACAGGCGCCCATTGTCCCACATTAAGTACCGGTGAAGATACTTTGCTTCTGAACACTTTGGCTAACATGAGTCAGTTGCCACTTGTCTTGTGTGTAAATGACTGTCCCTATACCTGTTTTGATGCAGGGACAGTCAAACCCAGGATAAACCCAACATCTGGTTCTGGCCATAAAAACCCTGCTGCTTTGCACTGCTTTGTACTGCCCCCCAGGGGAAAGTTTCACTGGTTTAATTCCAAATTTGGGCTGCTCAACCTATCCAGCCCTGCAGGGCTGCAGGATAGCAGCAGGGGAATGGATGGCACAGGGGGACTCCTAGAGCTGCCTTCTGCCATATACACTGCAGCCCCATGGGAGCCCTCAGTCCCTTCATGGGCTTTAAAGCAAGGGGAGGGCACCTTTTAGCAGAGTCCTGCTGCTGGGACCTTCCTCTGCCATCCTACCAAGGGCTGTTCCTCTCCTCCCTGTGCTTGGCACTAGCCAGGACAGCACCATTCAGGGCTTAAAGTGATCCTCCAGTGCAGCCCCTACACTCCTTCCACTAGAAAGCAGCCTCCCCAGACTATCAACATGCCTTGGCTTCCCCTGCAAGGACAGACCGCTCCTTCTCCAGCTGCTGCTTCTCTGCTGATCCCAAGAGCCTGTCAGTGCAGGGACTAGTCATGGGGAAAAGCCTGTGGCTGCTCCATTGAAACATCACATCCTGCTCCTCTCACTGAGGCAGGTGCATTTGGAAGGAGCAGTTCTTTTAATGTCAATTGCTGCACTGGCTCGGGAATGGAGCCAGCCAGCACAAAGGCATAACCTCAGCACTGCGCTGCCAGCAATTGGGTTGGACCAGGTACAGCTGAGCCCATGGATACTAAGGAAACAGAGGGAGCTTTGTAGCAGCTGCTGCTGAGTTTTCCTTGGGCAAAACGAGATTCCAGGGTGGGATATAAAGTGCCCAATGGGGGAGCAAAGCGTGTAGGAGCAGCCACAGGTGCAAGAACCAGTGCTCAGTTCTGTAAAGAGGGGAAGGGCAGCTGGGAGCTGAAGTCTCAGCAGCCTGGAAGCTGAGCAAAGAAACAAGAATTTGTGTGTGCAAGGACTTGGGATAGGATTGGAGATGTTGGGAGGCAGTTCCTCCTGACAGGAGGGACTGTGTAGCACTTTTAGAAGAATCTAATGGCACCCTGATTGATGATCATGGGCATACCAGTTCTCTTCTATTTTGTATTTGTGCTCTCAGGTGCTTTTCCTATGGGTAGCACCTCATATTTGTTCTTGTTGACTTTCATCTTGCTGTCTATAGCAAATTAATCAGGATGCCTTCAAGTTTTGACATGATTTAAAGTGTTTACAACCCAGCCCTCCCAGTTCTGTCTCATCTGCAAATTTGATCAGTATACACTTTGACTCTGTATCCAAGTCACCAATAAAAATATTAAACGATACAGGATCCAGAACAGACTCCTCTGAAATCACCCTGCAATTCAGCATTGATCTATATGGAGTTACTCTTTGTTGCTATTCAACTAAATATGTATCCACCTAATGGTAATTGTAGCTAAACCAAATTTCTCCAGTTGTGACTCTGAAAACTATATTGAAGTCCAGGACAGTATGTTCAAACAGATTAGCCTGTCAAAGAAGGAAATCAAGATAGTTTGACATGATTTAGTTTTGACAAATCCTGTTGTTTGGTAGTGATTCCTGACTCCTTAAGCACAGTTATCCAAGTTGTGCTTGCCTAGTTTCTAGAGCAGGACTGTCCAACTTTTGAACATCCAGGGTTGCATGTTGTAGGTGCGTTTCTACATGTTATTCATGTGACACCATAAACTCCAGAGCAGTTCAAGCCAGGGTAAACTGCTTCCATGCATAGTGTCTACAAACATACCTGGGACAGCAGCAATTTGAGCTGGGGCAGAGCAGGCCTCTGGCTGGCTGAGCCGACTGGCTGCAATTTACTCCCATGGTCAGCATTTATGTGTGCATTTCAGCAAAACAAATTACTCTACCATAAGATAGTGCTATCCCCAACAGTACAGGAGACCCTTGCCATTGACGGGTGATATGTTCTGGAGATCCCTGTGAATGGTGAAACCCCTGAATACAGGCTAACTCAAAGATGGAACTCAGGTTAGTGTTCAGGATTAAAGACAACAACAAGTCGTTTTTCAACGACAGTAGGAGCAAGAAGAGGGCACCAGGCAATGTAGGGCCCCTGCAAGACTCAAATGATAATCTTGTGGCTACACCAGATGAAAAAGCTAATATTTTTTAACAGTTTCTTTGCCTGTTTTCTTGAACAAGGACTGGGACATTCCTCCTACCAGAGTAGGGACAATCTCAGGGATAGCTCTGACAGGCCTTGGGTCAGAGCAGAGGTAGTTAGGGATCTTCTGGAAGGGCTGGACATTTTTAAATCTGCAGGTCCAGATGCCCTCCACCCAAGGGTGGTGAGGGAGCTGGCAGGGGTCATTGCCGAGCCCTTGGCCCAGCTGTATGAGCATTCGTGGTCATCTGGCCAGGTGCCGAAGGATTGGAAACTAGCTAATGTGGTCCCCATTTTTAAGAAAGGGAGGAAGAAGGACCCAAATAACTATAGGCCTGTAAGCCTCACCTACCCGGTGCTTGGGAAGATCTTAGAGAGAATCAAAGAGCACATCTGTGGGGGGCCTGCAGAGGAGATCATGCTCAGGGGCAACCAGCATGTGGTCATCAAAGGCAGGTCCTGCCAAACCAACCCGATTGCCTTTTATGACCAGGTAACTAAATCCTTGGATGATAGTGTTGCCATGGACATAGTATTAACTACTTAATTAACTAAACAACTTTCTTAAGGTGTAGAAAGACTACTTAAGAAATTAACTACTTAGTACTACAACTTAAAAGACAGAAATCCGTGCATGTTCCCTGACAGTATACAGTGGATACAAAGAGACTACGAAAAACTTTCTACAGCGTTCATCCTACATAAAAAGAAGAAATGAAATTATTCCAAGAGCAAGGTCCCCAACCACAAAACAACCATCAGAGGAACAACACTAACACCTTACAACATTCCAGCCTCAAACTCAATGAAACTGAAAGCACAAACATCATCAATCTCTCCACACACACGCTTACCAAAACTGAAAAATCTGTCCTTTCTAAAGGCCTGAACTTCTGTCCAGAAAAATACCCTAACAAAATACTTCAATGTGGAGAACTAGAAGAATTCTTCCAACACTTGTGCCTCAAAGAATATTTTCACGACCAAACTGAACCCACTCCCAACAACAACTCATCCTCTGACAACATTCAGGAAAGGATCAATGCCAAAAAGCCCAAAAAACCATCAGATTGAACACCTCACAGTGGACAAAACCCTAACCTGGACCACTACATCGACTGCTTCAGGGAAAGAATGAACAATGAAAGAGTCAGCAACACATGCCACCATAACAACCTCTCTCAACCAGAGAAAAAGGCTATAGAATTTCTAAGATCTAACCACGAAATAGTAATAAAACCAGCAGATAAAGGAGGAGCCAGTCATCCTAAACAGTGAGGATTACATAAAGGAAACCAACAGACAGTTCTCTGACATTACCTACTACAAAGAACTACAAGAAGATCCTACTCCCCTTTTCACCAAAAAACTCAACAGTACCATCAAATCATTTCCATCAAGACTACAAGAAAAACTACAGACCTTGATCCCCTCACTACCTTTTTACATGCTCCCTAAAATCCACAAGCAAGGGAACCCTGGCAGACCTATCATATCCAACCATGGGACCCTAACTGAGGAAATATCAGGTTTTGTTGAATC
>JAGPOW010003642.1:65786840-65803456 GCA_030014935.1 Caiman crocodilus | reverse complement strand
TTGCTGATGACACTAAGATGTGGGGCGAGGTGGACACACTTGAAGGGAGAGAGAGGCTGCGACTAGATTTAGACAGACTACAAAAGTGGGCAGATGAGACTAGGATGAAGTTCAACATAGACAAATGCAAGGTGCTGCACCTTGGGAGAAGGAATCCACTGCATACATACGGGCTGGGGAGCTCCTTTCTTGTAAGCACAGAGGTGGAAAGGGATCTTGGAGTCATTCTTGACTCCAAGATGAACATGAGCCACCAATGCCAGACTGCAGCCAGTAAGGCCAGCCATACCTTGTCATGCATCCAAAGATGCATCTCAAGCTGGTCCAGAGAGGTGATACTCCCCCTCTATGCAACATTGGTCAAGTCTGCAGTTGAAGTACTGCATCCAGTACTGGGCGCCGCACTTTAAAAAGGATATGGCCAGCCTGAAAAGTGTTCAGAGGAGGGCCACCCCCTTGGTTAGAGGGCAGCAGGACAGGCCCTACAAGGAGAGACTAAGGGACCTGAACCTATTCAGCCTCAGCAAGAAGAGGCTGAAGTGGGGACTGGGTGGCTGCCTACAAACTCATCAGGGGAGATCATCAGCAAATAGAAAGAGCCCTGTTCTCCCCAGCACCACCTGGGGTGATGAGAATGGTAATAAGCTGGTGGAGAACAGGTTTAGGTTAGAGATCAGAAGTCAATATTTTACAGTTAGGATGGCCAAAATCTGAAACCAAATTCCTAGGGAAGTGGTCCTTGCCCCTACCTTGGGCAAATTCAAGAGGAGGTTGGATGATCACCTGTCTGGGGTCTTGTGAACCCAGCATTCATTCCTGCCTATGACAGGGGGTCAAGCTAGTCGATTTGTTCAGGTCCCTCCTGACTCTAGCTACTATGAAACTATAATACGGCACTGCATTCATGAATGGTGCATGCCCCTAGTGGCAGGGGGTGCCATGGCTGTGCTGGCAACAGCAAATGCAGAGCTCCTGAGGGTTTCCTGTAAGTGTATTTAAGATGCAGGTTCAGCATTCATGCTGTAACAAGGTGACTATTTGCAGTGCGCAAGGAATATTCAGCACACCACGAATATTTGAAACTGCGAATGCCAAACCTGCAAACAGCAAGGGTTTCCTGTACTATCTTATGATGGAGTTCATTAGTTTCCTGTGCCCTAATACTGCATACATGTAGATGGTACACTCTTTGTGGACTGTGAGCCACCTCCCTCACAGGTCCATCCCCCTTCACCCTCCAATTCCATCCCCCTGCTCTCTGGGGCCCCTTCCCAACTAAATTCAACCCCCCAGCTATGTGGAATCCCCCACTTCCCCTACTGCATGGGGCCCATGAGCAGCATCCAGAGTGCATAGTACTCAGCATGAGTCCTGCCACATGGAGTTGCTCCCAGAGTTGTGTGCAGGAAGTGGAAGCTGGAAGGGGCAAAAGGGATGCTGGGGACCCGGATTGCAGCAGCGGGAATAGTAGAAGTGGTAGCCAAGTGAGAGCCAAAAAGCTGCATCCAGCCTATGGGCCTCCAGTTGGACATCCCTGAGACCATGGGTCTACTCCATCATGGGCACTGAAAATCGTTAAGGAAAGCAAACACAGTTCCCACTTTGTGCTTGGCATTTGAATAGGCCTTGTGAATAGAAGGCGTTGTTCAGAGACAAGTGCGTTTGCAATTAGTTTAGTATTATGTTTCATATTATTGTTTGGTATTACATTGTGTCTTCATTAAATTTTAAAATGTTAGATGGTACAGTAGAACAATTCAGCTTCACATTTTATTAGATGATAGCCTTCTGCAATCTTCCTTCTTTTATCTACAAATAAAAGAGCTCACATGCTAGGGTCTAGAGCTGCATGTATTGATTAGAACAGTTCTCTCCAAGGTTCTCTTTGTGTTGCGTTATTGGCTGTGTTTTTAAGATCTAGTTTTAAAATATGGATTACAATTAACTGTGATTAACATACGTTCTGGATGAGAATAAGTTTATAAAAATATACGCTATGTCCAAACAGAGATCTTTACCACCCTCTTTCTTATTCTGTTTTGCTCTTTATTTTAAATCTAGCTTTCAAGAGTTTTGGACCTGCCGCCAGAACATTTGATAAAGTCAATATCTGCAGTTCCTGTCTCCAAAAACTGGTAGTGTTGACATTTCATGTTCTAATGAGCTAAATTGATTTTAATGTGCTTGTGGGGCTTAGCAATGCAGGTTCTCCATGAGGTTTTAGAGGAACATAAATACAGAAAAAAAATGGTATAGCTAATGTGCAAGATATCATTGCTGTCTATACCAGTCCATTTTTGAGCAAAACAAATCTAATTAAATCACTTTATTTATTTAAAATAATCATTTTTTTACTCTCAAAACAGATTTCTTCTGATATTAATATCAATCCACTGAAAATAAATGTTCTGCTCCCTCATCTGAAATGCAAATGATAAGAATCTGAAAAGAATGCTTGGAAACAAAAATTTAATTAATTTTCCAAATTTTTTTCCTTGTCCTGCTTGAAAGATGCAAAGACTGAATACTATTAACATTGTTAGGCAAAATGGATTTTAGTAGAATAAATTTTAATATAATGTGATATGCCATTGGGTTAAATATAAAGATGACTATAACTGTCAGGGAAAAAGTATATCAAAGCAGATTAGATTCTTCTGCACTAAGACATCTTTTGAATAGTATAAACTTGCAAAGATTTTTAACTTCTCCTTAAAATATTCTCTTAATCCTGGAAGTGCCTGATGCTCGTGATAGAAATGGGTGGTCTCAGTTAAATCAATGAGACTATCCATTTTAAGCACACAATTAAGTGTTTTGATAGTCAAATCCATCAAACAGAATTAGGCCCTAAATATAAAGAACATCACCAAAATAGGCTACTACTGAGTAGAGCAGGGTAAAGGACCAACATGTGTGATGTACAACACAGTGGGGGATGTGGAGTCTACCACCATTTCTTTAACCAATATTCAAGACAATTTCACTATATTCTACCAGTTCTCAGTCTTTGCTTTCCAATAGCTTCTCTGTGTGAGGTGAATAAAAATACTCTGTTAATACAACTACAATTTTCAAACTAAAGTGTGCGGTAGACTGTCTCAGATGCAATATATTAATTATACACTTCTGAAATACTGTTGACTGATTAGGTAAAGCCTTTAAAGGTCACTGGAAATTGTAGACACTTTGAAAAGGTTTAGGAAAGCTTTATATTTGCATGGGTTGTATGGCTAAAGCATTTAATTTATTTTTAGCTTGTGTCCTTTTATTCATATGTTGTTTGATTTTGCCTTTTTTCTTTTTAAAGTGAACAGAAGTTGCTCACTTTGCACTCATGTAAGAGACACAAAATGGTCAGAGTTGGCAGCTGAATTAATAAGTGTTTATTGAAGAAGTACAGAACCTGTTACAAGTTCCATCATCACTCTTAGGGAACTATGATCTGTTGTCATGTTTTTTTCCCCCCCCAAAGGATAGTGGGAACAGGCTATGACAGGAAAAACAAATTTTGACACTTGTTGGTTTAACCTGAAGACTTTGAGTAAGCACCAAAATGTAATTATTCCACCCTAAGTGAAATCTCTATTACAAAGTAAGCTTCCATAGCAGTTCAACATATTTTCTCAATCTCTCTCTCTCTTTCTCTCTTTCTCTTCAGGGAGGTTGCTGATTTCCAGCTCTTTGTGGATTCTGTGACAGGGAACAGATCTAGCAGTCCCTCAAAGGCAGATATTCAGCTTCCGGCACAGAAGTTAGCAGAGAAGGTACCATGATACAATAAATGTATTTATTTGATACAGTTGCAAGCTTATTAGACAAAAGAAGACATAATAGACATCCTGGAGCAAATAGGCCTCAACTACAAGCAGCTTCTGATTCCATTGGGAGCTGCACCCATTCAAGTAGAGTAGAAAAATGCATTAAGCTACCTGATCTGGTTGCATATGACCCCTTTTAGGAAACTAGAGAAGGAGGGTTGATGAGACATCTGTGAAATGGCCTCACCAGTTTTTTTAAATCAAAATAACCTGATAGCAGTTCTGGAGAGTGGACTGGAAGTAACATCTAAATGTTAGGTCCATTTTGGGTCCAGTACTATGTAATGTGTTTCATATTGTTATAAAGTTTATGACCAATCTGTGGATGATACAAAGCCAAGAAGTATCAAATATACTTTGGAAAATGAGATTTTAATAAAGCTCTCCTGTTCACAATACTGTAGAAATTGGATTGCCATGAATAAAACCAGATGCACTGCAGAGAGAAACTAGTATGTGTAAAAGAAAATAATCAAATGGGCAAATAGAAAGCTATGTGGAATCAAAATAGATAAGGATATGATTGTAGTTCCAGATTCAGTACATTGCTGTGCAGTTTAAAAACCCCCCCATAGATTACATACATACAAACAAGCATACAGTGCAGCGATACTAAGAGAACTATCACATCTAAAACATGAAATGATTCAGCACTGGTTTGGGCTGGTACTATATTTTATTTTGACAGTACATTTCCAATAGATCAGAGAGAGCTTAGAAGGGAACAGATTTAAAAAAAAAAGATTAGCAAGTGAGATCTTTGAGGGAAAGTATGAGAGAGGCAAGATGACTGCAGAAAGAAAACTGGAACAGAACCTGAGCTGTGGCCAGGTGGTTCTATGTACAGCTCAGACGTGACGAAATAGTGGCCTAATGACTTTTTTGACTTGTGCTGGCTGCTAGTGGCTCTAAGGAGCCATTCTGGAGACTGGAGATTTGTGATGAATAAAGATCCCTTTTCTTCCCCCCTACACTGGCAATCACCCAAGTCATGATATAACAGCCACTATCATATGCAACCCAAGAATACCCCATATGCAGAGAGAATTCTTCGTTAGTCAGATAAACAGGTTTTAAGGCAGCTTGAAAGAGTACCTAAACCAGATTATCTGTTTAAGGATGTCAATAAAACATCTGTATGCCCCATAAAAGATAAGATTCAAATTGCAACTAAGCACAGATGTAAATTCTATAAAACCAACAAGCTGTCAGATTAAGCGATAAGATGAAAAGGGTGAGTGTTCTCTAGTGTGTATGCACAAATGTAAAATATTTAAAAGCAAAAATACACAAAATGAAGCATGTTAGCAGTGAATGAGGATATTGATACAATAGTGTTATGGAAAAGTGATGGTAGTAAAAAAATAATGTATTGTTATACCTGCATGCAAACTAGGCAAAAAAAGCGTATTGACTAAAGAGATGGAGTGGCACTGAATCTGAATGATTTCATAGATGATTACAAGCTAAGCTTATAGTAAGAGAGAACTGCAGAGTTAAGCATACAGATACAACTTCCAAGCTGAAATAATTTTGCTATTAGTAGGACTGTGGTTGTGGCCTCCAAATCAAGAGCAAGAATGATCTCACTTATCTCTTGGGTTCCTTTGAATGTGCTAACAAAGAGGTGGGTAAGGGAGAGACACCTAACAAAATTTACTGCAGTTTCCAAAAACAATTTATGTCATGCACTTGAAGCTGCTCAAGAAGCTGAGTAATTATGGGGTGAAACAGGTTAAGTAATCCTGGGGTGTGAGGCAAAGTACAGTATTATCACAGATCAGCAGCTGAGTAGGAGATAAACCAAATGTAAGATTAAATGTGGTGTTTTACAGTTGTATATTAGGACCTGTTTTATTTAAGTTATTGATGTTCGGGAAAGAGGGGTGAGTAGTGAGAGCAAAATGACAAAGTTATTTCAGTTTAGCAGGACTTGAGATAACTGTGAAGAACTTCTCCTAGGTTATTTAAACTTTAGAACTATCTGAATGGGCGCTATAATGACTAATGAAACCCAGCATCAGTAAATAGCACAATGTCAATAAATGTATATTAATGCTTGTATGGGAGGATATTTAAATTGTTCGCATGGTCCTAACTATATAAACTCAAGAAATGGATGTGGGTGTCATTTTGGATAATTCAACAGATGCCTCTGCTCAGTGCGTCAGTGCTATCAAGAAATGCTAATGCTGCCCAAGTAACATAATGGTGGATAGGAATAATTTATTATTATTTTTAAAACTCCAACAGTTTGTGTTTTAATTACTGAAAAATCCTTTTCCCTTTCTGTGACAGATGACATCTTGCCATGCTTATATCAATTCAGAATGTTGCTGCAAAGATTATTTTCCTAGTTTACCAGTTTGATCAAGTCACTTCTTTCTTTACATCCCTTCACTGGTTCCCTCTTTGTTGCAACTAATATAAGGTATTTTTCAATTTCAGGCACCATCACAGCATATCTCTGCTCAGTCTGTCATTTCTAATTAAATGTTGAGATGTCAAGTTGATCCTCCTCTTATCCCATGTTCCCAAACTTCACCTATTTGATAAATTTTTCTGAAAAGCACCTTTGTTCTTTTAAACATGCTTGGAAGGAATGCCACATAAATCTCTGTAAAGCTGCTGCATCGTTTCTCTCTTCACCTCCTTCCTTAAAACTCTTATCAGTTTGGTGCCAGCAAAAAGATAGACAATAGTTAGGATTCTGAGCCCCACTGCACATTTTTTCTTGTGCTGCCTTGTCTGTCTGTATACATTTGTCTCTTTTTCTTATCCTTAGTTTGTAAGCTCTTTGGTGCAAACACTTTGTTCTTTGAATGGCAGCTAGCATAGAGGGGCCCTGCTCCTAGGCACTATGAAAGTAAAGCTGTTACGTAACCTTATCTGGGATACTGCATGGAATACCAGTCCCACTGCCCTAAAAAAGCTATTACAGAACTAGAGGTAGCTTGAAGAAGAGTAATGAGAATGATTAGAGGCCTGACAAAATTCTCACATGAAAAGAGTGAAAGGATAAATATTGTTTATCTTTGAAAAGATCAGGGTGAGGTGGGGCATGATAAAGTTAAGGAATGGCTAGAGAAACTAGATCAGAAATTTCCATCGGTCAGAGATACCAGACCAGTGAGCAGGCCAGCAAATGGGAATTTGAGTGGGACAAGTAGGGGAGGAGAGGAGCAGCTGCCAGGTGCTCTCATCTGCTTCTTGCAGTGGAGTTCCCAGTCTAGAAGCTTTGCAGCACTGCTCTCTCTGCTTAGCTGCCAGGCCCTAGGACAGGGGCGGGCAATTATTTTGGGCAGAGAGCCGCTTACTGAGTTTCGGCAAGCTATAGAGGGCCGCATGACAGGCAGCCCAGGGCAGATTGATATTAATTTTCTAAATTTTTTAGTGGCCCTGTGGGCTGGATAGAATGGCCTGGTGGGCTGTATCTGGCCCCATGTGCTGCATTTTGCCCACCCCCCCTGCCTTAGGAGCTGAGTACAAGGAGCGGTGCTGTCCTTTGCCATTTTTTATTTGCCCCCCTCTTCCTGTGGTACTGGGTCAAAGCTTTGTCCAGTCTAGACAGGTGCAGGGAGCCTTTCCCCTCTGCTCTTCTCCCTGTGGAATTTGAAGGAGTGAAGCAGGCTCTGCTCCCTTCACCTTCCCCAGACTAGGATCACCCTGGTGTTGGAAGGCATGGAGAGCAGGGGGAGGGTGCAGCTGCAGAAGGGTTTCAACATGTGCAGCACAGTCAGCAGAAACTGCTTTTGCTGGGGCACAGGCAGCTCCATCAGCAGCAGAGGCAGAAGCCCCTTCACCAAGACCAGAACTGGAGCTCTGGCCATTGTAGTGGGGCTTCCCATGGTGGCAGCCAGCACACTGGTGACATCCAGGTGCTGGCATCCCCAGAAGCTCCACAGGCAAGCCCTGCCATGGTAGCCAAAATGTCAGCTCTGCCTGTGGTGGTGGACCTTTCTGCTGCAGCAGCCAACACCCTCGTTTTTGCTGGGAGAGAGGCAGCTCCAGAGCCCCCTCAGCTGGGTCTTTTCTGCTAGCTCTGGCCATCGTGGCAGGGCTTCTACCAGTGGAGTCGCTCAGAGCTACTTGCTGCAGAGTCCTGACTGCTGCCATAAGTAGTCCCACCACTATGGGCAAAGCTGGGGCAAAATCCGCAGTGGGGACTAACTTAGGTCAGTGGGCTGGATCCAGCCCACAGGTCATGTTTGACACCCCTACTGTAAGAGAAGTGATTGATTGCCATTACAAAAATGGAAATGTTGTGCAGCTTTATTTTTTTTTAACCCATATTTTTCAAAACATGGTGCCTTTAATAAGCTTTAAAGTTTTAAATGTGAAGCACCCTGAAGTGATCTGAGCTAAACATCCTTTACTGTTGATATGACTCATAAACTTTATCACTATATTTGTTGTTTACTATGTTAAGTGTGGACCTATACACAACAGTTTTATAGATTCATGATCTGACTTATCACCATATTTGTACTTGACTATATATATATTAATTTTAGGGGTAGGAACAATGCTTTTATAATGGTTGGCCCTATTTTATTATTACATTTGCATTTCTGTTCTTTTTGTTTAAATTTATATTATGTTTTTATGTCTGTTATGTCATTTTTGGGAGCACAGCTTTCAACCAGAATCCGTAATGATAATAATACATTGAATTGAATGTGAAACATCCAGCAACCAGGGACCCGAACAGATGCTTCAGGTTGAACAGAGAGCTGATGTTTATAAAAATCAGGTCAATTATTTAAGAACTTAAGTAAAGATTTTGGATCCAATCTTTCGGCTCCTATTTTTTTCTAAGACACTGGTAACAAATATTGATTTTTTCTTATGCATATCTGTCTACCGTTGTTGAGATCAAACACTGCTTTCAGTTAAATTTATAAAAAATGACTAGATCACAGAAAGAAACAGGTATCATATGTAAGGCTCAGCTAGATACTTATTAAGGATGGGTTGGAAATAATAAACTAATCTCTCATGTCTTACAAGGAGGATGAATTAAATGGCCCACTGAAATATTTCACACCAGTATAAATATTCATGTAATTTTTTGAAGACAGTGTTCCAATTCATTTGTTTCTATGCGTTTTGTTTGTTTGCTTGTTTTTTAGCTAAACTGTGATACAATAGTGAGTGAAATCAGCACTGGTCCAGGCACAGTGAACTTCAAAATAAACAGAGAATTATTAGCAAAGGTAAGTACTCTCAATTTTTGCACATATGAATGCAATGGCAACACAAGTCAATACAGAAATAAAAACTAACTACTTTGTGTTAGAATGAAACTTCATATTCAAAAAGTTATCATTGGTTTTTCATGTGTTCCCCTCTAAGAATTCTGGTCATTCTGTTGTTACATAAGAATTTAGAATCAGGTTCACAAGGATCTGTCTGAAAAATTTAAGGAAACAATTTTTCTTACACTATTTGACTGTACCAACTCTTCTTTCTTCTACCTCTTCATGATTCTGACTTGGTCTGTGCATTAGGTTCAGGTTCCAAAATGCTTCAGACAAAAACTTAATCTTGAGTCAAGCTGTTGAAGAGCCTTGCTTTGGAGAGTCTGTTGTAAAAAATAAAATAGTAACTTTATCATCTTTTATTTTGTATTATAATTTAGTTTACATCAAAATAGGAAGGTCTCGTCTCAAAGTCTCTTGTCTAATTGGAACAAACCGCTTAAATGTTAAACCAGCAATTTTCTGTTAGGGTGGCTGCTTGCCCCAAGGCAGCAGTTGGAAACCTAGGGTCCATGGGCTAGATCCAGCTTGAGGAGCCTTTGGATCTATTCCATGGACCATAGCTTTGGTGGCAATCAAGTACCAGGCTTTACGAGAGGGGAGAGCTCTCTCTGCACAGCGCCACATTTGGGCAGCAAGGAAAAGGGGCAAGCCAGATGGTTTGTAGTGCCTGCTTGTCTTGGAGCCCCACTGGAGAACATTGCCAACCTTTGCCCCATCGGATATACCCCAATTTTGGGAACCTTGTTCACAACTTCCTTTGAAAGGCAAGTGCATCATCTGTGGGAGGGCTGATATTTTTAGACCCAAACATTTTTTGTGATGCTTAAAGTTGGGCGAGGGGAAGCTTTGCAAAGCCGGTTGCTCCGCTAATTTATGGAGCTAGGTGCATCTCATTGTTTTTCTGAAAGTTTTAACTGGAGATTGATCCATGTTTTTGATGCATGAAATTGCTATATTGGAAAAAATGACTGCCCTTCTCTGGGGAACATCATGATTGTTTTCTGTATTGGCAAAGCCCGAGAAGGTGCTCTTTCCTGTAAGGACTTTTATTAATAATTTAGACTTACAGTCATCTTTTGTTCATAAAATAAATTAAATATACACTCTGTAGCTTAATTCCTTTGTACATTTCTGTTTGACTAGTTACTATACTTCTTTCCCTGCAAATATCAAAATAGTTAAAAGCCCCATAAAAATTACTTTCATTTCAAATTAAATATGTATAATTAATCTCAATAGTATGTAAATTCATTGAGAATAGTGTACTTATTTAAAACATTTAGTGTCCTAGGTTCTGATTGTATTAATGGCCAAATTATCAAATCAGAAATTGTCTCTCTGCTTAGCATTTTTATTCCAGCAAAACTAACTGCCTAACCTGAGGGTGAACTTTGCTAGCATAAAGGTAGAATTAGGGCCTGATCACACATTAAAATCCCTGATGGAGAGAAGAGTAGAATAGAGAAAATCAGGGTACCATTTCTCTTAAAGCCAGTAAGGAGAAAAATGAGACTGCAGGCCTATTATATTTTTGTTTATTGATTTTTTTTCTTATGGTTTATACTGTGATATTACAGTATTCCACGCCAGCATGAAAATATAATAAAAGATTGCTGTAGAATAGCAATTCTGCTTGTGTCCTTACACTTGCAATCTTTACCTAATATAACCAAATCCCTACCTTCTGCCTGAAAAGTCTTTTTCATTTGCAGAAATCTATTTGATATGATCAGGGCTCATATACTCCTCAGCAATTCTTCCCTATGGCTGCAGCCCCAATATGATACATTCTGAAGTACACTGAAATCTCTGACAGATGGAAACATATACAAATATTTTTTATTAAATTAATACAATATGTATTTATAGAAGGGTCCATACAGTATTCTTGGTCTCATAGATTTAATTCAATAAAAAACGCAATATTTGCATTTTTTTCAGTGCATTTCAGTCAGTCTACATACTCTCAACAGGTAAAGTGAGACCAAATTTTGCAATTTTTAGAAGTGCACTGATACATCTGTCCCATATCGGATAGTCACCAACATAGGGAAAGTTGACAGTATCAGAAATTGTCTTTTTTGCCTAATGTGGCTGATAAATGCCCCATGCGTGCGCACAGGCGCAGCATGCATGTAGCCAGGAGCACAGCCCAGCAGCTTCGAGAGTAGCATCTGGCTGGTAAGTCCGTTGTGGGGGAGAGGTGGGGGATGAAAAAAGGCATGGGGGGGCAGATCAAGGCCCCCGCAGTGAGGGAGGGAGGGAGTGGAGCTGGGGCAGGCACTGCTCAGCCAGGGCGGGGCGGGGTACAGGACAGCCGTGAGCGGCTCGTCTGGGGAGTGTGGATGGAGGGGGATGGCTCCTACTGATGTGTGCACCTCGGCTCAATCCCCGCCTTCCCCCACATGCCAGGAAGAGCCAGGGCTGCATTAGGCAGGCAGGTAGTGGTGGCAGTGCTGGGAGGGATCTACAGTGAAATTTGGGGTGGTCCCTCCATAACCCCCAAGCACAGCCTCAGCAAGAAGAGCCCAGCGCAGCCCTGGCTCCAGCCCACAGCTGCAGCCCCCACCCACCCCGCACACATCCGGGAGGCAAACGCCACCTCACCCCAGCTGGGCAGCGCCTGCCCCTACCCCCTCCCTTACCACAGGGGGGGTTGATCTGCATCCTCCCCCCCACAGCCCTTCCCTCCCCTTCCCTTCCACCGCAACAGATTTACCAGAGGGAAGCAGCTCTCCACGCTGTATTGGAAATCAGATTGGTATTGGCCAATATGCCTCTTTAAAAATCAGACATTGGTAATGGCCTCAAAAATCTTTATTGGTGCACCCCTAATTCTGATCCTTTGCTTGGGTCTAGGGTAAGGGTAGCCTTTTGTTGCAGAATTCAGCTAAAGAATTTAGCTAAATTTAGCTAACTTCATTGCTAAAGAAGGCTGAGTGGTATACCTCGATGGGTATCTTGCTTCCTGTGTATACTCCGGTCAGAACTCTATATCTGACTGTCTAACAAAGCTGGCTTCTTCTAAAATAAGGTTTTACCAGTTTTTTTGCAAAACTTCTTTTTTGTAAAATTATAGGTGCCCAGCCTGGTTGGAAGAACCTGATTGAGGTGAGGCTGGCAGGAGTGGGATTGAGGAGCCTTCTCCCCATACCTGATCTCACTACCCTATCTTACCATGTGCCCAGAGTGACTCAGCTTCCCTATCACAACACTTTTTGAAGTCATGTGTTGCCATTGTGTCCTAAGTAACCAAATTATTATTTGAATATAAACTAGGGTTTTTCTGTCTTTCATTTTCACCAAAATCAACAGGTTCACCAGCTGATGCCTAGGACTTTCAACTTTTGAAACAATTAGATGTGAGAGTACATTTCAGAAGTCCTTATATTACAGCAGAGAGTGAAAAACTGAAAAATATCACTGAGCAGAGTGTGGGTGCCTACTACCGTAGAGTTGCTAATTAATCCTGAAGGCTGCAAGATCAATTTCAGTGATTAGTAAAACCATGTTCTTTACTGCTCTCTTTCTATTGATGAAACGAGTTTCTCTTCCATTTCCCTCCTTGTTTTTAGACAGTGTTGCAGCATGTGTTTAATGATGGCTCAGAATATGGAATAAGAAGTGAACTCTTCTCTGCACAGCCCAAAAGAAAGATAGTGGTTGAATTTAGGTGAGTATTAGTCCTTTTACAGAAGTCAAAAAATGCCTTGTAATTAAATAAAAGAGGTATGTTGTATGCAGTATTGTTGAGCAACAGTGTCGCTTAATTGGACTAAGCAAAAGTAGAACATAAATCATATTTGTGGCTTTTTCCTGGGACTGGTGAGTGTATTTGGTAGTTTTAGTGACAGGTCCGGCCTCAAGCCAGCTTTTAGTGAGAATATTATCTCATTGGGTGAATAATGTAGTCCACCAGCCTTTTGTGGTATTAATTCTTTTATCAAGAAATGGAAGCTGTCCCCCTTCCACTTTTAACTGGGCTACAGTGTTTTTAAGTGTGGTTCTGCAGCCACAACTGCTTGAGCCTTGTGAGTGTCTAGTTTAGGTCACTTAAATACTTACATGCCTGGTCACTTTTGCAGATCAGACATTTGGATCTCTGCTGCTTCTGAATTGCAGGCTTAAAGATCCAGGTCCATAACTCACTCCTGGAATAACAACTACACCCCTAGAAAAAATATAGGCACTTTTACACCTGCTCTGTGGGTGGGGAGCCAGTGCTTTAATGAGAGCACTCTAATTAGAGCAGCTCTCCAAGAGCAACTCTAATAAAAGCACCACCATGTCTTGTGTATCCTATGCTTAAAAATGCTGGCATAGGTGCTTGAACTAAAGCTCGTTCAAGCTTTAGATAAAGCACCCCTCCCACCATTTTTAAGAGTGGGGACACTGAAAAATGAGATGCAGGAGGCTGCCGGACCATGACAATTCATATTTGGTGGGGTCGGAAGGGACCTGAGCAGATCATCAAGTCTGACCCCCTGCCATGGGCAGAAAAGAATGCTGGGGTCAAATGACCCTGGCTAGGTGATTATCCAGCCCCCTTTTGAAGACCCCCCAGGGTAGGAGCAAGCACCACTTCTCTTGGAAGTTGGGTCCAGATCTTGGCCACTCTGACTATGAAGTAGTGCTTCCTGATGTCTAGTCTGAACCTACCGTCAATCAACTTGTGGCCGTTATTCCTAGTTACTCCTGATAGTGCTTGGGGGAACAGGGACTCTCTCGTTCCCCACTGGTCCCCCAGATGGCCTCCAGATCCCCTCTGAGCCTTTTCTTGTGGAGGCTGAACAGGTTCAGGACCTGTAGCTTTTCCTCGTAGGGCCTGCCCTGCTGCCCCCTGACCAAGCGAGTGGCCCTCCTCTGGACCCTCTCAATGCTTCCCACATTCCTCCTGAAGCACTGCACCCAGAAGTGGATGCAGTACTCCAACTGCGGCCTGACCAATGTCGCATAGAGGGGGAGGATCACCTCCTTGGTCCTGCTTGTGATGCATCTGTAGATGCATGACAAGGTGTGACTTAAAGCTCCCTTTCCCCCCTGCCTCTTTCTGCCAGCCTGGCCCAGGGTCTGGCAACACACCCCTCCCCTGCTCCAGCTGCAAGTGAGGCAAAAGCCTGTGAGGGGCTGCTCACCCCCACCTGGCAGACCCTGGCTGTGCTCCAGGGCCAGGTTTCCCACCACCTTCTCAGCTAGGCAGTTGCGATATTGGTCTCAACTATAGACCAGGGGAGCTGGGCCAACCTGGTTCTGCTGGAGCAGACAACACAGCCCAGCCCCAGGCTGCAATTGCCACACCCCAGCAGACTTGATTAACTGAGTCTGCTCTGGCACGCTGGAATTCCAGTGCATCAGAGCAGCCTCTGCACTCATGTATAGTTGCCCTAGACGTCCAGTTAAGGTCACTTTATTTCAGGATATTTGTCCTATATTCCAGTTTTCTGGTTTGTTTGTGCTCCTTTGCAAGCTATTCACTCTGCAGCATAACAACATGGATACCATCAAGTCAGAGATAAGCAGCTGGTTTTTTAAAATTCCAGGTTGGGCAGCTATTTTTGACCATCTATTTTTTTCCACCAAAAAAAAAAAATTAACTCCAGTGTGTAAAAATCTGGCTAAAATGTTTTAAGAAACTGACTCTGCCTAGTCTTTTCTGAGCAGTGGCAAGTTCCCCTACCAGCAGAGGGAGGATATGAGAACTAGTAGATCAAAGGATAGTCTGAGTTTCCATATCACAAGCTTAGCTTAACCCAAACTAATTAATTTACAAACTAAGGAGCAAGCAAGACCATTTTGATTGTGTGTTAGCATGTTGTTTTCAGAGTTCCAAAAAGTCATTATAAATGGCAGTTAATACTTGATTATTGACACTTAAGTTTGCTGGTGGCATGAAAATTTATAGTGAAGGGCTTGTCAGCTGTTTAGGCCCCATGAGTTGTTTGCATTGAGGTGTAGGTGAGGACAAATGGTACCAGATCAGTGGTCTCTATGGGAGAAGACACCACTGCAAAATCTCTTGTTACCTATTTATTTAGGTTTTATTTTTAACATTGTCTCAAATTACAAGGCAACAGGTGTTAGTATGGGGTAGCTTGTCTGAATGTCTTCCTCTTAGGGGTACTGTTGAGATGCAAGATGCTAGCTCATATTTTAACTCAACGTAGGAATTTTATGGGTGTCACTGTGTTTGTTGTCGGGGGAGAGAGGGAGGAGAGGTTGAAATTTTTCAGCACAGGAAAAGAACACAGACAGTCTTTGCATGTTTAGTAGGGGAGGCAGTGATCTGTCAGGCCTATGGTTTGAATATTGAATGAATGTTGACTGTGGTTGTACGTTGCAGTTCACCCAATATTGCCAAGAAGTTTCACGTAGGACACTTGCGGTCCACAATAATAGGTAAGTACCTACTTAACTTCAGGGCTGATTTATCTTCTGTAGAGTTCAGTGAAAAAAGGGTTTTAGTTTTTACTTCTTTTGGCAGAGTGCCCACATCAAGCCAAACTTTTAATCAATAAGAATTTTTATTGATTCAACAATGAAGAAAGGTCATAAACAAAAACTTATGTTGTAGTAGATTTATTAACCAACGCAAAATTTACTCTTACTCATGTGAGCATTAAAAGAAGTAATCCCAAATTATACATTTAAAATGGTGCCTTATTAGGACATTGAAGCTTGCCTTTGTGAGTGGTCTGAGGGTGCTTTTAGGGCTAATTTTCAGTTTGTCCAGCTTAGAAGCTAACTCACAGCACATTTATTCTTACACATTTAAATGCTGTATGTAGGGCCTGGTTTAAATCACAGGTCCAGCTTGCTAATATTATAACCCAGTCATGGTGGGGGCTGCCATTTTCACACGCAGATCTTGGCACTGCCCACCCCTCACCCCCACACATGCATCCTAATTGGCTGAGGGGCCAGGTTTAGGGCCAGGTTCTCTCCCCATGTGTTCTTGTCCCTCACCCACAACCCCCCCAGCACCCCAGTTCTTCTGCCTGGAGGAGCCAACAGACTGTCCCCTACCAGATGCCAGGGCCATCTGCCATGCCCCAGTTTTCATGCTTGGAGGAACAAACAGCCCATCCCCTACCCATCCCCAAGCTCTTTACTCCCGTGTCCCTTTTGCAACTTCTTTTCCCCTCCCCTGGGCTCTTAGGCTTTTGCTGCTGGCTGGGGAATGTTTTTCCCAGCCTGCAGCAGCCATTGTGTTGCAGTGAAACGCTATCATATGGCTGTTTGCTGGGAAACTCCCCAGCAAGTGGCCATACAATGACAGGCTGAGATCTATGAGGCTCTTTAGCCTGCAAAAGCGCAGGCTCAGGCATGATCTGATGGCCATCTATAAATTTATCGGGGTGACCATTAGTATCTGGGGGAACGTTTGTTCCCCAGAGCACCCCAAGGGATGACGAGGTCAAACGGTTATAAACTCCTGCAAGACCATTTCAGGCTGGACATAAGGAAGAATTTCTTTACTGTCTGAGCCCCCAAGGTCTGGAATAGCCTGCCATCAGAGGTGGTTCAAGCACCT
>JAGPOW010003642.1:65757453-65777469 GCA_030014935.1 Caiman crocodilus | reverse complement strand
AAGTCGCTGATGAAGACATTGAAGAGTATCGGTCCAAGGACTGAGCCCTGCGGGACCCCACTGCCCACACCCTTCCAGGTCGATACCAACCCATCCACTTCACGACTTTCTGGGTGCGACCCTCTAGCCAATTCACCGCCCACCAGACCTGTGTAGTCATCCAAGTCACGCCTCTTAACTTGTTCACCAGTACGTGGTGGGATACCGTATCGAAGGCCTTCCTGAAGTCTAAGTATAAGACGTCAACCCCTACTCCTGCATCCAGGCATTTTGTAACCTGGTCATAAAAAGAGATTAGATTAGTCAGGCATGATCTACCTGCTACGGAACCCATACTGGTTTCCCCTCAGCATAATTTTTCCTGCCGGGCTCTCGCAAATGTGAGCCTTGATAATTTTTTCAAAGACTTTGCCAAGGATAGAGGTGAGACTGACTGGCCTATAGCCAGTTAAGCTTTTTGGATTTTTTTTTCCCTTTTTCCCATTTGCTTTTCTGTCTCTCACATCTCTATCTCTCTTTTCTTCCCCCCTTTGGAGTGACTGAGTGACAGAGCTTGCTCTATGTGGATCCAATTCAGGTAATTGAGGGGTCAAATTTGGCTAGGCACCCTTATAAAAAGGTAGCCCAGTGGGAAGAGAGGGTATTACACAGAGAGCAGTTCCTCTTGAGATAAGCAGCTCAGGTGTAGGACTGCGTTAAAAAGCTCTTCTCTGTGGTAGTAACTTATAGTGGCTGCTTGTAGTTGTTCTAATCAGTACTAGAGCAGGGGTGAGCAAAATATGGCCCACAGCAGATCCCTCAGTCCTGCCTGGCCCGGGCACTATCCGGCCTGTGGCACATCCTGCTGCCCCTAGACGCACAGTGAGCCTGGGGGGAGCTGTGTGGCTGGACTCCATTTCTTGGAAATGGCTCCTTCTGGCTACCATCGCTGCTGGCCCTGGCCCATGGAGACAAGCCAAGACCCACACAGGCAGGGCCCAAATCCCCAACTGAGTGCACAGCCCTGGCTCTGGCCCCAGCCTGCCCCATGCAGGGGGTCAGGGTCTCTGCAACGCACGCTCTAGACTCGCCTACCCCAGCCATGGTGACAGTGACCAGAAAAAGAGGACCCAGAGCCTGTGCCAGAGCTGCCCTGTGGCTGCTTTGCACTGCCCCACAAGGCACAGGGGACCAGGGCAGCCCAGAGACAGCACTAGAGGCAGTGTCAGTGAGGTGGAGGGTGCTGCAGAGGCCCCAAACCCCTGCGCTAGGCAAGCCAGTGCCTGGGCTGTGCGCTTGGCCCAGGGCTCAGGCCCTGTCCACATAGATCCCAACGGGTCTTCATGGGTTTCAGCTCCAGCCCCTTTTTGGGACCCATACAGGCAGGGCCCAATCCTCAACCTGCCCTGCGAGGGGGGTCAGGGTCCCTGCAGCACCCACTTTGGATCCACTTGCCTCAGCCACAATGAGCGGTGGCGGCAGGGAAAAAGCAGGGCCTAGAGTCCATGCTGGAGTTGCTCTGTGGCTTCTTCCCACCACTGCCACCATCAGTGCCCATGCCAGCCCACCCACATCCATGCCAGCTCCCCTCCTGCCCCTGGTCCTGTCCCACATAGGGAGGTTTGGTAAGCTATTGCACAGGCAGAAGGGATGCTGACCCAGCTCATAACAGCTTCCCAAAACTCTCTGTGTGGCCTGAGGGCCCAAATTATTGCCCACCCCTGTGCTAAAGTGTTTGCCTAATGTCTGGTGTGGTATGTTTGCTTCTCCCCTGTGTTGTGTGTTTGCTTCTCTCCATCTCTGTCTCTTCTTCCTACCTCTGGAGTGACTGAGTGACAACGCTTGCTCCAGGTGAGGCAAATTTAGGTAATCGAAGGGTGGAGCTAGGGCAACCCTATGAAAGGGCACCACTATGCCCCTCCCACCCACACTCACCCCTTTATCCTGCTGCAAACTTAGTGAGAAGCAAACAGAAAAGAGTTTGCTAGGGCAGTGGTTTTTGCCACCCTGGGAGGCTGCAGTCTTTGTCTAAGGGGTCCTCAAAAGATGACTACGATCCATCAAAAGTATGTGACTACCCAAACTGACAATTCAAAGGAGTCTGTACCTCCACTCAGAATTTTTTAGGGGTCTGCAAATAATGAAAACCACTGGTCTAGGAAGTTCTCCCAAAGAGGGAGCCAGGGTGCAGGAGGTTGTGCTTGTGAGCATGTTCAAGGACCCTGGTGTGGGTGTTGGTGTGCAGGTTCTTGTGATGTGTCTTTTTTCCCCCTCCCCTGCCTCTCATCTTTTTTCTCCTTACAGCATAGGTGTATGCTGAAGCAAAGGAGGGACAAATGGAGTCTGGATCAACTGTTGTGACCTGTGTGGGATGTATTGTTTGTGTTCCTCCTAGATGGTCAGGAGGACTTCATCTGTACCAAGTGTAAAGCTGGGTCTGGCTTGGAGGAGAAGATTCAAAAATACTGGAAGCACAGGTATCCATGTTGTATTACATCAGGAATCACGGAAGATTGCTTGGGTAAGAGTTATGAGAAGCTGGTACTGGGAACACCAAATGGCAATGAGGAGAAGTGGCAGCATGTGACTACTTGGAGAAGAAGGATACCTAGAATTAAAGAGCACCAGATTTGAAGTGCTCCACCAAGCACTCTGTGGTGGAACTGCTGAAGGAAAGACAGAAGAGAGAACAATCTGTAGGCATGAGGCAGAGGAGTCGGCAGGCTATGGAACAGGAAGTGCCAGGCCCAAGAGTAGGTGCCCTAGGGCCACTGCACCAAGAAGAAAGAGAACAGTGGTGGTGGTTGGTGACTACCCTCTGCATGGAGCATTGGCACCAATTTGTCATCCAGATTTGGGGGTCCGGGAAGTATCCTGCCTGCCTGGAGCCTAAATTCAGGACATCACAGAGAGACTGCCAAAGCTCATCCATCCTTCAGACCATTATGCTTGTCCACATAGGCACCAGAGACACTGGCTAGAATGACATTGAGCAGATCAGAAGTGACTGGGAGTCTCTTGGCAGGAGAATCAAGATGTTTGGAGCACAAATGGTGTTCTCATCAATTCTTGCCGTGGAAGGCAAGGGTCCAAGCAGAGACCATGGTAGAAGCTAACGCATAGCTGAGACAGTGGTGGCAATGTAAAGGCTTCAACTTCTTTGACAAGGGGTAGATGTTGTCGGGAGCAGGTTTGCTATCAACAAGAACAGGACTTTGGGTCCTCTTTGGGTGTCATCTGGCTTACCTAGTAAGGAGGGCTTAGTTTTGTTTCATGGGGGTGGTGATCAAAATCCTCCAGCAACAGAGTACTTAGTCCAGAGAGGAAAGGACTTAAAGAAACAAGTTAGCTCTGGGCCAGATAGATATAGGACTACAACAAATGGAGCAAAAGGAAAGCAAGTAAGTCAGAATGCAAAATGTCTGATGCATATACACAAATGGAAGAAGAATGGAGAATAAACAAAATGAGCTGTAAGCTGCAGCCTGTGAAAAGGACTGTGATCTGATTGGCATCACAGAGACCTGATGGTATGTGTGGTATGACTGGAATGTCAGCATCAAAGGCTATGCTCTGTTTTGGAAGGACAGGGTTGGAAAAAAAATAACGATATTGCATTGCATGTCAAAAACACATACTTTTGTTCCCTGATTCAGGAGGAAGAAGACAGCAAAGCAGAATGCATTTGGATGAAGAACAAAGATAAAAGATATAGCACCGTTATAATAGTGGGAATTTATGATAGGCCACCAAATGAGGAAGAGGAGGTATGGATGTAGCATTCTTCAAACAGGTGACAAATCTATGCAAAACTATGGGATGGTACTGATGGGACACTTCAATTTTCCAGACATCTGCTGAAAGAACAAGGCCAAACATAAAATGTCAAGACGGTTCCTAACTTGTGTGGAGGACAACTTTCTGTTCCAGAAAATGGAGGACATAAGTAGGGGATTGTCTGTCTTGGATCTTGAACTGGTGAAGGATGTGAAGGTGACGAGTAGCTCGGGAGGAAACAATCACAGTTGGACTGAATTTTAGATCCTGAGACAGGGAAAGCGTGAGGTCAACAAAATTAGGACGCTAGATTTAAAAAAGACAGATTTCATCTGACTCAAGGAGTTAATACCCATGGTGTCATGGGAGGATAGAGTGAAGTATAAAGGTGCCCAGGGGGCTGGGAGCTTCTAGAGGGCACAATATTGGAAGCCCAACAAGAAACTGTCCTGGCATAATGGAAGCACAAGAAGGATGGCAAGAAACCGATATGGCTGCACAAAGAGCTGCTCAAATGCCTTGAATGTAACAGGAATGCATACAGGCAATGGAAGAATGGTCAGGTTACCATGGACTCATACTAAGCAATAGGAAGAACCTGCAGGGACAACATCTTCATGAAGGCAAAAATAAAGAATATAGCTGCACCTAGCAAAGGAGCTTAAGGACAGCAAAAAGGTTCTATAAGTATGTTGGTCAGAAAAGGAGGACAGGGGAAGCTGTGGGTCCTCTGTTAACAAGCCAAGGGGAGCTCCTAGCAAAAGATGCAAAGGAGGCAGATGTACTCAACAACTTCTTTGTCTCAGTCATCACAAAATGACTAAGCTGCAGCCATACACCTAATAAGGATTATCTGGGTAAGGAAGGGGGCAAGCTGAGGGAGGAGATAACAAGAGAGAGTGTCAGTGAGCTTTTGCTGGGGCTGAATGAATTCAAATCAGGATAGCTGGATAAACTTTGTCCCAGGGGACTGAAGGAACTGTCAGGGGAGATCTCTGAGCCCTTGGCAATGAAATCCATGAAGTCTGGAGGACTGGGAAAAGGCCAGTATACTGCCTCTCTTTAAAAAAGGCAAAACGGAGGACCCGAGGAACTGTGGACTGGTTAGCCTCACCTTCATACATAGGAAATTACTGGAGCATGTTTACAAGTATCTGCAGGCAGAAAGGTTGCTCACAGGCAGCCAGTATGCATTTATAGAAAACATATCATGTCAAACAAACCTGATCTTCTTCTTTGACAGAGTAACTGCTTGAGTAGATTATTCCTTTTGCTGAATTGGTTAATAAATTAAAAACCTAGGCTTATGGTTAGATAGCACCAGTTCACCTTCACAATTCACAGAGGGAAACATTCAGGGTACATGTGGTAGTTTCTAATGAAGTAGTATTCAAATAACTGTACAGAAGTTTTATGCATGCAAACTGCTCTAAAAATTGCAGAGCACAGTTTAAGAGAAACCTGGATCTGTGCAGTATCAAACTTACTCAATTTAGGTCAAACCAGTTTTCCTGGGCCACCCCAGGGCTGCGCTTTTCACCACCACCCCAGCACTGGGCTAATTTTTGTTCCCATCCTCACCAACCCTTGCTCCCCCTTCTGCCCCCACCAGCCCTCTCAACTCCTGTCCCATAAGCTGCTGTGAGTGCAGCTGCTTCTTTTAGCATTTGTCACTGCCAGAGCCAACCATGCACGTCCCAGCGGGGGGAGTGGCAGGAGGTATGGGGGTGTAGGTTTGCTGGGGGGACCCTAACCACTCCGCAAGTCATGCCTGCCCACCAACACACTGGTGGGTTGTGCTGCCCCTCCCACTCCAACCGTGGGTGGCACCTGCTCCCCCACCCCTCGCAGGTTGCGCCTGCCCCACCCACCCCACCTGTGGATTGTGCCCCTCAACCGCACTGCTGTGGTAGGAAATGTAGAAGTAGGTGAAGGGCCCCCCTTTACTCCCCAAGTGCCCTACACCCCAGTGCCTGCCCCTGCTTTCTCTCTCCTGCCACCCACCCCCCTGTACTCTCACTCCTGTGAGACAACCCCATCCCCAGTTCGCACCAGCCCACCCCTCATGGATCATGCCTGCCCCCCCACCCCCAGCAGATCCCCAATCCCCTCCAGCCTGCTGGACCCCCAACCCCTTCCCCCCCTGCTAGCCCCCACATCTGAATTTATCTGATATTGGGCAGCCATTTTGATCCAATTTAACTTCCCCTTAATGTCCCTGAATGTCTGTACTTAGGCAGTGAGACCAATAGATAGATTTCAAATATTCCCTATTTCTGCATACTATAACTATTTCATTATGCATCTGATCTGTATCAAATATTAACACAAGATTTTAACTGCAAATATTCTGGCTCGACAAAAGCATTTGCAAGAAAGAAGAAACTGTGTTCAGTTAGGCTCTTTCAAAGGAAGTATTAACCTTTTCTTTATCTGCAACTGGGTTGCTACAACCTTAATCTGCTCTCAAGCTTTAGGGTCATCACTGATACCATCTGGTTAACTAATAACCCAGAAATTCATAAGAAATGTAGGGTAGGGAAAAAGTTCAAGAATGTTTAATTTGAGAGCTTTTTCACAGGCTAAATCAACCAGCAGGATATTCTGGCTAAAATTATTGTGTTGTACAGTTCAATTGTGTGCGTATTGGGGTTAGTTTGGTGGGGGTGTTATTTTGAATTTGGGATGTGTTTTTTGTGATAAATTAGAGCAGTAGTTT
Source organism: Caiman crocodilus (assembly GCA_030014935.1). Lineage (NCBI taxonomy): Eukaryota > Metazoa > Chordata > Crocodylia > Alligatoridae > Caiman > Caiman crocodilus. The sequence continues at coordinate 65,770,994 of JAGPOW010003642.1, read as the reverse complement.
CTAACTCATGCAGTGACCAAAGTTAATGAATAAACCTGTCAAGATGAGTAGTGTTTCATCAATATTAAATTGTTGGGGTCAAAATGGTGCAAAACATGCTGAACCTGGTTAGTTTTAGACAGAACTTTTATAGCATTTTGGCTTTTAGAACTTTTCTTCATGTTTTCTAAATGCTAAATTTGGGTTAGGAGGAGGGAGAAGAATCATACTTAATTTAATCCCCTGGATTTTAGGAACCAAAGGAATGTGCTAATCTACCAGAGGGGCCAATGTTTATGTACCGTGGCACAAGTGAATGCTTTAAGCACCTACTAGTATTTCTAGCAAATTGACACTGGCTCCATTAGTTAGACAATCCACTAGTATTTTCTTTGTATGCCACTGGTATGATCCTATCATTTGAAATGAACCCTAGCTTAAGTTTCTGTCATTTCCTTTACATACAAATGGAGACAGTATCGTTTTTTGCTTTGAATGATTCAAGGATAGAAGAGAGAAGTAGCAGAATCATTATCAGTAGCAATTGTGGGATTACCATTTGTGTTTAGGGAAAAGCTAATTTTCCCATCTGTGTCTGAACTGTCCAGTCAGCCCAGAATTCTGTTCTTTTAAAAACAGAGCTGTGTTTTTAACATTTTATTTATTAGACACTTTTCATGCGCTTGCATTTTAGGTCTATGTACAGGCTAACAAAGCAGCAGAAGATGAAAATGGAAAGAAGATGGCACAAGATTTTTTTAAAAAACTGGAGGCATGTGAGGCACAAGAGCTGTCACTGTGGCAGCATTTTAGAAACCTCAGTATTGAAGAGTATGTCCGTATTTACAAGGTATGTGTCTTCTCCGGGTAATCCTGAAATGGCATCTTCTCCTTTCCTGCTTTGACAGTAATAACTGATATTGGATAGCGCAACTTTTCCTAACATACTTCACAAACTAAATGCAAACTCTGCCAAAATTCAGTTACCCTGAGAGTAGAAGGAACCATTTCACCTTCTTACAATACTCTGTAAGAGCAAAAAAAAGGGAAACCTTTCCAAATAGGTCTGTGTCATTATTTGTTAGGCACTCACAGAGCAGAGTGGCTCCTATTAGTTATGATTTTAAGCAGATCTGTGTTAGTGAAATCCATGCAAATACCATATTTACCTGAATCCAAGAAGAGGTTTTTGCCTCAATCTTGGCAGGGGAAGCCTTATCTTATATTGGAGTACCAGCCTGGGGCAGGCCGTGGCTCAACTCTGGCTTTGACCCTGGGCCAGGATGGCTTATACAGCAAGGGTGGGCTTGCAGCAGGGAAGAGAGTACAGGGGAGACCCATGGTATGTGGATCAGGGAGACAGCACAGCCTGCTCCTCTCCCCTCCCACCCTCATCGCTGCTTACCTCCTGCTCTGGCTTTGATTCCTCTGGCCCCAATCCAGCTGCAGCTTCCACAGCTGCTTCTGCCTCACTGGGGCCCCACTACCACTACCTGCTGCAAAACAGAGTTACTTGAGAAAGGAAAGAGCAGGGAGAGCAGGTGGGGAGGCACAGGTGGCAGAGGTAAGGCATGGAGTGGGGGAGAGCAGGTACCAGGGTAGGTAGGGGGAACGGGCAGTGTGGGGGCAGGAGGCAACTGGCAAGGAGGAAGGCACAGGAGTGAGAGTACAGGGGGGTGGGTGGCAGGAGACAGAAAGCAGGGGCAGGCACTGGGGTGCATTTCACTCCTGAAAGAGTACTAATCGCAGCCCTCAGGCTTGCATTTATTTTATGAAAGCCTGTCCCAGGTGCCTTTGTTTTGTGAATGAACTGCAGTTGTACAGCAGCTGCTTCCAACTTAAACCCAGAGTGTGATTAGCATAGAACAAAGATTTGGGTTGCAGTCATATTCTTACTATGAGTTTTCCACCCTGGAGGACAAGGTCTCTAGCATGAAGGTGCTAACAGCATGGCTTTCCAGACAGGGGTTGAAAAGCCACAGAGATCTTGGGAGAGCCCTCAGAGCAAGCAGCCCGCCCCCCAGCAACCACAAGCAGGAGGCAACACAGTAGCAATTCCTTTGCTTCTCCCTGGAAGGCATGATGCATCCCCTGGTAGTGTTGAGCAGCAGTGCAATCCCAAAAAGGTGATGTGTCTACTTAGAACCCTTACCGATGCACGTGGATGCTTCTGTCCAGGGACAGCTGTGAACTGGTTCCCAATCAGTGCCATTCTTCAGTTAAAGTGTTATGTCTATTGGTATACTTAGTCTTCTCTCATCGTAAGATAGATCATCTTAATAGATCTTTTCTGGGGCCAGGTAGATTGAAATGCCAGGTAGATTGAAATCTTTCTTAAACACTGGTGACCAGAATTGTACATGGTATTCCAGGTAAAAAATCACCAGAATGTTGGAAAATGATATTATGAATACTTATGTATTATAATATTTATGATTCAATAAACACCTAAATATCCCAAACCTCAGAAAGAACCTGTCAAACACTCAGTCACTTCATACACTTTGTTTTTTCCTAGTTGCTCAGAAATCTGACCTTTGGTATTGATGGCATTTTTAAATATCAGAATCCCTAGTAGGGATATCTGCGCTTACTTCTACCTCAAGGGCAAGGGTCAAAAAGTGAAATGAAAGAAGTCATAATATTTGTCCTGTTGAAATGTAACATTCAATTGCACTGAGATTGAAAGTGACTGGGCACTCTTTCCTGCTCAGGGCAGGGGGTCAGACTTGATGATCTACTGAGGTCCCTTCCGACCTAAAAAATCTATGAAATGCAAAACTAGAACTCTTGGTGCAGAGATGATATGATATATTTTATTAGACCAGCTAAAAAATTGCAAAAAAAAAAAAATTTCTTCTGCAAGCTTTTGGGCTCACACGCCTGAGCCTGATGAAGGATGAATTCTCTATTGGAGAATTGGAGGTTGTCAAAACCCAAACACCCCATCTGTTTGACATATATGTGGCTCATGAATAAATGCATCTTTATACTGTCTGTGTAGCTGGACTGTGACAGTCCCATCATCTGACATGTATTAAAGATACAAAGAAAGTGAAAAGGCTTCTTGCTATTTTTTTCCTGGAACTTTTTAGCGTTTAGGGGTGCATTTTGATGAATATTCTGGAGAATCATTTTATCATGAGAAGTCCCAGGAAGTGCTGAAGATGTTGGATAAAAAAGGACTCCTTCAGAAAACGGGGTATGAACAATATAATTTGTTAACAGAGTAACAATTATGATTTCTTTATCTGTTGGTATATATCTTATTTCACATATATAAAAGTTGAGGATGTTTATGTGCGTATAATCAGAAGGATTCTTTTGGTACGGAAGCCATAAGATCATAGCTGAAAATGGGCAGAGTGGAGGTGTTTAATATCCAGCATTTTACAACCTAAGTTTAGATGTGATCCCTCTCCTGAGTTGTTGGCAACTTAACATGAGTGAAAACTATATTTGTGAGTGAGAGTGGGCAGTTCTCTGGTCCCACTAACAGAAGACAAAGTGAAAGAAGTAATTCTAAAAGATATAAAGGAGAGGGAAGATCCTTGGTTCATAAAATGAATAAAATTGACCCAAGTAACAGGAAGCAACATAAAAAGAGACCTTTTTTTGTATGTAGTCTAAATCTTTTTCGATTTCAAAGTCATTTTGCCATTAATTTCAATATTTTCTTTCTTAATTTTCAGGGAAGGGACAGGAATAGTAGATCTTTCTGAAAAGGGAGACCTTTCATCATGTTCTACTGTGGCACGCAGTGATGGGACATCCCTTTATATAACAAGGTAAGTTTGTGTGTGAGCTAAAGTTCAGATTCAGTTCACTAGTAAATTATTTTGGAGCTGTCATTGTAATTTTTCTTGGGGACTTAGAAGCTTTTACTCCTACAGTGCTACAAAGTATTGAGTGCTGAATAATCTTAATAGCTGAAGTTTACAGTGACAATGTTGTCATGGTTTGAAAGGGCATTAAATGAAAAGCCTTATTTTTCTAAACTTAACCCTCTCAAAGGGTCCATTAGCAAATTGTCTTGGCTGCTTATAGATATCAAACCCCACCCCCAACAGTGCTTTACTTTAAGCCTGTGCCAATCACAACACATGCTCAGAAGAGACATTGCATTATTTTGGCCTGGCTCGTCCAACATCTGTATAGGTTGGGCACTTCAGTGGGGCTTTTTGGCACTTTTATCTAATAACTGATTGAATCAGCTTTGGATAAAAGTGCCAAAAAGCCCTGCTGAAGCTCCCCATCTATACAGATGCTGAAGAGCTGAGGTCAAATTAATGTGCTTTCTCTTCTGGTAAAGTGCCATTTTTGTTCATTTGTTTGGTTTTTTTACATCTGTCAGCACCCCTTGCTTCTCATTAGAACAGTATTTTTACAGTTCCATGGAAACAACCCAAAACCAAAATGTATTTTCTGCTTAATAAATAATTTCCAACAAATATTTTAGAGAAGGGAGATGTCTACTAGCACACTCATTGACACATGGTATAGAGTAGAATAATTTGTTTTTCCACATCTTTGTTAGCTCTGCAGTCCTGATGGCCTGCTGCTTCTGTGTTATCGCTTGTTTTTTGGTGTTATTGTGTTTGAATTCTTTACAAGTCTTTTAAAATAGAAATGAGGACACATTTTGCAGCCTATAGTACAAACTAATCAAGCTTGTCTTTTGTTTGAGGTGAGTCTTGCTGAGCACGTGCAGAACTCTGAGGAAGGTTGTACTGTGCAGGGGCTATCCATTCCTGAGGGCTGCGATTAGTAGTCTTTCAGGAGTGAAATCTATGATTTATGTCCAGCTCTTGTAAAGTGCTCACAAGTATTCCTCAATTTGTTGGCCATTTTCCTATCTCAGTAGAGACATAGAGATTAGGCTTGTGCTCTGCAAGATGTAGTTTCTCTAGTCACTGTTCTGACTAATCAAAGATTATAAGAAGAGCAAGACTGACAGAGTCCTAAATGCATGCAGTGAACAAAATATAGATGCTCATATTTTTGCATGAAATACATATTGCTCCATTTAGCCTGACAGTCCTCCTTTCCTCCCACAACAGCAGAGAATTTTCCCAGTTGGCAGTCCATTCTAAATAATGAAGTTTATTTAGTTTAAATGAGAGTCCAAATAATTTTTCATTATCTCTTCCAGAGATCTTGCTGCTGCTATAGACAGAATGAATACATATAATTTTGATACTATGATTTATGTGGTAAGTAATCCAAGATACAGCACACAATGAGTTTGATTCTTTCACATTAATCCAAGGGGCCTCTTGCTCCCAGTGTGACTTCAGTACAGAGTTCTTTTGGCACTGCAACAGACACTTTGTCATTGCACAGCTACTATTCAATAATGTAGCATGATGATTTTCAATCCTTTTTGGTTCATAACATGGAAAATGGCTGCAAGGGACTAACCATCTTAAAAGTTATTTGTAATTTGCTCTAAACAGCTCTTGCTTATTCATCATTGTGTTTCCCAGTTAAATGACATCATTAATATTTAAGCAAGTAAAAAAGCTTGTTCTTGCAATTGAGCTGGTATAAAAAAAAGATATGAAGTGCTATTAAATTCATGTTCTAAACTTTTATTTAAAGGCCCAATATAATATCACCGATGTTAAATTGTACAGCTTTTAATAATGCATCAGTTTCTTTAACATTAGTCTGCGTACCAAGCACAAGTTAACCAATCCAGACAGTGCAGCTGCAGACAAGTAGCATTTTAACTTCTGTTTCTTAGCATGATAGCACCAATGCCAGTAATGGAGAATAGAATTAATTCCTTGCTTGTTGCACAAAGCTATTCTTTAGCAGTTGTAAAGAGGCAGCATATGATTGCCTTTTAAATGCTTTTTCTCCCCCTGGAGATAGAATATTTTAAAAATCACATTTTAATATATGAAGTCAGCTAATGACCTTTGGAAAGTATCTTCACATTTTTTGCCATGTTTCTTGTGATGTGTCTAGAGACATCCATACAGCTTGCTTTGTATTATGCATTCATTATTCAGTACAAAATTACTGAATGCATTTGTTGCCCATGAGCTACTGAATGCAGTGTCTTTGAAAAATTACCAAAACTAGTGATTATAAAACCAGGATCCCCAAGAACTTTATTTTATACCTTTGAGTAAATAATCTTGCCACTTTATTTCCTTCCTTCTGGGAGTACCCATGAGCTTGTTGTTCCCTCTTTGGTCACAGGAATAATATTCTTCACACCAACTACAACACATCCCATTCCCTGTTACAGGAAGCTGCCTGGTAGCACAGCAGTTAGGGATGTTTACTGCTATACTGGTGGCTGATGCCCACAGTTGTTCATGTCCTAGGGTTTGAAGGGATCTTAAGGGTCCCTCTTGTGCCTGTGATTTATTCTTTCCCAGGTGTAGTACCTTACATTTGTCTATATCAATATGCTATGGTTACTGTCATGAGCTAATACAGCCAAGGGAGGTTATATTCAACCTCAAAGAAAAATTAATTCAGCATTTTTGTGCCTAAAGAGGGTGAAGGTTGTAAACTATGATGATGGGATAGACAAGTGCAGAGTCAGTGCCGTGAAGCAGCTTTAGTATATTAGTGGCCAGTTACTTTAACTCGTAATAACTATTTGGTCCCACGTGACTTAGTGTCTGTCTTCTTGTGCTTTCTGGACCTAATCCTTATGATACCCGCAGCAAAAATTTAAACCTTCAGGGCGGATTATTTGGCCATTGAAATTAGTGTCTGATGGAAGCTAGAAAGGGAAATTAACTCTTAAATCTTCTAGTTAATATCTAATCTATTTTTTTCATAAGCACAAGGCTAAACATTCACAGTTTTGCTAAACATTGCACAGTTTTGAACACTGAACTGTATTTCTGGCACTGTTATCTCTTTGTATTAGCTGAACTCGCTGCTTGTAGCAGGGAGGAATTAATATTGCAGGCTGATTTCAAGAAGACTGACCTGAAGTTATCTTACAAATAGGCCAGCCAATTGTGCTGAATTATACCCAGTTACATGGTGGGAGTTTCTAATGTCTGTCACAGGCTGAGTTTTATTTGGTGCAAATTGGATTTGACCATAGGTTATCTGAGATCAGATTTCTATGAATAATGTATCAGTACAGAGGACTTTTGTATTTGTTGGTATATAATAGTTAAATACAATGGGTTGGGTCCCAATCTTGTATCTCACATCTTATTGTATAAGACATTTACCCAAAGGTCTTTGAGTCTTATTTTATGAGATTATAAAGCTTTTTAAAGAACGTTAAACCGGTTTATTGCTTGTAACGCTGCATAACATCATTCATAACAAATTTCACAGATCCAGCCACTTATTTCATGAAGGCCTCCAGGGAGGACAGCAAAACAAAAAGTTCAGCATCTTACAAAGATACATAAGGTTGATGCTGGAGGCAGTAACAGTACCATAGTTAAGGTTCAGTTGAATGTTCCACTCAAGCTGGGGGCTAAACTTCTTCATTATATTATAGAAATAAATTGAAAAACATTCAGTAAGGCCAAATGCAAAGTCATGCACTTGGGATAGAATAGTTGCATGCACAAGTATGGACTGAGGATTGACTGACTACTACTTTTACAGTACTACTACAGTACTATAAAAAAGGATGTAGGGATTACAGTGGACCATACAATGAATATGAGCTAACAGTGTCCTCTTGCAAAAAAAAAGACGAACAGCATCCTGGGTTGTATTAATAGGAGTGTTGCTTGCAAATCAAGGGAAGTGGTTTTCCCTGCTATATTCAGTTCTGCTGAGGCCTCACCTGGAGTATTGTATCCAGTTTTGGGCTTCACACTTCAAAAAAAATATGGACAAATTGGAGTCTAGCAGAGAGGACTAGGAAACACGACTTAGAAGGAAAGACTGAAAGAAGTGAGATTATTTAGCTTGGAGACTAAATATATTGAATCAAATACCTGAAGGACAGTTAAAAAGAGGATGGAGCTAAATTATTCTTTGTAGCCACAAGGTGTTCCACAAGTGGACAAGGAGCCAAAGTTTTAACTAGCAACAAGGGAAATTTAGGTTGGATACTGGGAAGAACATTCTCACTATAGCGCTAGTTAAGCACTGGAATATGTGGCCCAGATATTGTGGAGTCTGTGTCCTTGGAAGCTTTTAAGACTAGGTTAGACAAACTTGACTTGGATGTTTTAATCAGGGGGTGACCCTACCTTGAGGAGATTGGACTAGATGACCTCCTGAGGTCCCTTCTGCCCTACATCTTCTGTTCAGGGAATCAGACAAGTTTTAAACAGACTTTAAAAGCCATTTTTCATCATTTTTTTTTCTCTGACTCCTATAATATCACTCCGAGGCAGGGATAAAGTTGTTTCAGTGCCTTAATCCTGCATTCCCATGCCTTTTAATAAGTTTGGATTTTTTTTTAAACTTTAACTTGAGCTGCAGAACCACTGCATCCAAAACCCTAATCCAAGACTTGCTTTTAGGATCCTTACAACCTTTCTGTAATGTAGCTTACTTAGAGTTACTGACACATACTATCAACCTAACCTCTTTTAGCAGTAGTTTTTAACCTGGATTTTTTTTGTTATTAAATTCTAACAATCTACTTGAGACTATTGTAAAAGCAACCCTCTTGCATTTATATCCTATTTAAAGGGCATGGTCCTGCCTAATAATTATAATAATAGGCAGGCAGTTATGTTTAGAGTCTTGATCCTATAAAAATTGGCATGACTGGTGTGATTATAGATGCATCAGATATCATATCTTGCTTGTTCAGAAGAGACGAGAAGGCTGTATGACTGCAATATGATGCTTTGAGGAACAAAACCTGCACTCATTGCTAGCTCTAGAAACTCCAGGTAGTAATCATCTTTGTACTTTATTCCAGCCTGTCAAATAGGGTTTTGGGGATTGAAGTTCAGGAGTGAACAAGAATGGAGGAGTAGTGGTGAGCTCTGCCTTCTCAGCTGGGGACAGGACCTGCATCACACATGATCAGGACCAAATCTGTTGCATTATGGAAAAAAGATTTATTCTTGTGATAATTTTTTTAAGTTACAGTAGAGGTTAATCAAAGTTTGAGATTATGCAGATGATGCATACTTAATCTGAGGAGATGAGCACTGTACAGCGTGTGTGGTTACTATGTGTATCTTGAACATGGATACCAGGCCCCATAATTAGGGACCTGCCTAAATTGCAGTGAGACAAAGGGTTTTCACAGCTTGCTCACAGCGTGCAGAGCCAATTTTGCAGATATTTTGTGGTTGCCCTGCCCTTCAGCACTGATTGGCAGGCAAGTCTTGTCCCTTGGCACTGATTGGTGATCAGTGGGGGGAGGAGGGACAAGGAAGCAGCTGCCATCTTGTCTGCTGCCCTTCATGCCATGCTGCTGGCCAGCACCTCCCCCTCCTGGCAACGAAGACTGGTTCCCACTTGGGAGCCAGCATTTTATTTTTATTAATTTTTGTTGTTGTTGATGTCACAGTTTCCATGAAATCTGCAAAACTGCAAATTAAATAGGTCCCTCCCCATAAATGCTGATATGTTGTGTAAAAGCTATGGCTCTAATGGTGCTATGGAGTCAGAGGGTTAGCCAAGAAGAGAGTGTCTCAGTTTTCAATAAAGCTTCTTCAGCACAAGCAGGCACATGGTTGATAGGCTTTCATGAGTTTTCTGTCCAATATTTGAATTCAAAAGAACTGCAAGAGTTGAAGATGACATAAATCATGGGACAATAGCAAAAGCATTGCTATCTATATGGAGGTGTCACTTGATGGGAGATGAGCAGAATCTGTGACTGCAGCAGTGATGGCTGCAGTTTAATTCGGTGTCCTGGACTAAAGTGGATCTTTTTAAATAATCAATTTTCAAAAAGATAAAATAATTTTATTCTACTAAGGTGCCAAACCTTAATGTCCTAGTACTTAAGCTGATACTTAAGCTTAATACTTTCAGTCCAGTCTGCCTTCCTGTGTTTTAGTTCTGCTCTGTCCCTGCCTAAGTGGAAGTATTTTCTAAAATGCACTTTTTTCTCCCTAAGACAGATAAAAGTCAAAGCTCCCACTTTCAGAAACTGTTTCAGATACTGAAGCTCATGGACTGTGAATGGGCTGAGAGGTACGTATGCATGTATCATCATGTGTGTCTTTTTTATTGGGATAGGCATATTTATAGAAAAATAAGAGATGACCATCAAGGAGCCTCTTAAATTTTGATGTGAATGTGAAAGTAGGAAAGGAGGAAATGACTCCTGTCAAAGACTACATAGTACAGTATCTGTGCATGGTATACATAGATATGTTAAAAGCAATTATGATTTGGGGGCATAGTTTTAGCAAATTTGGGTTCATTTCAGTTCTGAAAAGCAAAAATCCATCACAAAAAACACCATTATTGGTTCTAATTGTTGTTGGCAATCTGAACACAGGTTAAAAGAGGCGGAGACTAAGTGCTACTTAACGGAAGGATTTCCATTTACAAAAATGATTCTGGCTCCTTTTATAGAGTCAGACTAAATTTGTTCTATGTTTCTGAAAAAGGATGTTCTGAACAAGGCTAGTGTTTGGGTATCTTGCACAGAGAAATAGCTGATGTATTTTAGCACTAGTTTTGATTAAAATATATTCTTAGTTTACTGTAGACATGATAAGATATTATGACCTACAGGTATAACTAATAAGTTTTCCATCCTGGGCAAAACCAGTTAGAGAGCAGAGGCTGGGGCTGGAGCTGAGATCAATAGTTGTCTCAAAGGGACAGAGGGACTCAAAGACCCCAGTTGCTGCTGCTGCGTCTCTCTTTGCAGCTGCTACTGCCCTGATGCAGGACTGCTGCTGCTGCAAGGACTCTTTGGGTCCCACCATTCTGGCAAACCCTCTGAGTCAGTGCTTAGGCTCCTGCCTCACTTGCCCACCTGTAGTTGTGTTACTGTTATTCTCCTTTTTTTGATGCTGAGTTATCAGATTTATATTGTTATGCTACTCTGATCTCATTGACTTCTCAAGCAACACCTTACATCCTCCTTTCCCTTAACTTATTTTACCAAGTAATTTACATTAGCAAACTGCTAGCGTGTAACCACCTCCTGAGAGCATGTGAATAATAAATTGTCAGAAAAGTAATCCTTCCTGCCTAGTTGAGCAAAGTCCATGACTGTGGTTGATGCAGTGAGAGGTACTGACAAGTCACCAAATTGTTTACACTGGAACAACATTTGTGTTACAGTCAGATCCTGGTCCAGGGCCCTGCCCTGAGCAAACAATGCAGGCAGATTTGTTGACTAAATTATAATTTTGGGTCCTGTTGTTTTTAACACAGGTGTCAGCATGTACCTTTTGGGCTAGTACAAGGCATGAAGACTCGAAGAGGAGAGGTGGTTTTCTTGGAAGATGTTTTAGATGAAGCCCGTACAAGGATGTTACAAAACATGGATTCTGCAAAATGTTAGCTGAGTCAGGTCTTATGCATTTCTCTCTCAGAAAAATTGCAGTGCTCCTGTCCCTTACCCCCTCTACTGGTACTTCCCTAGGTCCAGTAACCCATCTGTCCTTTTTCATCTCTGTGATATAAACAAGTGGTAATAATACTTTGGGCCTTGCTAGAATGTGAAATAACTTTTCCTCATCACTGATTCCCAAGTATCTTGCAAAAGATTTTGTGTGTTTTGCTTCACAACACCCCTGCAGTCAAGGGAAATTATTGTCTTTTTGGCAGGAAGTCAGGTTTTTCATCCTGTACTGATGCAGCAGAGATTAATGTCTAAGCTTGGGAGCAGAACTTGGAAGTTGATGATTGCATCAGTGAAGGCATGCAGGAACTTCTGTAAATGCTACCCTTAACCTCCTTGTGCTTTACTTCATGTCCTCTGAAGGGACAATAATCCTTCTATGCTCCCGGGGTGGGCTGTAGGAGTGAATTTATTGACTTTTGTGAAGTGCTCAGATGCTGCAGGTGAAACTTCAAAAGTGTTCAGGGCAAGTGGGTGCCTAACCCCCTTTGGAGACCAGTGGGAGCTAGGCATACAACTGCCATTGAAAATCCTGCCTATCCTGATGTGGCCTACTTAAGTACTTGGGGAGAAGCATCTTGGCTTACTGTTAACTGAGCATAGCTCTTCTACCACTTACTTTTCCATGCTTATAGCTGCTCTTTCTTCTACACAGTTTGTTCAAGCCCCTTTATCTGTTCAGTCCTTAATGCCTCCTTATGTTCCCCTTTGCCTCAGTCATGCTGGATCTGTGCTTGGATTAGCTTCCCTCCTGTGTAATAAACATCCTCCCTCACCATCTTTCTTTTCATATTGTAAACCTCTTTTCTGCATGGCCTTTCATTGATTACTTTTGCCTTAGCACTGACCATGTCTTTCCTTATCATCCTTCCTTGAAGTGTACCTACCGTACATGGATTGCAAACTCTTCTGGGCCAGGGATACATTTTAGATGTTTGTTAAAGCATCATATAAACCTGTAGTACTGTATGAATAATAATTTGAATCGGGGTGCTCAACCCCTGGCTGGCCAGTCGGATCCAACCCCCAGCACCTGGTCTTCTGCCCTGCAGGACTTTCCATGGGTCAAAAAAATTTCCCTGCTATTAAGCTTCAGGACCCGTGTAGCAGGCTGAAGAGCATGGGCCTGCACACTGGATTAGGTGGCACATGGCCCCATCTCAAGGCAGGGCAGTCCCACACTACTCATCTGGCTCATGGGCCCAGAAAATTGAGCACCACTAATTTTAATCACTGTCTGATACTGCAGGATTTTAGTAAGTTTAATTTTGCTGCCAGCTCATTGGAGGGTGGAGGGAACTTGGCACTGAACTGAGGAAAGGCAAAACCATGGGGATTTAAAAACCAATGTGGTCAAATTCTTGTCTCAGTGGAACAGGCCTGTGTTAGTGTCACTGTTTTGCTTCCTGGCACTAAACCCATGTGCTGTGCAGCAGCACTTCTGCCACTTGCCATGGGTCCTCTCCAGCTGCATTCATAAAGGTGTGGGGCTGAAGAGTTTGTCGTTGAGGCTCTTGAGGGTGCTGTGAGCATGTGGCCCAGTGGATTTTCTAGTTACAGAAAGAAACCTCTTGTTTCAGGAGAAGAAACTGAAATCTTACCACCACATACTATTTGCCCTGTGTTGTGCAGGAGGATGGACTGGGCTATCATACCAGTCCCTTCTGACCTTAAAGCTCTACCAATCATACTGAGCGAAAAAGTGCTAGTCTGTGGTACTGGTGTGGGTTAACTTCCAAAGAGGTTTTATAACCTAGTCCTGTTCATCCTGGCTCCCTGGCAGGTGGTTTTCTTTTTGGTTTTTTTGGGAGGGGTACAGGGGATGGCTGTTTGTTTGGTTCATAGTATCTAGGGTCAGAAGGGGCCTAGAGCAGGCCATCTAGTCTGACCTCCCACCAATGGCAGGAACGAGTGACAGGGTCCCAGGACCCCAGCCAAGTACCTATCTAATCGACTCTTAAAGGTGCCCAAGGTAGGAGCAAGAACAACTTCCCTAGGAAGCCGGTTCCACATCCTAGCCACCCTAACCGTGAAGTAGTGCCTCCTAATGTCCAACCTAAAC
>JAGPOW010003642.1:65714994-65757353 GCA_030014935.1 Caiman crocodilus | reverse complement strand
CCATCCTGTTTCTGTCCGCCCACTCCTGCAGCCGGCCCAGATCCCGCTGCAGCATCTCCCTCTCTTCTGGTGTCCCCACCTCAGCCCACAGTTTGGTGTGATCAGCAAACTTGCACAACTTGCTTTCCACCCCCTCGTCCAAGTCAGCCACAAAGATGTTGAACAGCGCAGGCCCGAGGACCGAGCCCTGGGGGACCTCGCTACTAACATCTCTCCAGGTCGAATACGACACATCCACCACCACTCTCTGGGAGCACCCCGTCAGCCAGTTTGACCCACTCAACCATGTAGGGGTCAATGCCACAGCTTTTTAATGAGGATGTGGTTGGTTTGGTTTTTTTTACTTTTGACCAAATCTGTTATTGTGTCAGCACCTATAGCTCTTGACTCCAGGAGGCCATTTCACTGTCACAGATTGACATAATCTATTTTTGCTTGTACCTGTTCAGCAACTAAAGAACTGGAAAACCCTCTTGAGACTGCAGAAACAATTGGGCTTGCAGCACTCATCATTCAGGTCTGTTTGAACCATTTTCCAATGTTTGCTACTTTGAAAGAATATACATTGTCACTAACAGCAATAGCTGCATGACACTTAACTAACCTTTCATTTTAGGATTTCAAGGGCCGTCTCTCATCTGATTATCAGTTTAGCTGGGATCGGATTCTCCAGAGTCGAGGAGACACGGGTGTGTTCCTGCAATACACACATGCCAGACTCCACAGGTGAGCGGATAATGCAGAGTGGGGCAATTTTCCATTTATATTCAGTGTCTCAATAACAGTTGGAAGCAAGGAAACCTCTACTCAGATTTAACACAGTCTTGCTTCTCTAGTTGAGGTAAAAGCTCACAGTAAACATCCCTGCGGCCCCAGTAAACTAATGAAGATGGAACTTGTAACCCATCTCCCTGTGGCTGGTAGAGAGGACCATAATCTTTCCCTGGCCTGGCATACCACGGCATACTTCTGCCATAGTAACTGCTAGTTGTAGCAACCTCCTTTAATGCCTGCTGTAAATTAGGGAAACGGGCCTTCAACAGGGCAGCCTCCAGATCAGGGCAGCACGGCAATTCTCTGAAGTTACCAAGAAATTTGGCTCTGATAAATGCAGCTTACTACAGCATTTAATCTAATAAACTGACTGGACTGTCACTGACTATGATGACAAATACCAGCCTTTATTACATTCATCTGGGAATTCCCAAAATATATTTTAAGGATTTCTAAAAATTCTTAAAATAAATATTATATTTCAAGATAAATCACTTGTTTTATTGACAAACTGTTGATATAAGTAAGCACAGACTTAGACTCTTCAGTTGGTTTGTTCGCATTTGAGAAAGTCAAGCTTGATGGAGTTCTTTTAAACTATATATTTTTTCTTCCAGTCGGCTCTCACTGATAAAAGCTCTCAGCATCTGGCTGAAGTTTATGGTAGCTTTTTGTCTTGGATTGAAATCAGTCCAGTACACGTTTTATTCAGTTTGAGCAACGAAAGTAAATATAGTCAAAAAAATGAAAATTTCGCAGGGAGGGGGAGGGTGTTCAAGCATAATTTGGCTTTAATTTCTATGCAGCTTTGCCAAGAGTATGTTTAATTCAATATTTTATTCTTTGACACTGTGCTGTCCTATTTTCTAGTTTAGAGCAGATGTGTGGAAATGGGCAACTTGCTGACATTAATGCCGCATGTTTACAAGATCCACAAGCCCTATCAATCCTTCAGCATCTTCTCAGGTATTGATGATTTCCTTCCAGATATTATCTCCAGAGAAGCCATGTCTTAGGATTTGTGACCTGCATGGTGAACAAATTATATTGTATAATAGAAAAAAAAAAAATTCTGACTATGTGAGAAAATGCCCCCAGGACATGTGGAATGGAGCGTCTTCCTCAGCTGCCAGCAGCCACCAAGGATACCCACAAATCAATGTCTACGAGAGATTTAATACTTTTCACTGATAATTCTTAACATTTTCAAAAAGCTGAGCAAGCAGTATTACCCCTGTCATATAGGTTAGGGGATTTCCCAGAGGTGGAAAGAAAACCCAGATCTGTCTGTGGTGATTACTGTAACCATCTAGGCACTGTGGAAAGCGCACCTCTTTAGCATGTGGGACTCATATCAAGTATCCTCCAGCATCTTCATGTCTTTGAACTACACCAGGAAGACATTTTCTAATAAACCCACAGCTGAATGTTTCAGGGTACTGCATCTGCCCCACACACTTCCCACCTTGTAACCAGGAGCAGAAGCTTCTTGAAGATCTTCCGTAATACCCACCTACCCCACTAGCTGTCAAAACCTACCCCTGAGGTTTTGGTTGTGGCCTTTGACACTAGAACAAAAACAGCTGGCCTTTGAACTGGTCAGTTCTAGGCATCATTAACCTGGAAAAATGTTTGCAGATCAGTGAATCCCTTGGGGTAGATTTGTGGTAGTACTTTGCCCCATAAAAGCTGACCTAATTATTCTGCTTGTCATATCCTTTTGTTTGCTTGCAGCTTGAGAATTTACTGAAACTTGTACCATCAATCATTTCCTAGTGCTCTTAAACACCCTTGAATAGAAACCAACTCGTGATGATAACCATTTCACTAACAAACTGACAATTGCTGAAGACTATTTTCTACAGCCACACAGCCCTGCTGTAGACTAGCAGTTGCCGGTTGCAACGTTGCACCAAAGCCTAGGCAGAGCCATTAATATGGCGCACACATGAATCAGCTGTAAACTGAAAGAGACAGAGACCATCATTTATATAGGGCCTAACACAGTGGGCTCCTAGTTGTGACTTGGGGCCCTTAAATGCTACAGTAAAACAAAATAATAAGGGTTGGCTTTGTGATGTGCCTTCAGGGGAGGGTTACATGAGCATCCCCTTCCCTAAAACTACAGTTCCCATGAAATTATCAACTCCTGTCCTTACTCTGACTCCACTCCCTAAATTTTGCTGTAACCAGATAGTGAGAGAGAAGGTTGCCAAGGGTCTCTGCTGCTCAAAGAATACGGTTTGCTGGGGCAGGCTTGAAAATGCATCCAAGAATAGAATGGCAATGGATCCCCTTTCATGATTGTGCTTTGGAAGGGACCAGGCCTTGAAGACCAAAACGAAGTGTCCAGCAGGTGCTAGACAATTCCTGCCAGCCACTGCACAACAGAACTATAACAGTTATCGCTATAAATCTGTATGTTTGTGCTGTGATATGGTGTTTGCCAGACTTTATTTCAGTATTTTGTAAACACAGCATTTTATGAGACTCCCTTTAGCTAGTGGAACTTCAGAGCCACTTTTATTAAAGGCCATTGCCTTTATTGGACTGCTTTTTGACAGTCGTTTTCTGCCCATTAGAATCCACAATGAGCACTGAGAGAGAACACAATCTAAAAGCAAAGCTTGCTTCTAAAGTATTGTCATCTTTGCTTTGGAGCAGCTGTGGTGAGCCCTGAAATCTGCAAAATTGAAATTTGTGAAACAGCACCAACAGAATAAATGAACGAGGTGGAAAAAAGAGTTGGGTATAATATTCACAGACCAGTTTTAAAATGGTGCTTGTGTTTGGCATTGGTGCTGATCCCAGCTGTTGTAGTGATTATGAGAGCACTGGTGTTAGTATGTTTACTTATCCAAGGCCCTGGAGCCTGCTGTCGATGGCTAGCTTCCTCTTGGACAGTGTCTTCTCCAGAAGCAAGTTGCGTACTTGTTCTTCTGTCTCAGTAGGTCAGGTGCTGGATGAAGGCACCACTGAGGGTCACACTTCACTGCCTTTTATCCCTTTCTGGCAGACTTGTGTGATCTCCCAGTATCTTTTGGCTGCCCAATCCAGAGGTCGCTATCCCACATACGTCTTGAATAGTGCCTGACAGCTATTATAGTCACAGGGGTCTTGCCTGCCAGTAGTGCAGTTTTGGGAGTCAGTTTGTGATTTTTGATTAATTAATAATGGTATTGTTAAGGGTTGCAGAAATAGTCAATCAGGTGGGTGCTCAGTCCCAGAAATCAGTTCCTTGGGTTGATTAGCCTAAAATGGCTTGTAGAGTAGAATTTTGTAATGGTTACACTCATCATACTGATCATCATACACTCACATTCACTCATGGGAGACCAGTCCAGTATAGCAGATTTTATCACTTTACAATTGCAACTTCAATGCAGTTTTTAATAATGGTCCAGAGTGTAACTTCATTCTACAGGGAATACATTCCTTAAGGATTTAAAAGTATAAAATATAAAATACAAAATGCCATGGTAAAGATGAGACAGATGAAATAAAAAAATGCACTGTGAGAAATATATAAAAATGCAATGTGAGGTAGTGAGGCTCAAAGGCAACTGGGGACAGTAAGCGAGTTAGGTTAGCACAGGATATTTTTGAAGTTTTTGAAGTGGATATTTTAGTTCTTGTGTTTTCTTTAGTGACACTGAGCTTAATTGCTTTGTAGATGTAGTTTCTAGGTTTCTCCTACAGAAAGCCACTTCAGCTTTCTGGCTTACTCTGAGCATTGCCACACCCATGCAATGAGTGTGCTAGGTCTCTGGCAATACTTACACAGAAAAAGAAATGCACAAAATGGGGGTGGGAGGGATAGAGGCAAGAAGGGACTTCTGTCATATCAGTGTCCAAAAGGGAAATGTGGAAAGGGGGCTTTCTGCTACACTGTCATCTATTTCCTTGTAGTTGCAGACTGCTCCCTGAACTGTCCTCTACCTTTTCTCTTCAGGTATGATGAGGTTCTGTACAAATCCTCTGAAGATCTTCAGCCCAAGCACATTGTCAGCTACCTCCTAACACTCAGGTGAGGACAGACACTATTGCCAAGAAGCTTTGATGCCTAATTGCACTAGGATCAAACCCCAGTAATGCCTTTTCATCAACACAGGCACAGCCTGGATTTGCAAGCTTCTGAGTTTTCTGTCCCAGCCCTGTGTTTTGTGTCTGGCACTAACCCTCTGCCTGCTGTGCTGAACCCCTTCTGCCAGCAGGAAGGGCAGCATGTGGATCTGAATGTTTTAGATCTTCTGGGCTTGAGAGGGAAAAAATAGCACTCAGGCTGGTGTAATTCAGTAAAACAATTACATTTGGGTTTGTTAACAAAGTGACAGTGAGGCCCCCTCCCCCAAATATTACAGTTCCCCAAACCCAGTAACCCTTGGTCTCTAGGATAGTCCTACAGTCAGGAGTAAGTGGACAAGTCACTTCTTCCTTCTAGAAGCAGGTATGAGCTGTTGAATACATCATCCAGCCCTGACTAGCCCCTAAAGCCCTTTTAGAAAGTGATCCAAGTCTGTAGGGTGGGGTGGATGGTCCGTACCATTAGTGGAACTGAAATGTGATATTTGACCCGCAGGTTTTTTAATTTTGTCTAGAAAGAAGTCTGTAAAGGCGTACCCTTTCTAATGCCACATCACAGAGACCAAGAACTCTCCCAGTGAAGCTAAAAAAAGGTTAGGTTGTGCAATGAGGTAACAGCCACTCCACACAGCAGTCAGTAACTCTTCAGCCTTGGCACTTCCATCTCCAGATTTCAGTAGCTTCTGTAGCCCACAGAACTGGTCTTTGCAGCTGCTCTTTTTCTTTTTCAGCCATCTTGCAGGTGCAGCACATACAACTCTCCATGTGAAAGGCAGTGCTCCTGAAGTAGCACAGGTACTAATACTGATCACATAACTGTAATTCAATGCACCCTTAGAGAAGTAAACTGTTGAGTTCTAATTCAGACAAATAATTGGTTAGGAAAACACATCTGTGGGCTCAAATAGCTCAAAACCAAGATGTTCTCTCTACATGAAGCACCCACCCAAGGACAAGGTTAAGCTTGGTTCTAATAGGCATAACATAGTTTTGGATAAAGAAGCTGGTGGTGATTGGTGCAACCTCACCTTTAATTGGGAGGGTTCCTTCTGGATCTCTTCAACAATACCCTGAACAGCTGGCAGAGGACTGTGGGGTTAGGCTGTCCTACTAATATGGAAGCTGGAAGTTCAAGACCAGAACAATGCAGACTGTCCCCTCACTGCACTTCCTTGCTGAACCACTAGAGCTTTTTAGCAACTATTCCTGAGAGTGCTATCCTCTGACAGTTTCCTTCACTCTTACACAAGAGGAGAGAGTGATAAGATAACTAATAGGGCTGTGCAAAATTTCGCTAGGTGTTTCATTTTGATGGTGTTTCAATTTGTTTCAAGTTCAAAACAACGAAAACAAAACAAAAGGCTTTGAAACGGCTTCAAAATGAAATAAGGGCACTTGAAACATTTCTAGTTTGGAAGCTGAGCTTACATGCAGGGAAACAGAAAGTAAGGAGAGGGAGGGGGACAAGGGGGAAAGGACTGCTCTGATATTGACTGTGTAGCTGGCCAGTGACTGTGATCCTTCCCTGAGGTCCCCTCCAATCCCAGTGCTCTGGGGCAGGGACGGAAAAACATCTGTACCTCAACACACACACACAGTCACACATCACGAGTTTTGGTTGTCATCAACTTGAGGTGCAATTTCCCAGAAACCCATGCACCTATCTCCTTGAAAGCTGGCAGGCTTCATGGCTGTAGCAGGGGCTACCGTGCCTGCTGTTTTCACCTACTGCACCTTAACACACACGTGCAGTCACATGACACAAGTTTTGCTCTGAACAGTTTCAGGTGTGATTTCCCAGAAACCCCTGCACCTATCTCCTTGAAACTTCACAGGCTTCACGACCTCAGCAGGGGCTTCTCTCCCTGCTGTTTTCATTCGAACCAAAGTTATAAGCAGTTTCATGATTCCCCATTATAACCTATAGGCAAAACGACAAAACAGCGTTGAAAGTTTTGACAAAACGAAATAGACCAGTATTTTGAAACTCAAAATGAGACACTGTCCTGCAGAAACCACAAAACAAAAGTTGAAACAAAATGGTGCTGTTTTGCACAGCCTTAGCTGAATCTCTCCTCTCTTCCCAGCTACATATTGCAGGTTGTCTATATTACCATTCTGTCAAGAACATCTAAGCTGAAAATTGCTGCTATGTGCCATTCCTAGCAGATGCAAATTAAAAGGCTATAAATCTTTTAGGGAGATGTCTGACTTCTTAGCTGTTGACAGAGAACAGCGCTCTGATTATATACCACCTCCTTATTTTCTGACTGATTTGAAAAGTAATTATCTAACTGCCTTTGGTAGCTTCAGTATCAGGCTCTGCTTTTTTCAGTTGTGGAATAACAGCAGCAAAACTATAAGTGCACCATAGACTTAGGGCATAAAAGTCATAGCTTTAAGCTCTTAGTCAGTGACTTTTTGATGGATAAAAAAGTCAGCTTCCTTTAATTCTCACAAGTGATAAAAGTGGGTCTCTTCCTCCCCCTTGATGCTTTACACACACTTCCTGAACTTTAATCTGTTCTTGCTCTTTAAAGTGACCATTCCCAGAGCAAGTGGGCTTCAGCCCAGCAAATATAGTAACAGAGATGACCTTTCTGCCTTTGGAAGCTGTTCCTCTTATTCTCGGAAACAAGAGAACAAGTCAAACAATGCAGACTCCAGCCGGAAATCTACCACCATCCTGCAACCATCTCCACAAACTATACAATACAGCAGCTTTTACAAGCACAGTGAGATTTGATACCATTCTTCCCAGCCTACCAGGTCAAACCCTTTACAGACATGGGAAACTTCAAATCTTGCCACCCTACAGTAGATTAACTGGTATGTGCAGTTAAACATTCCTTCTAGAGG
Organism: Caiman crocodilus; assembly: GCA_030014935.1. Taxonomy (NCBI): domain Eukaryota; kingdom Metazoa; phylum Chordata; order Crocodylia; family Alligatoridae; genus Caiman; species Caiman crocodilus. Next base: position 65,749,637 of record JAGPOW010003642.1, on the reverse strand, counting down.
TATGCTTTTTTTAGCCACATCTATAGGGTGTGTCTGAGCAGGTTTCAAATGTTTTTTAATCAACTTTAGCCCTGTCCAGTTCTAGCTCTTGCTCTGCAGTCCAGCATGGACAGCATCTGTAGACAACATAGAATTCAGGTCCCATTAATGGTTTAAGAAAATTGAACTCCCAGTCAGTAAGGATCAAAGCATGAAAAGGGAGTGTAACTGGGAATGTGAGCAACTCAGCTTGTGGTTTCCGTGGATATCTAGGGCTACAGACAGATGCAACTTTTAACCAGTTTTAAAAGGGAGGAGAATTTGCTAGCTGTGAGCACACATCAGCTGTTACTGCTATGTGTTCTTATGCACTGATTTTGCTACACATCTTTTGCTAATTTTAACTCTGAATCTTAATAAATTTATCTATACCCTGATACAGTTTGGAGAGGCAATTGAGATTTCCTTGAGCTACAACTATGGATAGGACAAAACATTAGTATGTCCATCAAATCCATGTTATAGATGTTAGCATCTTAAAATCCATATTAAGGGAGTACAGATATATCAACAGCCTTGAAAACATTTAGTAAAAAATGAATAATTCACCTGTTTTGCTTGCTACTCTGTTCTTGCAGGCTGTATCATCTCATACAATCACAGCCATCCACCCTGGTCAACCCTTGGATAGGTTTCAACAGCTGAAAAACATTCTTCCTCTGTGGTCTGTCTTGAATGTAACTGCATAACTCCATCCCCTATTCCATGACTGACTTGAGTGTGAAATGGTCTGTACAAAATTTGAAATCAATATCATTTCACCATTATTCACCATTTGATCCCTTGACTGAAGATGAAAGTAGCCCTGGAGCTATTAGTTACCTAGCATTTTATATTGTCTGTGTTGTACGCATCCCAAACTTCTAACCCTTTCTCAGACATTGTAAAAAGAAAAAAAAAGGATGACTTTCTGAAATGGTCTTTTCACTTTAAAACAAGCTGCTCCTAACCATTTCCTGGAAAAGATGATGGTTGACTGAATTAGTATACACAGCTGATCAGAGGAGAGAATGTGACTGACTGATTCATCTCTTTGTTTTGCAGGCGAGACTCTGCCTCTTCCAGGCAGCACGGACTGTTTTAGCTAATGGAATGAAACTCCTTGGAATCACACCTGTATTAAAGATGTAATAAAAAGGGCCCCTGCAATGTAAATGAAAATTTTCTAGTAATTTTTTTTTATAGAATCCAAACTGTTGTAACAGTCATTTGTACCCAATATCTGCACTTTCACCTGTGCATCATACTGACTAAAATATAGTATTTGCAGCATCTTATGAATAGGACCCTGTTGTCTGCACCACTCACTTGCTTTCTTCCGTTAATTATTTTATAGTGTTTGAAGTAACTAAGGCCGATTGATTTGCTTCAGTATATAAATTGCTGGTCACGTATAAATGAAAACAAAGCAACTGAGGTATGTATTTTGTAAGTAAGAGAGTGCAAGACCGTGTGTTTGGTAGTGTTAAAGAAGAATCTTTTTCCCACTTGATCTAGTTTTAGGATTAAAATTTTCTCTATGTAAGAGTTTTCAGGTGCAAATGCATCTCCTTTTCATCACAAGAGTCCCATCATCTTTCTGCCTGTTGTAACTAGTAATTTCCTAGTTGATAATCTATCAAGTTGCATACTGTCTATGGAATAGCTATGTTGTCAGGCAGCAGCTGAGGGGCTTTTGATTAGTTTCAATCAGGTTGTCTCACACTAGCACTGACTCAAATCCTCATGGATATTCAGAAGTGAAGGGTCTCACTGAACAGTTCCCTTTCACTTACTCTTAACTCATGTTTATAGTCTACAAAAGTAGGTTTAACTTTTGTAATCCAAGTTTGTGTGAACATACTCAAATCTTTCCATGTTCTAAGCCTTTTTGCACTTTGTAGTGATTAAGCTCATCTAAACTTAGTAGTACAATAGTGTGTCATAATGATGTGATTCCATTTAAGCAAACTAATGTTTGGTTATTTTGTTTCTTCTGGATTTCACATTGTTCTTTTTGTCTCCCACTTTCAACTATATGGCTGAGACTAAGTGCTTCACCTTTTCACCACCCATTTATCTTTTCTATTGAAACTAGTTTTGGGGATAACGAAACAAAAGCAGCAGTTACCACATCACAATTTATTAATGGTACTTATTGAGCACCATGTGCAATGTCATTGTTATGGCACATAAGAGCCATGAAGATAGTAGATGGAAGGAGAGGAACCAAATCATTGTCCATTGCTATTGTGAATGACTACAAGTAACAAAAATCCTTGTTTGTCAGACCAGGAAAATAAGCCACTCTGTCCTTGTAGGCTAGTTCTGCAGGCCGCCAGCACCCCTGCCAAACTCAGACTTAATGCTTTGTTTAAAATGAACTAAGTGATCTAAATTTATGATGAAGGGAGGAATAAAGGAAACAACATTCTCATTTTATGAATCAGAGCCTGATGGATTTTTTTTCACACTGAATCAAATGAGTATGGTGAAAAGTAAATCAGATAAGCACCCAGGCATTGAGAAAGGGGAAAGAAACTGATATTTACTTTCTTCTTCCATCTGTTGTCTTAAACAAGGAAGTAGTACACCTGCTATCCAATGCACTGAAATGTAGCACTGGCAAAGTGTTTTAAATGATGACCTTTTCTACCATGTAAACAGTGTCCAGATCTTTCTTCTTGCTATAAGTGCTCTTAATATGCCCTACTTCAGGTAAATGACTGTCAACTGACAGAGATGCATAAACAGCAGTTGGTTTGCCCATTCTTGCCTCATGGAAGAACTGAATAGTCCCCTTCCCCTTGAATCCTTCATCTTGTTTCCTCTGGCAAAAACAATCAAGGCAAAATAGAAAAAAAAAGGAAGGAAGGAGTCTGAAGCAAGGAAGAAACGAATCTTCTCACAAGCCCCTATTTCTTTCTTTTCAGAAATCATAAGTCCCAGGGCAGCTTTTGATATTCATCTATTAACCAAGTCTCCATCTCAAGCAGCAGAGATCTCCCACTCTTAGATGCCTCTGTCAAGCAGAGAAAATTCCCACAGACAGTAGTAGCAGAGAATGGGGTATGTCTGCCACAACCACCACTGTCACGTGTCATTATGCCCCAACCCATATTCCTGCTCCCTATAATTTCAGGGCTTTAGAGAGCCTGAATAGAGTCAACCACTATCCTCTGGCTCTATTCTCTGTTCTGTCTGTTACCAGTGCCATTATGGATAGAAATGCCTCCTAAGCTGTCTGGAGTAGTGGTAAGGATATACCCAGCTACATTCAGTACTGATACTTCCATTTTGTTTGTGTAAGTCTTTCTTCATCTTTTAAAATACAGGAGAAAAATAACTGCAAAAGTGCTTTGGAGAGGTAAGTCCTATTGTAACCCTCTCCAGAAATCCACAAGTGGCTTATTCCAACAAACACAAGGGTATCCACTACTGTCAGTGTGGGAAATTTTACACAACTTTACAAGCACTGTGTTTTAAAGCAAGTCTTGATTTTGGCAGCAACTTCTGTTTAAAATAAACATTCAAATGTTCAAACTCAAACATTCACATTCTTCATTTGAATTTAATTCATTACGAAATTCAACCTAAAAAGATGCACCAAAACCAATTTTCTATAAATAAAATTGTACAAAAGTGCATTGTGTCCATTGAAGGGGGTTGAATTTGTCTAGATATCCTAGAGTCCCAGGTTATCAAAACTAGGGTTCTAACATAAGGCATTTATTCAAACTACAAAAAAGTTTAACTCACTAAAGCAAACATTAGAAACATTCTTTGAAATGTTAAATGCAGCAAATTGCCTCTGTGCAGTAGCATGTAGTGTTATTTGGAAGAAAGATAAAAATTTGTTCATCTGACGCATACAAACCATGTGTGCTGATTTAATTTGGAGATATGCAGAGAACACTTACCCAGGTATTCACTGGCTTCCCCCACCAAATGAAATCTGGCTCCATAAAATATACCTAATAAGTAGAACACTTTACAACAGTTTTATCAGGGCATAAAATGTTCATATTGCAACTATGATTTAAGTCATAGTGAAAAACAAATGGTCCTCTTAATGTGAATTTTGACTCTAGCCCATTTTGGCAAACTTTACATATTACAAAGGTAATGCCCAAAGCAGTGTAGATGAAGTATGATATATTTTTTCTCTTTACAGTCCACTCTTGGTATCTTTTTTAAAGTTACCAATGGAAATGAGCAACCAGTTAGTATTCAAGATGATACGCAGATTGATTTAGGAAAATTTTTCTTCCCCTAGGAAAAATCAGACCAACATTTTCAGAAATCCATTGCCAAAATAGTATAAGAAGGAGCTTTGGCAACAAGATTCTCTTCTGAAGCTTCTGGGCATTTGTGCCCACAAATGAGATGATACATACAGTATCAAATATATAAGAAACCAGTCTTTTTCTCCTGTTTCTGTACAATGGTTGGTTCCTTCATTCTCCTTTCCAGATATATAGGCTCTTCATAATCCAATATGAAATAAAGTATTTTACATGTAATACTCCTTCACCAGCTTGGAATCTCTCATCCTGTGGAAACCCTTCATTTAATTCCAATTTACTTCTGTTTTTATTTTAGGTCAAGTCTTCCCATGACTAACTTAAGGCTAAGTTTAAAAAATCCAGTTATTTCTAGTCTGTTGTTTGCATTGCCCATTGCTTTTTGTTAGGACAAACAACATCACACATTCATAAGTCTCTCTTTCAAACTTTTTGGCTCCGATGACTGGATTTTTGTGGTATCTTGTCGCGGTAAGCCATACAGGTATATAGAAATGCACACAAGGACAGCACCAAGTGAAAAGGTTATAGCTGGAAAAAAAAACAACAGTTTAAATACACATGCCTCAGGAAGAGGAAGGGACAAGAAGACTACTTTTACAAGAGAGTAGAATTTATCTCTATAAAAACTAAATATTTAAATAATCATCCTTATCAAGGAGAATAGCATACTTGTGCCTTTGAACTGTTATCCTGTTAATCTGTAGCATTCAGTATTATGCTTTGACAGGGAAACTGTTGCTCACTTACAGGAAGCCTTGTGAGGCCAAACAGTCAATTTATGAATGAAAATATGATCAGAAAAGCAGAAAGATGTCCCACAGTTCTATTTTTATTTTGCCTTATCTAAGTGGGCTGAGGCAGACATGTTTTAGCAAACACATGATTTGCCTCTACAAATGCTGTTTTGCTTTTCCAAACCTACAGTGTAAGTATTTACTAAGAATGAGGTTCTGATAGCAGTTGTAGCCCTAAAGACTTGTAGACCAGTCAGTCCATGTCTGTTCCCTCCACTGTCTAGTGTCTCAGTTAGTCATTCTGATTTTAAAAGTAAAGTTGCATTCATCCACACCTCCCTCCCCAAGCCACTTAGAAAGACTTTTTACTGTAAAGTTTACTTCCACATTTCATCTCATTAATTCCCTGCCTCACAACATTTAAGCAAATTTCTCCACCATTCTCCTCTTCCCATTTTTGCTTTCTGACTCTTTCTACCACTGAAGGGGTAATACAAGACACAGGATTATATCTATGTTGGAAGATCAAGCAAGCAAAGCTGGTCTATGAAATAGTGTCAAGCTCCTGCTGAACCATGAGTATATAAAAATAGCAAATACAGTGGAAAATGTCCAAAAAAAAATCCTTCTTTAAGACCATCAGATCCTTCCCTCAGGATGCTTGTTGTATAAATCAGGAGCCAATATCTGCTGAGGCATTCAACCATGTGGTAGCAACAACACAATAAAAAAAAGGGTAACTGGTATTATTACGCACGCTGCAATGATTACCATGTACAGGGCACCTTCCTTTCAGAAATAACAATTTCTGAAAATAATTAAGCAGTTAGGACTGGTTCAGTTAAAAGTACTGTAGCAACCTCAGAAGTTGGTTCAGAAATTGGTGTGGAGGAGAGATTAAAACCTTTCCCCTTAAAATTGCAGGCTCCAGTACACTTTTTTGATATCAGCCTTTAGATATAAATTCCTCCCATTTCCTCACAAAACTCCACCCTCCCTTAGGACAAAGTGATCCAGCACTTCAGAAACTCATAAGACTGAAGCATCTAAGAGAGATTATGGTCAGAGTACTGTTTACTGTTTCATTCCCCAGGTAGGAATGGGGGAAAAAATCCTCAAAAGTACATGAATTGTGTTTATTGTAACCAGCCTACCCAAGAAGACAATTTGTATTAGGAATTTGCTTCAAAGAACCAAAAACGCAACTTACTTATCTGTAAGCCAAAGAGCATCACTGATGCAACAGTAGAAAGGACAATGGCAGCTGCTGCAGAAAAGCCTTTCATGATGTTGTCTGTGTACTTAACAACCACCGAAGTGTAGAGGCCTCCAACACTGGCAAGAACTGAGACGCAAGCAGGATGTCATTATTAGTCTGAACAGGAAAAGGTGCATGTTTTATTTACACTATTATCTGAATCTTGATAATGCACTATTTAAAACCATACCATGAAACCAGCAGTCTCAATGGCATCTAACAGATTAGATGCAAACAAAATGTTGGTTGCTCAGTAGTTCAGGTATGGAAAAAGCAGTTGCAGAGGGACTAATTTCCTTAGAAAAGCAAGGGAATGCTCTGAGCCTGTGAGTTTTATGCAGATAGGCTATATATTAAAAGTAAAACTAGCTATATCCAATAAGACTGTACAGCAAACAGGATGGCAAATACTTACAAATGACAAACCAGACGTAATACGTATAGCCATAGAAAAATCCTCTCTCAAGAACTTGAGTTCCTTCTGATATGTAGACACCACCTAAAGTCACCACAATCCCAGACAAGTACATCTGGATATTCCTCACCCACAAGGAAGTATCCGAACTCTTTAGTACCTTCTCAAAATAGACTCCTGAAGAGAAAGAGACAGACAGATTTCATAAAGAATGCAGATGTCATTCTAAGACTCAGGGATTCATATAGGTTAATTTGAAAAGACGTTAAGATCATCTAATTTGACTTCCAATATAACACAACTCATTACATTTCATTGAGTTAGCTCTGTATTGAGCCCAACTATCTGTTTTATTGAAACTGATCTTCTAGAAAATGGCTGTTCTTAATTTGAATCAAGACCTGAACTACCTACTGCTTCCCTTGATAGTTTAATCCACTGCTTTTTCAACCTGTGATCCATGGACCGCTAGGGGTCTGCAGACTATGTCTAAGGGCTCTGTGAAAAATGACTATTAAAGATGACTGCACCTCTGTGTGACATTTTTAGGGCCCCACAGATGAAAAAAGGCTGAAAACCATTGGTTTAATGGTTTGAATTTGTATTCCTTGGTTATACACTTAGCGACATTAATCCATTTTGTATGAATGGATCTTGTTTACAGTGATCCCTATAGCTCCCCAAGACTTTTTCCTCATTATTTAAGATTCTGACAGTCTGTTATCTGCATGTCATCAAGAGTGATTTTATTTTTACTTCTAGATAGTAGATGGAGAGCATTAAAACCTCATGCAACAACTACCCAAAGATAAGTCCATGAGCCAGTTTTTATTTCTTTAAATGTGTACTTTGCATAATGCTAATTTTTCTATCAGAAAGTCTAGTACTATTTGGCATATACATGCTCCAGGAGGTGGAGGGGTGCTTTAATTAGAGTGACTGTAAGTGCCTAAAGTGTCACATGCATCAATGTTCTCATGCTGAAAAATGGCAGTGGGGGCGCTTTAACTATAGCCCATTGAACAAGCTTTAGTTAAAATGCCCTCTCGCCATTTTTCAGCACACGCAAGGCTGGAATCTGCTGGAGTGTGGTAATTACCCTGGAACACTGCCAGCCTGCAAGGGGAAACCCTTGCAGTGTGTGTGACAGGTTGCCACTCAGGCCCACCCTCAATGCGGCCAACGCACCTGTCTCCAGGCAGCTGCCCGCCTTGTCTCTCCTGCCATGTCTTTGATGTTCATTAATTAGTTAATTAGCAGGAGGCTGCCTTGGTACTGCCCCCTCCACCAGGAGGCACTATCTGCAGCTCCTTCCTCCCCAATACCACAGCCCAAGCCTCGCAGATCTCAACTTGGTCTTCTCTATCTCAATATCTTCTATCTAATATCTTCTCTACCTCTCTGGGGCTAGGTGTGCCCCTTTGGGCTTCCTGCCCTTCTTGGGCTCAACACTCTGCCCCGTCTGGGGCCCACCGCGTCCAACTTGGACGCCTTACTAGCGCTGTCCCCTCTCCGGGGCTCACTGAGCCTCACTCAGGTTCCAATAAGATGGCCCCCTCTCTGGGGCTCACCGCACCCACCCTGGGGCTTCTCGATGCTGCCCCCTTCCTGGGGCTTACTGTGCCCAACTTGGGCTCCTTAATACATGTGGCCCCCTATCAGGGACTCCCAGTGCCTGACCTTGGGCTTCTCAATGCTGCCCCCTTCCTGGGGCTTCTCAGTCTTGCCCCCTCTCGGGCTTCTCAGTGTTCACTGTGCCCAACTTGGGCTTCCAACCAAATACCCCCTCTTTGGGGCTGGGGTCTACGCACCCCCATTCTGCTGTGCCCTCACTGGCGCTAGGACCCCACACCCTGTGGGCCCCTATGAGGCTATCACGCCCTCTCTGGCGCCTATAAGAACACTGCACCCCCATGGGCACTGGGATCCCCACACTACTGTGGGTCTCCCTTGAGGCCTCCTCCAACCCCTTATAGCCTCACTCAAACCACCGGCCTTATAACAACAACAAAACCCAAACCAAGCCTCTGGGCTATAACACAAACATATGTCCTCTGGCTATAATAACAATGGATGCCCGCTGGCCCAAACAACATTTGGTCCTACCAGTGACCCTTCCTGTCAGGTGTTCTGTGTCTGTCTCTCTGTCTGTGTCTCGGTCTCATAGCTGGCAGGGAACTGCCTGTGGTCCCAGCTCATGGGCTTTATAAAAGCCAGGCCCTGCCCTCCCAGCCAGCTGGTTCTCATTAGTTGCCTCCGCAACCCCCCAGCTGTGCTGCTTAATATGCCTCCCATCCTGGCAGTTTTTCTCCTCTCTGGGCACAAGGCACCTTAGTGCTCTGTGACACCTTGGTTTCCCACATTTTCCTCCTTTAAAGGAAAATCTAATGTTTTCCATGAACCTGCTGACAGCAGTGGTGGCAGGCTCAGCCCAGGCCCAGCTGACCTCAGAGATCACAACAGTACCAGATCCACAGCCCCCCGCAGACCTCCCTGAAACCTGCCGGCAGTCCACCAGGAGGCCATGGAGCCCTGATTGAGAACCGCTGATTTACATACCATCTTGAATGGCAAAACTCAAATGAATTTCTTATCCAGACAAATCAAGGTTATCTCGGTACTTCACAAGAGTTAATGTGGAACAATGGGCTTGTACTGTCTGTAAGGTGAATCCTGGAATTAAAGGTTTTGTCCAGGGAAAAATCTTACCACTGTCCACTGTTTTTACCCTAAGTATTATATCAAGCAGGATTGTGTTTCCAGTCTGAGTAAAAAACAGTTTTATCCCAAGTCTAATTGTCCTAGGCTTGGACTTCCATTAAAGCAGGCACAGTGTTTGTATGGCCCACAGCCCAAGGAAGTCCTGGGTCTATGGCTAGGCTCTCTGAGGCATCATGATAACTGCAAAGATTTGTATTTTCTTTATAAACCACATCTGTAATCTCATCAAAAGAATGCCAAGACCAGCATTCCAAAATGTCATGCTGACAAATACTGATTATATTTCTTTATTAATTGAAACATACACTTATACTTAGTCTTTTCATAATTTTGTTCAGGACTGACGTCAGGTTAACTGGTCTCCAACTATCCAATCATGCCACTTGCTGTTTTTAATATTGTCACATTTGTATTCCTTAGTTTTTCTCAAATTTCCTCTGAATTTCAAGCTTTAATAAAAGTTATCAGTGCGTTAGTGATCTCAGTCTATTCTAAGATTTTGGGCGTTTAGCCAGCTCCACCAGTTTAAAAATGGTTTCTATCTAGAAGGATATTTGTTAACATCTCTTTAGTTACTAATAAAGTCACCATTTTCATCTAAGAATACATCCTCTTGTTTGTTTCCAACTACAGAGCAAATATTTAACATTCTTGTCTTCTCTGCATCATTTACATTCTTATGTTTCCATAATAAACCAATTCAATATCTTGGTTCCTAGTGTACTAAAAGGGCAAAGTAACAAGTTCCTATCAACTACTGACAGATTTCCCTGTTTTTATCTTCCCTTATCAGTTTTCTATACTTGGTAACTTGTAATTTATAGTGCTTGCTAGTTCGTTTTCCATGTTTTTAGATACCGCTTTAGATACTGCTTTTCTTTCCTAAGTGTTACTTTACTTTTGCCACTGAAAAAGGGTAGAATGGAAGGAGCATGTGCTCATACAACAGAGAACATGCCACACAGCATCAGTTCTTTCCTGAACAGAGCTACAGCTGCTTAGCTTCTCTGAAGATCAGAACCGCCACCCCGAATATCAGTTTAACTTGTGAAGGATATAATGAATATTTGGACCACAACACATAGTAGGATACATACACAACAAGTTGATACCTGCATGTGTTTAAATGCAAAATGTTAAAACAGGAAAATTATTGTGCAAGTATATTCTAAAGTCTAAACAAAATAATCGTGTTATTGATATAATGATTATTAAATGCACTATGGTCTCAGGTCTGTTTAATTTTTTGTTTAAAAGTTTTAAAAAGTGTTTTTTTTAATCCACTGATGTCCTGCAGTTAGTTGAAAAATGAATTGTCTCACACACTGATTTACTTTACATCAACTATCCAATAATTTGCTTCAAAATCAACAGAATACTACAAACACAGAATACCACAAATGTAAAAGGCTTCTTTTCAAACTAGTAATGTGCCAGATTTTCTACACGTACAAAACAGTCACATGCATTTAAAAAACAAAATGGAGGTAGTGTCCAGGAGATTGTTTCATGAATATTAATAAAGGAACTCTATCAATTTATACTAATTATTTTTAAAAGCAGCAGCTCCTCAACTCTTTTTAAACTGTTATGATAGCAGAGCTTTAAGTAGTCTTTTTTCCAACTTTGTGTGAAAAGGGATTCCAACTCTCTCTCAGATATAAGCTTTCCTAAAAAAAAATGCACCACTCTGGACTGACAGTCCTAGAAACTGAAGCTAATAGAAAATACAGCAGCTTGCTTTTATGATGATTTTAAATAGCAGTATGTAACAGGAATGTACTGAAACCTAGGCTGACTTCACAGTAATTCTGTATACAACTAAATCTGAACTTTTAAAACCCCAAATGGCTGGAGATCTTCATACTGATGATATTGCCTCTCTTTTCTTATGCTTTATTGCCATAGTTTTCGCTGGAGCTCTTTTATTCTAGGAAAAGAAACTTCTGAAGCATCACATAGAAGTGCCTGGTCCTGAGGAGCAGGAAATTTGTTGGCCTTCAGGCCATCTATTTCCTCAGGTTGTTGGAGGAGGAATAGCAAGGGCCGAGGTATGTTATTTCACTTGACAATTGGGAGTCAAGTGACTGGGGCTTAGAAGCAGCTACTAGAATTATTTGTACTAATTATTTTTTTAACTCTAGGAAAGGCTAGAGCTAAAGAAAGCCTTATTTACAAAACAATGCTAAAGAATGTTGTCTGTGACTAGCAATGAGTATATCTACTAATGCGCAAGTCTCACAGAATTGCTCCATATTTACGTACCAAACTAGAGGTGGTTGGTAACAATGCACTTAAGAGACACAGTGAAGAATTTGCATTCAATTACTCTAGCGCAAGGGTAGGCAACGTTTCTGGCCAGAGTGCCAAAAAAGCCACAATGTGTACCTTATGAAGTGCCAGAGTGCCGGCATGCCAGAAAAACAAAGCCAGGGCAGGGGATACATGACAGGAAGTGCTGCATATTAATATAGGTAATAATCATAAAAGTTGCCATTTTTATTTTTTTACTGTAAATAGCAGGTTTTCTAAAAATTCTAAACCTGGTGACAAATAAAACTTCATATACTACCTTTGTTGTTGTGCATATTGCGATGAGAAAAAAAAAGAAGAGAAAAGAGAGGAAAGCGAAAGAAAAAAAGAGAACAAGAAAAGAGGACAAAAGGCGAGAGAAAAAGGCGAGAAGAGAGAGAACCAGACACAAACACAGGCACGCAGAGAACCAGATGTGTGCGCGCACAGAACCACAAGTGCAGAAACACAGATAACCAAACACACACACAGAACAGACACATGCACACAGAGTCAGACAGAGGCAGACGAATGCACAGAACCAGATGCATGTGCGCACAGAGCTGGTCTGCTGGGCCACTGGACAATGTCCAACCCGACAATCCCCTGTGCCTGCCACAGCCCCTGTGCTTCTCTGGGGAGCCAGCCCCTGGCTGCAGCGCAACCCACCAAGGCTCAGGCCCAGAGCCTGCCCATCAGTCAGCTGCAGGGGTGGCACTAGGTGGGGCTTTGAAGAGGCAATAGCCACTCCAAAATTCTACTTAGTCCTGTAGCCACCCCTCTCAGCAACACCACCACCCGCAGAACTAAGCCCACAAAGGTGCGGCACTCCTGGCAGGGCAGCACCAGCCTCATCCCAGTTGGGGGGCTGGGCTCACAGCAGGTGGGAGTTGGGTGGGCTTAGCTGTGCAGGGTGGGCAGACAGCAGTGGCAGCACTGGGAGGAGTGGAACCTCCTGGCCCAGCCCCACCACTGGGAGGCAGCTAGCACCCTCCTTGCTCTGGAGCCATGGCATCAGCTCCATACTAGCAGGTGCATGTGTGCCTCAAAGTGAATGGTGCAAGGGGCCTGAGGCAGCGCAAACCTGGCCTCTCCCTGACTGTCTGCTCTGAGGTGCACATGCAGTAGCTGCCAACACAGAGCTGATGACAGGGCTCCAGAGCCTGGCCCAGCTGTTTGTAGCGAGCCTGGGCTCTGAACAGCTGCAGCTGGCAGCAGGAAGGCTGCAGCACCAGGCTTCAGAGCCCTGGCATCAGCTCCATGCTGGTGGTGGCTGCACGTGTACCTAGAGTAGATAGTAAGGGAGGGTTGCGCTGCCTCAGGCCCTATCCCCACCATCCACTCTAAGGCATGTGTACACCTGCTGGCAATATGGAGCTGAAGCTGGGGCCCGGAGCTGTTTGCAGCCTCCTAGCTGCAGCCGGCCCAGGCTCTGGATAGCTGCTGCCAGCTACGGAGCCTGGGCTGCCCCCAGCAGGGCTTGCAGCCTTCAAGCCACCTGCTGGGAGCAGCCTGGGCTCCGTGGCTGTTAGTAGCTGCCTAGGCTGGTGATGGCGTGCTGAACAAAATGATCTCATGTGCCATGTTTGGCATGCATGCCGGGGGTTGCTGACCCCTGCTGTTGTGTATTTATAACTTAAAGCCTGAAGTCTTATCATTTAAAGCAAGAAAAATATTTGCTCCTCCACAGCCCTGTTAACAAATTTAAATTATGCAATCCAAAAAAACTGCACTTTTCCTCTGGCAGCTCACCTATCACAGTTCTTTGGTTCTTGCACTGTGAAAGGACAGAAAAAAAGCAAGAGCTTCTTGAAAAGGAAATTCCATGTTTTAAAGAAAGTCTTATCATTCTGCTTCCTATCTTACCATCTCAATTACATATAAACCCCTCTCACTTTAAACACCTCTCATGGAAATGAGAAAGGGCTCATTCCAGATGCTCAGCCAGCATAAAAATTTATAGAGGAGCTTAACTGCCCACTGGAAAGATTGGAAGCCTTTTACATGCATACCACAGTAACCCTCAAAAGGCAATAGCATGAAAAAACTGTACAAGTCACTAAGTTTCCTTTAGACTGACTGAAGGCATTTGAAGGGTAGTAGGTTACTATTTCTTTTCCAAGACAGTTTTGAAATCAGCATAGATTGTTTTTAAATATTATGCTTGTCTATCTAAGTAATTACGGTGCCAGAAGTCTAATGTTACAACCATTGCATATGCAAAGTAATTATGGGCCGTGAGTGGTAAGTCTTTGCCTCATTTTGTCTTGCTGATCAACAAATATGATTAAATCACACAAGACAGGATTTGTTTTAGTTTTACCATTATAAAAGGTTCTCCTCTTTTGAAATGAGCTGTCCTGTAAAATAATGCTTTACCTGCAAATCCTGAACACAATACAGCAATAGTTACAGCTCCAAACCCTAACCACGGATTCTGTTCCACCTGCAACACAAATCATAAAAACAGATAGTAAGTTAGTTATGTTACTATACTAATTACTTAGCATAATTACTTCAGAAACCAACTGATTAATAACAGCAAGTATATTAGGATTTTATTACAACATAAACTATGTGGAGGTAGTCAAACCTGCCCTGAAGCTTAAAATAGTTCAGCTTCCCTGAATAAGTTAGATGCAGGGTTCAATTTGCTAAGTATATTTTAACAAGCTGGGAAATATTCTGGTACAATATATAAAAATGCCATACAGGCAAACAACTAACATTCGTTTACAATCTCCCCTCTCACACATGCTTTCCTTATTTTCCCTTGTCTTGATGCAACACTTATCATATGCTATTCATCTGCAGTTAGGTACTTTATAAATCTTAAACCCTCAATTTCCTTGCTAGTGGGTATTAGCAACCCCAGAGGCACAATACTTCAGTTTACCACAATGGTTATATGTCCAGTCTTTCAAGTTTTATGACTACACAAGGGCATCCTAACAAGTAACCTTTTCAGAGATGCTGAACACTGGCAACTAAGAATCACTGAAAAAAGAAAACAGCCTTAGCGGAATACTATTTCACCAGTGAATGACCAAAGTGGAGCTTGAAGCTAACTCTGAGTTACCCAACTGAAGTGTAGCAGCAATTCTGCACCCCTGTGGGTGTGTAAATGCCACCATTATAAGCAAAGGGAGATTTTACTGCATCTCTGGAGGGCTATCCTATTCCTACAAGGGCATAACAGAATCATTCTGACAGTTTAGTTAGTTTTAAGCTGCATTTTATAATCATCCAGTAGGTGAAATAGACTTCTGCCATATCTGCCTAAAATATGGCTTTAGGTGCTCACATTAACAGAAGACACAGATGGAATGAGGAATGAAATAGCTCTCTCATTGCCAGCTTCAAGTATATTCACTGGCAGTTGCCAAGATGAGTGCATTACTGAGACACCTTTTTAAGCTGTTGCATTTGCCAATACATTAAGTTTGTTTTCTTTTTTCAGCAGCAACTTGTGCTCCCTTTCCAAAAATGGTATAGGATGTGGCAGCATAACATGCCTGTCCAAACTGGTATACATCAGATTAGAAATAACTGAATGATCAGCTAACATTTTATGTTATCAGATATGAGTGGTAAAAGAAAAAGGATACATGCCTATGAAGCACAGCCCTAACATGATGGGATAACCTGGCACAGCAGAGCTGTCCAACTGTGGCCCATGGGCCACATACAGTTAACTCCTGGCCCATAGGCTTCCACCTAGGTGCTGCAGGCAGGATCTCCAGGCTCTCACTCCTTTCTCCAACTTCTACTTTCTGACTTTGCCCCTGCCCCTGCCCTTGGGGGTGGGATAATACTGCCCACAGGGCCTCTGGCCACTCAACAGTTAAACAGACCTGTTTCATAACACCCCTGCAAAGTGCAGCTTAGAGGCAGCCTGATGTTTCATGTAAGGCACACACAGAATGTAGAATGTATTTAAATGACAAGCCTTACTTGTACTTTTGTAGCTTGAGCAGGCTTCCACTGAACAAGAGTAACTCCACCGCACAACGTTATGACAGAAAACCACTGCAATTTACTAAGGGAGCGGTTTAGCATTAAGACAGTACATAAGGCTGTGCAAGGGATCTTCAACTGGTAGGTCACCTAAAAGAAGGGAACATAGCAGACACAGAATGTGGTTATAATGAGTAAAATGCTGAACTCTATTCTAGACTGCAGTCTGATATTGGAGAATGAAACCTATAGGAATCCCTTGCTGATCTCTGCAGCCTCCTCCTCCTGGAAGGAATTTCATTTGCAATTACAGCAATGTCAATTTGAAATTAATCCATACCAAAGCAGAATTTGGCTTTTCTTGATCAGACTACGTGCACCCACAGACTTGTGAGTATAATGGTATTGACAAAGAACCTTTTAAAGCATTATGTTATCTGAGTAAATCATTGTTTTATCTTGGCTTGGCAAACTGTAGCTGTACCGTGTGCAATCTCCGCTTTGCTTCTGTCTTATTTAAAAAAAAAAAAAAAAAAAAAAATCAATATTGCATCTTTTTTTTGCTCACTGCACATCACCCGATTTGGCCACTGAACTAGCCAGCAGTGGTTCCAGGTAAGCAGCATGCCCAAAATGTGCTTAAACTTGGCATCTTTTGACTTGACTGCTTTCCTTTGCAGCTCTTGTTTTCTTTCTGTACTTCTGTGTATGGAATATTAGTGACATGCATGTTTGTCTAACGGATCAGAGTTATGGTAGTTAATAAAGTGTAAGGCACATTCTGATATATCAGTATTATGATTTTCAGGGTTTTTCTGTTTTTGTTAGTTTTCATGAAAGTTTTATTGATAACTGGAGTTATTTTAACATATTTGTTTGTGTTTTATATTGTTTGCTTACAAATATAGTTTAATTTCATTTTTTTCATTCAAGGACTCTAAACAGATGGCCTCTTCAGGCTTTCTAGCAACATACATCACAGTAAAGATTGTAGGTCACAGCACCAACTGCAAGCAATTTTTTTTTCTCTTCTGTGGGGTTCTGCCACCACACTCATCACAGCAATATCTAAGTATCTTCCAGCTAAAATCATTGAGCAATGAGACTGACCTGATAAAACTGATAAGAAGTTTTCAAAAAGCTTAGTTTTGGCCAAACACCAAAAATAGAGAAAATAAAAAGGAGCTTAAAGTTTATACCGTCTGGAAAATTTATACCGTCTGGAACATGCTATGAATTACAACCAGCATTGTGTCTGTTGATCACCACAGCAGCTTTTAACTGTATACTGCAAGGGCATGGCAAATTAGCTTAGGTGTGACTATATACAATGTAATAGGAATCCAATGAATATTTTCCTTTACAAAGAGTGGGAACTTTTTTCAAATTTATTTTGTGGCTAAACTATCATTTCTTGCACAAATGTATATCACATTTCATATCAAAGTATGAAGCTCCCCATCTGCATTTTTGTACAGGCCACAAATATCCTCATAGAAATCTCCTTAAAAGCTTTATATCTTCTTCATTGGGGGCTGGAGGAGGGGAAACTGTTTTCAAGGACAACTATACAATTTTTGTGTCTGGGCCTGCCACTACATCATGTCTTTCACCATCCTCTAAGGTATGGGGACTGTCTTGATGTGTTCTTGTACTATGCCATGCACTGCATCTCTGCTAGAATGAAACATCAGTTTTTCTATAAGACACTAAAGGAGCCAAAACTAAATGTAGGGATAAAAACAAACAAAGGAACCGAAGACCAGAGTCCCAAACCATGATGCCAGTTACCTGGTAGACTGCTGCATCCAAATTGCTAAGAGCCAAGAAAGCCATATTGTTTTGCAGAGCATATACCACCGATGGAACACTTAGTTTTGCCAGTTCCATAGGACTACCCAGTATGTTTTCATTTAAGGATGATATCAGCCTTCCCAAGCTTCCTGTTTCTCTGTAAAGAAAGTGTAAAACAACCGTTTGACTTATTTACACTGATATTTGAAAATAATGTTAAACAGCACTGGCAAGGCCCTTGGGAAGACTTTAAAGACTTGCTTTTCATAACTGGCTGGTATCCCCTGTTCACTGAAACAGAAATTACGCTGAAAAATAAATAGCTATTGAAGTTTCAAGAAGGTACAAACCATGAAAAGCAGGAACAAATTGAGATGATAATGATTAGCTGTATTAACAAATGTTCAGCAGCAGCATAGAGCTGCACAGTCTGTATAATGTTAGTTGCTTGTTTCAGTGCTGAGTAATAAATTGCACTGAGTTAAGACAAAAGACTGCACATCCTTACTACTAACACTGAACTTTTAAGTCAGAGAATTCATCTGCAGTTTCCAGACTAAATTCAAACTACAGGTAAGACTCTGGGCTGCACCTCAAAGACAGTGCCAAATGAAGCAGACCAGCTGTGCCACAATGTATCCCAGCACAGCTGATTTGCTTCACTGTGGAAAACCAAGTCACCTATTGCCCTACCCACTGATGCTGCAGGACAATAGGTAATATGTTCTCCTGGGGCTTGCGGGGCCTGGTCCTGCATTATCCTAGGGATGTGTCTCTGTGAACAGGGAAAGCTGAGCAGATGCTCCCAGGACTTGAGAGACCCAATCCTGCACAGGAATTCTCAGGGTGCACAGAATCAGGCCTCTCAGGACCCTGAAGTGCCTGCCCAGGGTGGCTAGAAAACATGGGCAGCTCTGGGCTGGATCATTAACTCTCAATGCGAGGGTGTTTTGGCTCATATTTGATCCGTGGTGCTAAGTTTAACTTGGAACCATTCCATTTTTTCATGGGACAAGATATGTGAAAGAAATAATCATTTGTTCACATTAATCCAAAATAAAATAATAGCCTGCAAGTCAATTTGGCTTTTCTTGGTTCAACTCACAAAGCTGTAAATCTTTTGGGATTCTGGACAAAGTAATTACTAGTTTAGGATCCAAGTGGTCAGGGGTATTCTAGGCTTATTTTCTTCCAGTAAACTAAATAAATACACAGCTTAAACTGTTGGCTCTCAAACAGGGGGCAATGAGATTCCCTCAGGGGTGCCAGACAGGTGCAGCATCAGACAGCTTTCTTGTCCTGCTTTAGGGTTATTAGACAGGAGAGCTGGCTCAGGCTGTAGCCCTTCCTAGTCTGGTTTTCCCTCCCTTCCTCTCCCTCCCCCCACACTCCTCCCAGAGACAAGTCATGTAGGTAGGACCTGTGCACTTCCAGTTTCTGGGAGAAGCAAGAGTGGGAATGGAGTGGGACTGAGAAGGGCTACAGCACAAACCAACAAACTTGTCATGCTTTAGGGTTATCAGAAAGCCCTGATGTAGCAGGAGTGCATGCATGCTGTAGCTCTTCCCAGGATGGCTGTGCAGTAGACATACAGGGCAGTTTCACTTGCCCAGTTGAGTACTACTGAGGCAGCACCAACAGTGGTTCTCAACATGGGATGTCACCACATTAAAAAAAAGTGGGAGGGGTGCCTGGACTTCAAAAAGTTTTAACCACTGGCTTGAAATTACAACTGCTCTTCATTTCAAAAGGGAGAGTAATTTCACATTCATTCAAAGCATGACGTAGTTTTATCCATGCATGTTTAAGGCCCCACAAATAAAACCAGGTTAAGAATTCAAGCAAACATTCTTAAAACTCCAATTTCTGTATTGTGCTACCCGTGTCTCTTCCACATTATACCAAAAGAGCAGACCCTTTCTGAGACCAGCCTATGATTTGTTAACATCTTAAAATAGCTATCAGCTTTGATGTTTCAAAGTTAAATACAAGTGACAGCAAGTGCAGGTGCTCTTTAATTAAAGGGAGAAACTCATCGACTCTCACCAATTCCCAAATCAGTTTGGTCATTTATCTTTCAATAAACACAGTCCCTGGAGAAACTGCAGTCTATGTAGAAGGCAGGGCAGAGATGCAACTTATCTGTATCCTGCCTTCTTTCCAACTTCAGACTAGTACAACTAATCTCTCTATAGTCAGCGTATATCGGGGTGGGCAACATTTTTGGACAGACTGCCAAAAACACTCAGAACTTCAACTTGGAAGATGTTGGCATACCAGGGGCAGATAGCAAGGCAGCCAAGAGGGGCCCAATTCTTGTTGTGGCAGTGCAGCCGCTTTCCTACCATCCATTCCGAGGCATGCGCATCAAGCAAAATGCCTGTGCGCGCCATGGTGGCACCATGCTGGGGGTTGCCTACACCTGGTGTAGACATACATGAGCCTGTATCCACCCCCCCCCTACACATACATACACACAAGACCAGATTATTTTGATTACAACATTCATCATAGCCATATATACGCCCACCACTTCTTCACGCTCCCCTCTGAGGGCATAAAAGGTACAGCAGCCACATTGGTGTGGCTATGTGTCTGGCAACTGCTTGTTTTGGCATTCAGATGACTGGCGTTTAGCCAGGCAAGGCACTGAAGAGAGAGATTATTTTTCTTCATCCTTGATTGTGGACACCAAAGCCTAAGAAGAAAAAACAGTAGCTCAAAAAAGGCCAAAGGTAAAATCCCATATGTATATGGGCAACTGGTGGGCCCAGTCCCAGGGAGTCAAAGGTTGGGATCTGTAGAAGTCCACAGGTCTCCACCACTCGTAATAGTTCCCTGGTCAGTGCAAGGTCCAGGCAGGTCCTGGCAACAGTACCATCATAGGGAAATCAGATCGCACAAGGTGTTGGTACCATGGAGAAAACCAGTACCAGAGAAACATCTCAATGGAAAAGATAGTACCAGTGTGGTTTATACCCATTCCACTGATGCTGACATTGATCTTAGTGGACTCTTTATGCCTGAAGAAGGGTGTTTGTGCCCAAAAGAACAATTTTCCAACTATTTAGTTGGTCTAATAAAAGATATCACATCTTTGCAAATAACCTTGTCTGCCTGATATTAGTGGAAGCACTCTTGGTACCTGCCCCACTGGAACCTTCAGCACAGCAGTCTACTGATTTCTGCTGATTCAAGGCAAAGTGAGGCTTGAAAGTTTTGTCCTCAGACAGTTTCCATCTCAGTCTTTGGAGAGCACCGTGCCCCAAAGTGCTGGGGGAGAGAGAAGCAAAGGCAGGGACATGAAGTACTACTACAAAATCAAACACATTGACAGTCAGGTATCAGTACATCTTATCTCACTGATGCAAGCAGTAAGAAAAAGAAAAGAAAAAAACACTACTGAGGGCAGTTCACATCCTGTCTGAATCTTCTGACTAGCAGTTTCTGTCACACGCACAAAGTATATATACATCTATAGTGTGGGATCCATCCTGACATACATGAAGAACTAAAACATAAGCAAATAACCCAGAGTTTTATGCTCAAGTAACTAATTATTTTGATAGTATTTGCACTTCAGTCAAATTTCTTCTGTGTGCTAAAAATGGGGTTTTTTGATGGCAAAAGTAAGAAAAGGAAGAAACTGTAATGGCAGACTGTTTCCCCATATTCAGGCATTCATATGTAGACTCAGCTTATTACTACCTAGCATCTTACAGTTTCTAGAACACGTCAGGGGAAACGTAAAGGTGTTTGTGGATTATTTTAAGAAACTGATTACTGGATGTATAAGAGTTTTACGCACACATGAAGTTAAGGAAAAAGTATGCCCTCATTTAGCCTAATAACTCAGAAATCCTGGTATTTTATAGCCAATATAAACTGCCACTTGAACCTAGTCCAAAGCACGCGAGTAAAATATGCAAAGGGACACATCTGCATATTGTGCAGTTTACTGAAGAGATTCAGAAAGGAACCATTCACAAGTAGTAACATGCTTGAATCTTTTCATAGCATCATTCCTTGGTGCCACTACTGTCTGGCTTAATATATAAGGCCCAGAAAAACAACTGGTTGTATTCCACATGCACTTACACAGATACACATGAGTGTGAAGGAGACAGAGTCAGAGGAAGTAAAAATTCATATCCAGAACATTGATTAGTACTCATACTTACTTAGCCAAAATGCCCACACTTAGGAATAACTTGATAACTTCTGTGATGCACACAGCTGTGGTTGAAAAGTAGAGTTCTTTTTCTACTGTTCTTGTGTATCGTAAGGCTACGGTGTATGTTGCAGCAACTAGAGTCATCACCGTCAGGCAGTACAACTTGAACAGTATAGTGACATTCTCTGAAAGACCAAAAAACAGCTCAGTAAGGTATGGGAGACAGACAACAGCTGCTTGCTACAGCAATCGCAACTCGGTGTACTCCATTCTAAACTAAGAACTGAAACCAAGAGTTTGAAAAGCTAAATAACTCACATATACAATGGAGTCCCACTGTAGCAGTGCACGGTAATTTTACAATAGTCACATTGTTGTATTTAATAATTCTAAATGAAACCCTCAAAATACTTTGAGAATACAGAAAAGACTATAGGAAAGTACCAGATACATCTGACTTGAGGTGGGTTTCTTTACCAAAAATAAGTTTCAAGTCATACACACACACACACGCACACCTCTCTCTCTCTCTCTCTCCAGTGCATGATGAGTTCCAAGTCATACACTGGATACATACAGTACACTCTATTGTGCTTTTTTGCCCCTAAAGCACACAGCAAGTACTGAGCCCAAGAAGCATTACCAATCCTCTGCATGCAGTATGTTAAAATGGACAAAATGTACTGAACTCTCAGATTAACAAAAGACTTTGGGGGCAGAAATGATAGGTTTGATATGCAGTAGAAACTGGCAGGCAAGAAGTTGTGGGGGCAGGGGAGAGAATAATCATTTCAGGAAAGTAGTAAGAGGTGTAATAGTTTTTAACATGTAAATTCTATTTTAACATGGGAAGGGAATTCCTTCCATTTCAAAAGAACAGATTCTGAAGGTAAATGCCCTTGGGCTTCCTTTAACTAGGATATTTATTTGCTGGGGGGGAAGGGGGCAGTGTACCACAGTATAACAATGCAAGTTAGAACTTCTAAAGTTGTCTGAACTACTATTAGGAAAAAAAGAGTGTTCTATGAAAAAATGTATACATCTTTTTTTAGATACATAAATTCCTTTTATTTTATGCATGCAGTGTAATTTTGTTGGTGAGGGTCACCTTATAACATACTCCAAGTTTCAGCCTTCCAAAACTTTTAAGATCAATTTCACTGACGAATTAAGTTTCATCAGGTATGTGTCCCACCAAAGCAGTGATTCTTAACCAGCGTGCAGTGGCACCCTGTGGTGCTATGAAATCCTTTTAAGGGTGCCACAGGATGAAACACCAATATGTGATTCACAAGGTAAGCCCAAGTTTTTCAAATATTACTCCATCCTGTCAGAAACATTCTGATTTGCCATGGTCTTTCCGTGTTCTTTGCAACAGGAGAGTTGCTCTATTATTTTTCCATGGTCAAAAAATGAGTGAAGAGCTGGCATTTTCTGAGGAGTGCCTCAATTCTAACAAGGCTGAGAACCACTGCACCAGTAGAACAGCTCAGTCTCTTGTACTCAGTATTTTGTTTCAGGTTCCTTACACTACGGGTGTCAAACATGGCCCACAAGGCCCCACTATCCAGCCCCTGATCAGATCCACACAGGGTACAGAGCATGGTTGTGGTGGGGGCCAGTCCACGGGCCAGATCAGGTCCACAGAGCCCATCCCCTTCCCTCAGCATACCTGATCCAGTGGCAGGTGCTGCAGCCAATTGGAACCCGCACTGTGTGAAGTGCATATCTCAGAGCAGCTAAAACAGGTGCTGTACGCACCACAGTCCAGACAGAGTGGTAGCAATGCTACACACACTGGCCACCCCAGCACACCTGGGACTGTGCTGCATGCAGCACCTGCTCAGCTGGTCTGGGACCCAGGCTGCACACAGTGCCTGCAAATGCTGAGTACAGCACAGATCCCAGGCTGGCTACAGTCTTGTCTATAGCCACAGGGTAAGTTAATAATACATTCCCTACAAATGGACTCCTGTGATCCATCTCTGCAGAACATCTCTGCAAGTATGCTTGAGCACCTGCTGCTACAAAAGCATGTGAATTAGCTATAGCCTTCTAGATTATATCCCATCTACATCAATAACCATTTTCAAAAGGGAAGAATCAAGTAGTTCTTGGAAGAGCATTTAGACTTTGCTCAAACCAGATTCACAAGCCACAAATGGAGTTTATTACAATTTTTGCTTTTTGCACACATGCAAGAAGCACTAGAGCCAGAAAGTAAAACTGACCAGCCTAATCAGCTAAACTGAATTAAACTGAGAACAAAGAGAAGCAACTTAAAATCTGACATTTAAAATTCATCGTTTATACTATTCTAAGGGTTTGGTTTTCTACAAAGGAGCCCTTGGACTTAGCATCCTGCTTACTATTTAAAAGTACTTTCTTACAGGTCATGGTCTGAGCAACACGGGATATTGTCCAGTTTCTAAGACTAAGAACATAAGACTGGTTTAATCTGGGGCTGACTGTCCAAGTTTTGACTCGCATCAAAACAGGCAGGGGAGATAGTCTTTTACATAGCTTGAATGACAACTAACTTGAATTAGTCTTCACTGTTAAAAATGCAAGAACTACTAGGTCAGCCCACAGAACTACCAATCACTAGGTCTGACTTGCCAGTCTCCTGTGTCACACAGTGGGCACTGCCCTCTGTGCTCTGCTCAGCATCCCCACTCAGCACACTGATTTTGAACCTTTGATCATCACTCCTGTCCCTGTCTGGTCTTCTGTTTATCCCACAGATTCAGCTGACACATACCCAATACTCCCTCTATTAACTAGGGGAGGGACCTAACCATTGCTGTGGAGGTATAAGGGGGTCCTATACACGTGCAGAGAGGCTGCTTCAGCATGCCATAGTTGGAGCAGACTTGATCAGTCTGCAGGAGCATGGTAATTACCATACTCCAGTGTCTCATGTATCAGCATCCCTGCCCATTTGACAGACTTTAGTTAAAGCGCCCCCACCACCATTTTTTAGTGCAGGGATGCTGTCACACAAGACCTCCAGGCACTTTAATCAGAGTGGCTCTCAGAGCTTCTCTAATTAAAGTGCCCCCCACTCCTGAAGCACATGTATAAACACCCAAGAGCTGCATGAGTCAAACAGGCCAGCGTGCGCTGCCCAGCGTGCGCTGCCCAGCGTGCGCTGCTAGGCATCCCCCAAGTGCACTCGATACATTCCTCCTGTCCCTGCTTTGCCTTTCCTTTGTCCCGAGAAATTAGGTGTTACTTTCTCAATGGAACTGGGGGCTGGAGCACTTGACTTGGGAGGAGAAAACGGGCCATATTTAGTCTGGAGAAGAGGAGACCGAGAGAGGACTTAAAAGCAGCCTTCAACTACCCGAATGGGCGGAGGGAGTTACAAAGAAGACCGGGAAGCTGTTCTCACTGCTGCCAGACCAAGGAGCAACGGTCTCGACGGGCAGCGAGGGAGGTTTCGGGTTGGCACCAGGAAGGTCCCTCCCGCGCAGGGTGGCAAGGCATGGGAACGGTGACCCAGACAGACGGGGGACTCTCCATCCTGGGAGGTTTTGCGGCTAGACAGAGCCCCGCTGGGACGCTGCAGTTGGGGCTGGAGCAGGGGCTGGGCCAGATGCGCAACGTCCCTGCCCGCCCTCGTTTTGCACGACTCTAGCCGGGGTGGACACGGGCCTCTCCCAGGGCCGGCGGCCCAGCGCAGCGCAGGTCAAGCCCATTCACGGCCACAGGGTGAGGCCCGTGTCCACCCCCCGGCGGAGATGAGCGCTCCCAGCTGGTGCCCGCCCCGCGCCACGGGCCGTTCCATTCTCTCCTCTGGAGGGGAGGGGGGAAGAGGTGGGTGGTTTCACTTCCCCCCCGGCCAAACTGAAGGGCAGCCGCGCCCCTACCCCCGTGCGGCGCCTGCCCCTCACCTTTCGGCGGCGCCATGGTCCCCGGGGAAGCTGCCGAGACCGCAGGACTGGAGCCGTGCCCTGCCGCTCCGCCCATTCACCAAAGACGGCGGAGGGGCCGCCTAGAACGGCCCGCCCGGCTCCGTCACCATAGAGTCCAAGGCACCTCCGGAAGCGCATCACGTGGCCTGAGGCGGGAGGGCTCCTGCGCATGCGCGGAACACTGCCCTTGCGAGCAGTTTAATGCTGGGTCGGGTGTACGGGGATTACCGTAATTATACGAGCATGTCAACAATTATGCGATGTGCGATCAGTAACAGTAAAACTATCCAAATGTACCATGCCTTTTGACTCGAGGCAGGTAGTTGATGCAGCACTCTCAGGGAGTCTTAACTGACTTTTGGGTTTGGTGTCGATACTGCTTGCCTTGAAATAAAGAAATGCTTTAACTTTGATGACCCAGTTCTCACTTACTCCCTGGTGTACAGAGAGCAATATAAAGTATATAAGACTTATTTGCATGGTTATTTGCATATTTTTCAGTGTACCATTCTTTCTCAGCAAATAATATAATTTTGAGCTTCCACTATGATAATTTCATATTTAAGACCCGGCAAGACTAACCCTTTCCCAGGGCCAGTCCCAAGGAATTGGAGTTGTGCACGTAGACAGCTGTTCTGATAGGCGTCCAAATCCAGGACAATGAGCCCGAGTTAAACCCAACCATCTCTTTTTGGGCCTCTACTTTCCCTGTAGGATTAAGGGGATGATTTCATGACTCAGTCCCCCCCGGTTCTATTTTCATTTTAATAAATTCCTTGTCATTGAACTCCAAGACGCAGCCTCTACAGGCACAGAGCCTGGGCTCACCTTGTGGCTGCAGATGCTGTGTGAGGACAAAGGCAGGATAGAGCGACCTCTCTCAGAGGCCAAACAACCAGGCATTCTCAGCAGGGTGCAGCCGCAGCTGGAGGCACTGAGATGCTTCCAGGGTACCATGGGCAACGGGTGCCACCGTAGTCAGCGGGGCATGTGCTCCAGCTGCAACCAGTCCCACCGACTGAAGGCAGGTCCCCCCACAGCCAATCTCACTGCCTGAGGAGACCCCCACAGCCAATCCCACAATGGCTGATAGCTGTAGCTGCTTCAGGAAGTGGCTGCAGCTGCTTTTGGGAGCAGCTGCAACATCTGCCGGCACTTGCAGGGAGGGCACCAGCACTCCTACCTACCCTCCTGCCCATCCCTTAAGTGGCACACCGGTGCTCTCAGGGGGTCCACATGCACCACCAGGCACCCCTACACTTTGCCACTGCAGGGTGCTACACAGTAGTAGTGCCAGTAGGTGTGGAAGCGCCTGCGTGAGATCCACAAGATAAAAAGTAGAGATTTCAAATGCAAATTGGCAGCATGAAAAATAAGTGGCAAATTAAGATTTATTGGGGCTTTGGGCAAGCAGAAAATTTGAGGCCCCCCTCACCAGGCAAGGGCAAGCTCCCTCTGTGCCTGCCTGGGGGTTGAGGCTGGGCCTACCCAGCCTCCTCAGCATGTCTGGGGTAAGCCAGAGGAAAAACTTACTTGCTAGGAGGGTGGTGAAGCACTGTTACAGGTTACCTAGAGGTGCTGGAATCTCCATACTTGGAGGTTTAAGGGCTGGCTTGACAAAGCCCTGGCTAGAATGATATATTTGGGGATGGTCCTGCTTTGAGCAGGGGGTTGGATTAGATGATCTCCTGAGGTCCTTTCTAACCCTAATTTTCTATGATTCTATGGTTTCTGGAGGTCCTGAGCACCAGCACAAGTCAGGTATGTGCTCAGCAACTCTAAAAATCAGAAGCCAGGTCACTGCACAAAAATTTAGTGACCCCACATTCCTTATCCTACATGTTTTGGCCAATTTAAGAATATAGCTAGCAAAGCAAAAACAAATATCAAATATAAAAGGGACCTAAAGCACATGCACATCATGTCACAAGAAAAAAAAATGAAATACTTCGCAGAGAAATAGCAGATTGGGGCATCCTAGTTGCAAACAGTTTCAATTCAGCCCTGGATGTAACCAGATTAAATTATTTAATACAGGGGTGTCAACTGTCAAAGATCTACCCTTTGGAACAGATCTGGCCCACAGAGCTCCTGGAGGGGCCAGGATGAGCAGCACTGGGGCCCACCACTGAAATCTGGGGTACAGACCCCCGCTGGGGACCTGCGTTAGTGGAGGCGAGAGCCCTGCATTAGCCTTGTCCTGCTGCTGTGCGCCCTGCTATGAGAGGTGGATTTAGATTCAGTCCATGAGACTACAGTATGAATTTAGTATGGGGGGGGGGGCAAGTAAGTTTAAAACTCTCACTTTAATGGACCTGCACCCTGCCAGCACTCATTTAGTCCTAACTTCAAAATGAGATAAACAAAATCCAGTGATAAAAAAAAAAGACTGCAAGGACAGCTATTACTATGAAGATTTACATCAAGAACAAAAACTAGGTGCAAAATTATAGGAGTTTTACAGAGAAGGAAAAATCATCACATGAATGCCAACAATTTTTATCAGGCAGCAGGGGCTAGGGTGGTGTGGGTGCTAAGGTGCACAATTGACAGCTCAGAGGTCACAAGTTTGAAGCCATAGCAGAAGCACTCATAATACAGCCCTGTTAGATTCCAACAAATCGGTAAATTCTGCTAAGTATCTTGTCACATGAGGACATAAAGAAGGGAGTGAGGATGCAGGCAGTATGGATTGTGTATGCCCTCACCTGCATACTGCCCTAATGAAAGCTATCCAGACACTTTGTTCCTTCAGCGTGAAAAAAACATGGTAAATAACTTGGAAAGACCTACAGATTGAAGTAAGAGCTGCAGGCCAAGCTCTGTACTGCTATACATCCTGCCCAGTCAGTGGAATTTCATGGCATGGAAAGCTGGCACAGAAGTTTGCCTTTACTTTTAGGTAGGTATCCTTGAAACAAAGGCACCCAATAAAAGTTATGCATCAGCTCCACTGTGTTAAATAGGCACAGTAAAGACAACTTAAACTGGCTTTTGAGCAACATAGACCATCTTAGATGGCAATCTAGTTTAATGTCCCCATTCTAGTCTCACTTCCCAGGCTGCATTCCAAAGCTAGCAGGCACCACTCCCTAAAGTGGACAAGATAAATTCACATTGTTACAGACCAGTAGCCTTATGACTAAAGGATTCTGGGTCACATGGATGGGGGCTGTCTGTGATACAGTCTTTTGGGGCTGTTAGGAAGCTTAAAGCTGGGGGAAATGGAATAATTTGTTCAGGCTATTGCAGGGATATAGAAGATTCTACCCAAACAAATGTTTGAGAATTTTTGTTTGTGCAAGCTATTCAATAATGCTCATTGGATTTAAGTGAGATCTAATCAAACTACAATTTACAGGGAACTCCCTGCCCATATTAGTTTTCTCCTCATCAAACAACAACACTTAATGGAGAAAGTAAAAATTTTAGCAAAAACAAAATAAACATTTTCAGCATTACTGTGGTAAGCAGCATTTATGGCATATGTTCCATGAACATTATTAAATCCTAACAATCCCAGGCACTTACTTCACCACCTAATTACTGGCTTTAAAATAAAGGAAAGACCAACACTTGTGCTGCCTTTCTGTTATGAATATTTGATTTTGCCCAGAAGAAAGCTACTGACAAGAAGCGGAAAACTGAAGGAAAAAAAAAATAGAAGACAAAGGCAGGTTCAAAGGGATCAAAGCTCTAACTCCATCTCTCCCCATTCCTATGCAATTCCTAAAAGCAATTTTTAAAAAATGAATAAAGGCATTCCTAAATGCAGTAATTTTACTTAATTTCCCAGGAAATTCTATAGGCAATATATTCTTCATAGCCAAAACCAGTATTTGGCTCCAAATTCTTGCTCATTCACACATAGCATCTGGTTCATTCTGAAATGATTACAAGTGTATTATCCAATATTTTATGGTTCTGCCGTAGCATCCCACACGGGCAAGAAAACTAAGTTATAGAAAATAGAGTAAAAATTGCTATTCATAAATGCCCTTTTAAACCAATGCATCTTTGCCACTTTAAAATGATCTTTCAGTTCAAATACAGTAAATTGGAAAAAGCAAAATATGAGATCAAACCCCTGCCTAAGAGGCTTCTGGCCTGGGACCATGGGGCTGTTTCTGCTTTCCTGCACCAGAAAGGAAAATTCGACAACAGTTTGCTAAAACTCGGTAAGTGGCCCTTCACCCTAAATAATTGCCTGCCCCTGCCATATATTAAGGATATGAGGGAACTCCCTAGGTTCAGTAATCTAACCCTTCCAACACCACTACTAAAATGACATTGTCTTCATGACCTAGGATTGCAGGGAGAGTCAAATGCTTCACCTGAGTAGAAATACAGCACAAAAACTTATATAGTATTGTTTAATCCCATACCCGATGATGTTTGTAAACTAAGAAAGTAAACTATCAGACCCATCATTTATGAGAAGTATTTTTCTGTTTCATCACCTCACATTTTTTCAAGTAACTGTTGCAGCCTGACTTTCAAATACATTTTTTAACAACTAACTGAAATATCATTTTTTTTTGTTACAGTAAAGACAGGCCAGTATAACATATCCCTGCTCTAATAAATCAAATGCTGCTAATAATTTTTTGCTAAATGGCAAAATAATTTTTAATGTATCAGGAGAGTAGAATCTTCCCTGAAGTCTGTATGTCCATTTCTACTATACTCACATTTGCAGCATTTCGGCAGTGTGTACAGAGAAGTTTTAGAGACCACCAGAAAACTGGTGTCATAGCTCTCACAGTACAGGCCATCCTTTCTATTCTGTTCTTGGTATAGCCTAGAATGGTTTCATAGATTATTAAATTTATGGGAATTAAATTTATTGGACTCT
Organism: Caiman crocodilus; assembly: GCA_030014935.1. Lineage (NCBI taxonomy): Eukaryota > Metazoa > Chordata > Crocodylia > Alligatoridae > Caiman > Caiman crocodilus. The sequence goes on along the minus strand of JAGPOW010003642.1, from coordinate 65,719,195 downwards.
TATAGAATTATTAAACTTATAGGAAGCACAAATGGGAAGGGCTGAGGTCCTTGGTTGATCTCTTGCCACTGCAGCTAATTGATAATTATCATCTCAGTGACTGTGCTCCAGAAGGGGGAGATGAGAAGTGAAATGTTTGGATGACTTTCCTATGATTAGCTTCATACCATATCAGCAAGAACATTTTTAATGCATAAGAACAGAATAACTGGTCTCTATAGCTCATACCAATTTTTTTAATATAATCTCTGTGGGAAGTTCAAAGGAAAAGCTGTGCTTTGGTGAGCACTCAGGATATTATAATATCACAGATGTACAAAAACACGTGTTTCCTATAGGAAAGTAAGTTTAAGTCAGATTTTTCAGCTATGTCTAGATTCTTTATTAGGTTTTTAGAACTGGATGTTTCAGGCATCTTATTATCTATCACTTCATAACATATACTTCTATATGGAAACAGGGAAAGCAGGGTAACAACTGCTCTAGAAACCAACAGATATGTTTGAACTTACTTCAGAACTATATTCGAATTTTTAAACAAACGTTTACTATACTTCATCAGGCTTTTCTTTGTGAACTATGTTTAGGTTTCATCAACTGCTCTTGTTAAATCCATTTTGATCATATGAGTAGTTGGAGATGATCCACCTCTGAGACCTGCTAGGAAAATCTGTGGCTTGGGCACATTGCTAGAGCTGTCACATTTAGTCTGTGTGCTAAAATCCTTCAAAAGGTACACCTGGCTGAAATTCTCTCTTCTCATGTGACTGAGATTAGTTTGTACTGAATGAGTTAATGTCCGACGTAAATTAGCCTAAATGAAAAAAAAAATCTGAATAAAAAAAATCTGTAAAGACATATCAGAAACAATGAATGTTTAAAAGTTCTAAACCATAATGATGCTTTCTGGCTTCTACATCTGTGGCTATTTGGGTTCACAAGTCATTAACTGTGGAACATGTAATTTTAACAACAGTTTGTTTCTCTACCTCCTGTAATAAAGGCTACAAAAAGGCTTCAATGAATTCTTTACACTGTTGAGCTAATGCTTGAAAATCACCTGGTCTGTTCCACCTTTCCAGTGACCCTATAATGTCAGTAATTATGTAAAAGGATAAAAAGTATATGATGGAAGATTACTTTTGGACATTAGGAAAAAAACAAAAGTATGAGCAACAAGGGAGAGAGTGCACATGTCTATTACTCAAATAGATCTGAGATAATCTATTTTTATATTATTAAATGCCATGCCAAAACCGTTGGGAAAACGTCTCTATAGCTGTCATATTAGGAAAGAGGTAAATAAAGAACTGTATAAGCTGATGGATAACAAAACACACAAAATTCCATTCTTAGATCCAAAAATTGTATCTTTTCTCTAAAATTCTGCTCTCCCTGTGTAAACCTATTGAGAGTTCAAGGCAAGTCAGACAAGAAGAATAGCAGATGGGATCCACCGTGGAGCTCTGATACCCAAATACTGCATGAATCTACCTATAGAAATTAAAATATTCAGCTGTCACTCTGAAGCATTGTCTACACTTGATAGTGCATTCTGATTAAGATAATGCACAACTTAAAAGAACAGCAGCTATTCTCAAATACCTCCACATGTAAACAAGCCCTAAAACAAAACATACATTTTATTCTAAAAGGTACTTACTGTTTTTTATTGATGGCTAAAACACTAGATACCTGCAATTTCTGTCTTGTAGTCCTAAATATTGTGTGATGATACAATAAAAACCTGCCTCTAAATTCCATATCCAATACAAAACGGATCTTGTTCTGTTTATTTGTTTGCTAGCTTGTATCTTCTAACTGGTCCCATGTAGAACTGGACTTAAGTGTTAGTTAATGTTACTCTGAGCAAATTTAGCTGTAAGTTATTTTGCTCCTGGGAAAATTGGATGTTGCAAAATATATGCATTTCCTTGGATACCTGAAATCAGGTCACCAAAGGCTAGACAAGACTCATTATGAATTTTACATATGCAATGGGCCTTATTACAGATTCTATCACCTGTGTGTTCATCCTGCATATTTTCCTCAAACCAGTTACTAGTTTTTTAACTACCTCCTTCAATGGCATTCTCTAGCTACGCTTACTGCCAGTTATTGCTATTCTTTCTTGTGTGACCTAATGGTACGACAATATATTAATACAGAATGCAGTCTACCATAAAATTAACATCAGCCTTTCTGTATCATTTTACTGCAAAGGGAGCACATGGCACATTATCTTGAAAAGGTTAAACTGAGTGCAAAGTAGCATTCTTAAAATTCACTATTAATAAAAAAGATCTTAGAACGTAAAAAGAATGCATTTGTGATTTTAGAATCAGGGGCCTGGACCTGATGATACTGCTCAAAGCAAAAAAGACAAGGTGGAAAACTTTTTTCACATTTATATTCCTATTTCAAAAAAGATCTAGAAGAGAATGGTGACAGGAAGTTGTCTGTTTTTCTGTGTGTTATACATTAAGGCCAGAGGGAATAATTTAGTCCAACCTTTAGCATAACATATGCTCAATTTTGGAAGGCTTAGTCTTCCAGATGACACTGATACAAACCAGCTTTATGGCTTTTCTCCTCAGTTCCCATTCATTCCATTCATAGGACTTCACAATAGTTGGAGGCAAGATATGAGTGTCAGTTTGAGTACTGCTGTCACATTTCGTTATTGGCTTCAACAAATGTTCATCTCCACTTCTCACCTGGATGAAAAAAAATTTAATTAGGAGTACTTTACAGTAAAAAAATGACATGTAGCTACATCAATTTTATTCAGGCAGGCAAACAGTAATCTGGGAATATTGAAACAGCAGTTTGAAAGAACCAACTACAAAACAATTATATTACTAGGTCAGTGATAAGGATCATGCATTCATATCATATCTATCATTCCAGAGGTGCTTTACTGACTTAAACCAGAAATCAAACTTTACAGAGATTGCTTAATCCATCACTGAAATGTAGCTCCCTCTAGGATAATGCTTAAAATACCCGTCTCACAGACCACCTACATTTCCAGTAAAACTCAGGGTTGATTTGGACCTTATAGACTAAGTAGACAGACAGACAGACAGACAGACAGACAGACAGACAGACAGACAGACAGAGCGTAGGTTTTCATGAGCTGAAGCTTACTTCTGAACTTCAGCTCATGACAGCTTGCATGTGTATCTGCTTTGGTTAGTGAATGAGGTGAAAATCCACCCTACTTTTTACTTAACTTCAGATGAATGTGACTTACTACATCTCACATACATTTCCACCAATAAAATTTCCTCAGTACCTAAATATCTGGTTCTGGACATATCCAGAGTCATGTACAATACTGAGCTGTTAGATATATACTTCACAACTCTGTTCCTTCAGTATCCATGAGCTACAGATTCCCCCACCCATCTCATCTGAGGGGCTCAACCCAGCAGGGGTACCCAGAGCACACTTTACAGATCCAGACTTTTACAAGTAAAAAGGAGGTGATGCCATCTTTATTTTGAATAACCTGTGACTGTGGCATCCAGTCAGCATTTTGGACACCTGGATTCAATTCCTGCCTCTGTCTCAGGGCATTTGGACCTACATCTCACACCTCATAGGTATATCCCTAAGCACCAGGCTATAGGGTGCTTTGATGGGTCTCTCTCAATCTCTCTCAATAAAGCTGATCTAGTTTTCAGGGAAGAGAAATCAAGAAAAGAGAGAGAATGCACACAAGAGAACAAATTAGTGTGACTGTAGGCCCTGGCAGATGTTAATCACACAGTAAGTAGCAACATGACACACATTCAAGCAATTTGTATGGTAAAAGTGACAAACCAACCACAAAAATTATGAACCAGCTGCAAAGATATTATGGAACATATTTGTAGTGCATTTGATTGTGTTTTAATTTGAACTTGTGGCACCTTAGTTAGTTGAAAGAGCATGCAGGAAGCATGGACTGAGGAGCTGCTCCCCAGTGCTGGGCTGCCTTCCTATCTGTGACGGCGCCGGGCCATCCCTAGGGACCCGAGAGGGACCCCGGGGGTCGAAAGGAGGTGCAGGAGACTCACCGGGGACGGGGGAACTGGGGGGCGATGAACTGCACCAGCTGCAGCGAACGCCGGCACAGCCGCGCGAGCCGCGCCTCCTCCGCTCGTTTAAGCGATTAGCACTAACGAGCCGGGGGAGGGAGCCAATCGCGGCGGCC
>JAGPOW010003642.1:65702696-65714894 GCA_030014935.1 Caiman crocodilus | reverse complement strand
TCGTGGACCACCAAGACCTCCAAGTCGTGAGTACCCCGCAGGCGGACCCCAGCGATAGGAATAACACCACTGACCATCCTCCCTTTATATTTCTGAAAAACATCAAAGTCGTGGCGGGCGAGACAAAGGGTTAAAGGGGCAACCTGCAGGAGCTACACATGACCCAGGGGCTAACCGCAGTCACACTATCCATTAAACTTGCCAGTGCATTGCAAACCATGCATTGAAAACACTAGTACCCGGCTCCCTACACACTAGGAATTTTAAATGGGTATGAAGAAAATTTAGCACTAAGGAGCTGGTCACTTATGTAGGGCTCTTCATACACCAGCAAATTTCAAAGGTGCACATGCAGCCTGGGATCAGAGAGTGGCTCCTTGATCCTGCATTACATGTACATCCTTTAAAGGTTTGGGAGCATGGGATGCCTAGGATCAGGCATCAGTCTCCAGTTCTGGGCTCCCTAAGCACCAGCAAGTTTAAAGGGCATACAGGGAGCCCAGAACCAGGGAGCCACTCCCTGGTTCTGGGTTCCCCGAGTGCCAATGAACACGATGTAAATCTGACAAGGTTCCTTGGGTGAATCTGATATCTTTTATTAGACAAACTTAAATAGTTGGAAAAAAAATTTAAACAAGTTTTCAGGTTTAAAAACCCTTCATCAGGCTGAGGAAGTTTCTACATTTGGTGTGTTCTCTTCCAGGATTCAAATCCCCAAAGTCCCACATCCTGCTGTGCTAGACCTCAAATGTCTGGCATGGGAGCACAAGTAATTTTAGGGATTCAGGATAAAATGCCTCAGATCCCATCCTTTGATTACATTAATGTCCGCCAGGAGCCTGAATAGTCTTGTGTTAGGGCACATGCTGGGAAGAAAGATTTGTTGGAACATAAGCTAGAAAACAGGTTCCCTAACCACTATGCCCTAACCATTAGGTTACAAAGCTCTCTCTCTTTCTGGTCAATGAATATTCAGTTATTCCATACAAAGTGAAAAGCTTTGACAGAAGGAACTGAGACCCTACCCACCCTCAAATTACTCTGTAGCTTGGTTTTCCACCTGGAAGGTGGGAAACACAGTCCAACTACATTCAGGCAGAAAAAAGTATTAAATGCAGGTCTCTTCCTTCTTGGATGAGTATTCTACTCATTAGCCTATCAGGGACCACATCCACTACCACCTCCTCTAGCCACATTTTATGAAGAGGGACCAGCATATTTATTTATTTGATGTATACGCTGCCCTTTCCACCAAGGCTCAGGGTGCCTTACAATAACAGAATATCTTTAAAACAGAAGAGTGACAAGAGAACAAAACCTGCAGATGTTCACCCCAGGAATTTTTCTACAGGTACATAGCAGGGAAGCTCATGGGTTTCATGCTCTACACCTGCAGATGCATACCCCAGGTCAGAGTCAAGCATCTGGTGCTCTTGTCTACAGCTATACCACCCTGACCATGTCTTATCTTGTCTGATGTCAGAAGCTAAGCAAGGTCAAGCCTAGTTAGTATTTGGATGGGAGATTGACTGGAAAAAGCTGTCTGCAGTGGCAATACTATACTAATGAGGTTAATCTGAGGCACAAGTATTGCTAATTGAAAACTGGTACTGTCCTATAGGATCAGGCCCTGGGAACACCTGTGACTGGGAAGTAGGGGCAAGCCTGGGCTGCCTGTGCTCTCACACTGCAAGAAAACAGATGTTTTATGTGAAAAGGCACCAAAAACTGTAATGCTCAAAATGTTGGGCTTTTGTGATACAACAAGGGCACAGACATCTGTTTGTCCAGGTTTTGTGCATTTTATAGTAGCACAAGGTTTTATTTGTAGCTTTTGTAACAATTATTCACTCTATGTTCCTTTAAAGGACAGCTAAATCAGTAAAACGTCACCTCTTCAAACAAAGCGTACAAGCAGTGACTACCTGTGTATATGGAGCAAGGGATTCAAACTGATGGTGAAGCTCAAGCAACTGAATTAATTCTGCATTTTCTTTTGCTTTTTCTATAATCAGCTGAATGAACTTATCTGGATTTTGGGCAAAAATATAGGCAGATTCCTTGGAATTGAAGGCATACAATTTCTCCTTATGTTTCAAAATACCAATAGTAGGATTTCCTAGGAAGCAAAGCAAAAACAAGAGTAAAAAACAGTGAAGCATTAAATACACAGGGCACTTGCAATCATGTATATGCGTCTCCCTCAAGCAAAAGTGCACATATGAAACAGTAACAATTCTAGAACCAAACCTTTTCCAAAATAAAACATACACTATATGGAAGTGTTAGGTAGAAATAAAATCCATTTATCCAGACCAAAAATAGTTGCTTGTTCCCAGCTTACATTCAGTATCATATAGTCTAGATCATACTTAATAACAACCAGAAACATTTCCAGACTTTATCACCTATATCTATCAAGGTAATATAAAACACATTCCCCATCCAGATGTTGCCTACATCTGCACAATATCTGTCCTGAATGTTCCCTATGAATTTCTGACTCAAATACCCTTTTATGCCAAAGGACACTCGACTACCATTAAAGCTGCTTTGTTTTTATTCTTTCAGTGACATCCCTCCTCCTCTTCCTAAAGAATTGAAAAGGTAACTGGGATAAGACTTATTTCAACATAAATGAACAACACACCCATGCCATTCAGTTTTTCCAGTTTGAATAACATGGTTATTTGACCACTAATTATAATATTGCAGTCTTATCAAATGGTATTCCTGAAACTATACGTACATACGTACGTACGTACATACATAGATAGATAGATAGATAGAAAAGTATTCTAGTTTATATCCTGACACAACAAAAAGCAGAGTGCACATCCTAAAATTTATTTTTTGCTTGTATTTACATTTATACAGTAAGATACAGAATGCACCTGGAAGGAGGAGGCCATCTTTCACAGCAAATGTGTGCGCACAAAACCCATGATACTGGATCTGTAGTTGATCAAAATTAGCAGTGGTTTCTGGAAAAAGCCATTCTTGTTCCTTGAAATATGAAACATCTACTTTGATTCCTGAAAGAGAATTTGGAAAAGAAAAGATGTCAATGAAAATGGATGCCTAAATTGTTTGATGGTAATCCTAAAAGGAGCCCAATCAGCCATTAATATGTGACCATGAATGCTAAAGCCCATCTACTCTGCTGGCTGCCATAGAAGTTGAAATACTCAGTGCCTCTGCAGCTCAGGCACTTAATTTCTAATTTGATTATTTTGTTTGGCAGTAGAGTAGCTTCAGACATTCTAATACATGTACATTTTCCTAGAAAGCACATGGCCACAAGCAGATTTCATCCTGTTATAAATCCAACAATTAATTTCAAATCCATTGCAGTAGCATTTAGTTAACTGGTAGGGCCATCTCCCTAAACCAAGAAATATTTCTGGTAACCTAAAACTAGAAACACATTAAGCTGTTTCTTGTTTCCCATTGTAGAAGTTTCAGAGGGTGTCTGCATCTACACGTGCCCCTGACTGTGCAGTACCCACTAGTACTGAGCAGTCCTGGTGGTACATGGGTCATTTCCAATCCTACATCACTGTAGCGATGAACTATTGCACAGCAGCAGTGGCATCACAGTTAGTACACACTAGTATTATGTTGCCATAGCTCATCACTATTGCAACATAGCATCTTTGTACATTCTGGGCACATCTGCACAAAAGACAAAGCAAGTCACATGGAAGCTTAAATAGTTTTAGAAATATTTTGCACTTTAATCTCTTTGGCTTTTTGGATGTTTTTGATTACAGATTTTAAGAGTAGATAACACTAAAGCTAGGCCATAGGAAAGATTCATATACTCACTGTATGTTTATATTATGGTGGCACCCAGGTGTTCCCACAGGAATCAGGTCTCCTTTGGGTTAAGTTTTGTGCAAAAGTAAATGATGATGGGACAAAGGCCTCAGTCCCTGCAAATTAACTTTGAAGCAATTCTATATAGGACGCACTCTGAAAATCATCTCAAGTGTGTTTCATAAAAATGTTTCTAGCAAGCTTATCACCAATATCAGGGCCTTAATTGAGACAGAAAAAGGCCTGATCTCATTCCTAATGAACTCAATGGCACAGCTTTCAAGGACTTCACAGTGCGTACGATTAGGCTCAAATATTATAGCAGAGGATGAATAGTGCAAGAGATAAAACAGTAGCATTATACCTGGAAGCAGATGTTAGTGTCCAAACAGAGCTTTCCTCCCAGTTTTCAGAATATGTACCAATTCCATATAAAACACACATTTTGTTAAGCAAGCAAGAGCTGAGGTCTGTAAGTTCCAGGCCCTGGCTGGAAGTAACCAGTCAGTTTGAGTCATCCCTACGGCTACAAAAAATTCCCTCCCCTCCCCGTTTAGGCGTTATAAGCCAGGGCAGAAAGCAGTGAGCTGTCTAAGCAACAGATTGTCTTGCTGTATTCCTGGCCTGCTTGGAACCCCTCTAAATCAATTTTGATGCTTGATCCTGACTCTGACCTCAGCTCTGTATTCTTAGCTTGTGACCTCCAACTCTGAACTCCTGTCCTAGACTCCCCCCATTTATTTCTGCCCCCTGCCTCTTCCTGCTTGTCCCTGATCCAGGATTGCTCTTATTCATGTCCTGTCTATTCCTATCTTGAACCTTCAGGCTTGACCAATGGTTTGCCTTGACCATGACCTTGTTGTATCCTGGACTTGGACTGGTAACGAACCTGACCTTGGCTTCCACTCTGGTTACTCCCTGACCTAGCGTGATCCACTTGAACTGAAGTGACTTCAAAGCGTAGTGTCCTCAGTGAGATTACTGGCATGATTAAGGAACACCATAGACCAGATCCTCATCTACTTATCAGGTCACTAAGTACAATCCTATTTCACCCTCTCAAGTCTGGGAAAAAGTTAACACAAAAGGTGGATGGACCCTCCTCCTGCTCACTGCTTTTTGACTATCCTAAGGCTAAAATTGTGGTATGTCATAACAGAAAGTAAGGATTGTTAACATTTTTTGAGGGATTCAAGCAGGATGGAATGTGATCACACTTAGGGGCGCTTGTACACATGATAAGGTTTAAACCCCAAGGGTTTATTTTATATCCCCTAAATTGAAATGCTGGGTTTTTAATTGCAACCCAGCGTTTCAATTGTCCATCATGTTACAGCAAGAGGCCCAATCCGTTTTTCAGTCTTTTCAGTCCAGTCCTTCCCTCCACGGCAGAAGCACCCCATGGGGCCACCCAGGCAAGCTGCTAATGGGCTGGGTCCTGCCCTAGCTCGGAGGCAGCATCCAGCCCGATCCAACTGTTTCCCAAGCCTGCTGGACACTGCTTCCCGAGCAGGCTCAGGAAACATTTGCATCAGGCCAACTGTTGCCTCAGCAATCAGCCCACCTGCAGCTTGGCCCCTGGTCACAGGCAGGCTCTGCTGGGACAAAAAACAAAAGTATTGGGCCTTTCGCTGACTTCAGGAGGCACCTGGCTAAAGGAAAAAGTGGCAAGGGACCCAATCCTTTTTTTTTTGGTGGAGCCTGCCTGCCTCTCCCACGGCTGGGGGGCTAGCTGTCACCAGAACAAGCAGCCCCTGAGCTGTGAGAGAACCTGGTCCTTCTCTCTGTGATAGCAGACCCTCCCAGAGCTACCTGGGCAGGATGCTAACAGGCCAGGAGCCGCCCCAGTTTGGAGGCAGCATCCAGTGGACCCAACTATAACCCAAGCCTGCCTGGGCAGCATCCCATGCACTGATCCCGCTGCCTTCCCACCACCTGGGACTGGGCTGGCTTGCCCCTGGGGTAGTATGGGGAGGCAGAAGAAGGGCGGCTGGTATGCTGGTGGCTGAAGAAGACAGCAGGGACAGTGCATAGGGCACTGGAAGCACAAGCAAGCTCAGAGAAGCTCAGGCTCAGCAGGCTTACATTATAAAAAAAATGATTGGGCCCCTCACCACTTCTGCCTTCAGAAGCAACAAGGGGCCTGATCCTTTTTTTCTGCAGAGCCCAAGTTTACCCAAGCCTGTCCACGCTTCCACCACCCCGTGCATCATTCTTGCCTTCTCCGGCTGCCGTCAAACCCAGCCGCCCTCCTGCCACCTCCCCACACTGCTCCACGAGCAAGCCTTCCTACTCCCAGGTGGTCCCAGCCAGTGGGAAAGTGACAGGGACAGTGCACAGAGCACCAGAATTCCCAGCAGGCTCAAGCAAGTGTTGGATCTGCCAGGTGCTGCCTCCAAGCTGAGGCAGCCCCAGCCCACTAGCTGCTTGCTTGGGTGGCCCCAGGCGGTGCTGCTGCCACAGAGGGAAGGACCAGGGCCCCTCACAGCTCAGGGTCCACTTGGCCCCCCCGCAGGCTAGCAGGACCTGTTGTGGGAGAGGCAGGCAGGTTTTGCCAAAAAAGGATATGGCCCCTTGCTGCTTATGTCTCCAGCAGATGCCTGCTGCAGGCAGCAAGGGGCCAGGCTTTTTTTCTGTGAAGCTTGCCCACCTCTCCTGCAGTCAGAGGGTTAAGCTGACAGATGCACTGTTGCAGTTTGCAACAGTGTAAACTAAACTACATCCAGATATAGTTTAGTTTGCAGCAATGCAAAGTCATTTAAAACTCCCCAAACTGGCGAACATGTAATGCACGATGCCATTAAGCCACACAAATTACATTTTTGTCACGTGTACAAGTGCCCAGGTGCCTAAGTCCATTTAGATGTCTAATAGGTAGAATAGGATCTGGTTCTTTGTCAATACAAATTTGCAGAGTCAGGCTTTGTGCAACATGTGCTAACCTTATATATCAATGTGATGCCTTTTAGAAACAAGATTTTAAGCAGTACAAATCAAGCAAAGAGTCAAAGTAGAAAAGGGAAGTTTAACAGCTTTTAATACCCATTGTTTCCTCTATCCTTTGCTGATCACTTTTCACAGTCACTCCTTCAAGATGAGACTCCATCATTTCATCAGGAAAGAGCTGCAAGTGAGTTCCCAAAAACTGATGCAGATTGACAGCTATATTAGTGAGGAAACTGAGTAGTATTATTTCATCCTGAAAACTGGTCCATAGGTTAGCAAGTGCTATAAAGACAGGCTACAAAATAAAAAAAGAAAGATCTGAAATTTACAATTGCTTTACAGCTGTAGTATAAAATGAATTCTATGCAGAACTGTCGCAGACACCAAAACATGTAACACACAGGGCCCAATTTTGCAGCCCTTCTGCCTCAGAAATTGTTGGAAGGTTCACGGAATTTTTGTATACGGCAGAGTTTGTGATTGGGCCTGAAGTTGAAGGACACTTTTGACATTTAAAGTAACAAAATAATGTGTTGGAGGAGCAAAATTTTGGGGGATGTTTCTGAATTACTGTATTTATTCACATAGCATACACCCCTGAATAAGAAACACACTTTGTTTTGGGAAGGCAGACCAAAGAGAGAGAGAGAATGGGTGGAGGGCAGGTAAACTTACCTGCTATGGCACAGTCTCACCCAGAAGCATACTTGGCAGGGGTCTGAGAATTCCAGACATGCAGAGGGAAGGGGATGGTGGTGGGAGCATCTCCTCATCAGCTTCACTTCCCATCATCTAGAGATAACTCTCTGATAGCCACCTACAAATTGTATATGGAATAGCACAGTGGTGGCTGTAAGAGGGTTAACCCAGTAGCTGTTGGCCAGGCACACACCTCTGCCTGCAACAATGGGAGGGGTGAGGCTGAGAAAGGGATTCCTTTCCCAAGCAAAGCTGGTGCCTCCAGCTAGGAAACAAATTGTTTGATGCTTCCTCATTAAGGAAGCTTCCTCATTAAGGAATGCTTCCTCATTGATGTGCCCTCAATTTTTGATCGCTAGTTTTCAGAGAAAAGGTGTGCATGGGAATAAATACAGTATATTGGATGACAGCCTCTCTCCCAACACGGCTTTACAAATATAAAAAAGGCCAATAGGAAAATAAGGTAAAGGGGTATTATTGTGCTAGAAGCCATTTAGTAAAGGCAATCAAGATTCAGATCATCTTACCAACTAACTGTCAAAAGAAATATCAATATAACCAAATGCTGACAAACTCTTTGCTCCTCTGTTTCTGCTAGCTCCTAAGTGGTGTAGTACAAATACAGATTTGTGACAGACAGTAACAGTGTCAGAAAATGTTCTCGCATTATAACATATTTCAACTCACCAAGGAAATGCCCAGAGGAAAAAAATTACATTCCTGGCTCTGCTTAATCAATGTGGAATGTTAACACTGGCACTTGCAAATGTCCAGGTCTTAATAGGAAAGGATCATTCTCCTATAAGGAATATATTCAGCGAACCTTAAAAAAAATCATGCTAAAGTGATGTAACACATAAGCAGATATATGTTACTGAAACCATTATAAGACTTGGCAGCTGAGTACACTCTGGGATTCAGCAGTATCATTATCATAGTGAAATGCTGTGGACAAAAGAACAAGAGAAACTAATGCTAAATGGCAGTAAGGCCAGACCCTTAATTTTTAATTAAGGGAAATAGCACTATAATTCCTCTTTCATTAAATTTCAAGCAAAGTAATCAGTTTATTAAATCCCTTAACATGCCTCCCTGCTGTGTTAAAAACCTAGGCCCTATGCTACAAATTCTAAATAGTAACAGAGCAGGAATAGAGCATTAATAGTAATAGGGCAACTTCTCGGCAGTAGTACAAAGATAACTAGGCTTGTTGAAGTAGTTCCATAATGGGGAGTGCTCTGCCTGCAACAGCACAGATGGAATCAGATATTTTGCTGTGTTCTGTTGCTGTCAGTGTTGAAAAATATACAAGCAAACAAACCAGAGCAGACAGGACATTTGAAAAAGAAAATAAATGGTAGCTCCTGGGGACGAAAATATTTCTTCCAGCTTGTTTGTAAAGTGTCAAGCATATTTCTGGTACTCAAAACAATAAAAAATGAACTACATGGCTGGGAAACAAAAACAAAGACAAAGACAAAGAACTGCAGTGGACAGCAGGATAACAGGGAAATGTGTCCCCGCCTGCAGTGATAGTTTACATGCAGTCATTCTCATTTATAGTCTGATTAGCTGTAATTGCTTTTCTCTATTTAAGTGAATCTTTTACACAGCAACAGGGAAAAGAAATGGCTATAAGAAAGTGCAGTTGTAAAAGTATTATGAGTCATGGGACTCATGACAATTGTAACAAACACTTTTTTTTTTTCTTTTTAACTCTTTTTTTAATAAATTACCAGATTACAAGGTTGAATATCCCTTTATAGATCACATGGGGTTGCTGATATACTAGACAAAGAGAAAATGTATACAATACTGCAGTACAATTTTTTGTTAGTGCTTTAATCAATAAAAGTTATTTTTCTAATCATTTATGATTAAGAACAGAAGGGGTTTTCCCTTCAAATGCTTACAAAAACTTGTGATGTAGGTACAGCTGTCTTTGCTTGAACAATGCTTTTCAAGTGCTCCATTTGTGCTGCAAATTGCTTCTGCATCATTTCAACTTCTCGAGCGCATGTGATCACATCCGACTAGCAAGAAAACATACTTCAGATAAGAAGTGTGATAAGCAAAACAATTCGATCTCTAACAGAATGCATTTGTACTTATGTGCTCAAGCCTCTTTTGAGACAGTTCTGTTTTAAGGGATGATATGCGGCTTAACTTTTAATGAAATATACTCTTCCTGCTGCAAAGCTCATGCACATTTCTTCACTCTAATACAAGAACATCCTGTTTTGTAAAATAAAGCTTTATAACTAGAAATCCACAACTTACCACCTTTTACAATAAGAAAGAACAGCATCAGAAATCATTTCATTAAGATCTGTCAGAATCTAACTAACACAAGATAAACATGGCTTTTTCTTCTTTTGCACCTTTAACATAACACAGAGAAGACTTGCAAAGTTGCATTCTTTTTAATTTAAGGAGAGATCTTTTTCAGGAATAACAGGAACATCAAGCTGTGTTTTGGATGACTCAGAAATAGGCAGAAAGACCTTTTTTAAAGGTAAAAATTGTAAGGACAAATGTGCTAAATCCTTAACAAAGAGACCTTTTCTCTCAAGTATTTTAGTTCCATAGGTGTTAACAGAACCAGTATTTTAAGAAATCCAAATAAAAATCACTGCTCATTTCAAGTAACTAGGTTTCACTTTCTAGGTACATGGCATCATTATACTTCTGGTTTTCTATTCATCCACAGAGTCCCAGGCAGAAAGACAACCTGAGTCTCTTATAGATAAATAAGATGAGAAAACCTGTATCTTTTGATGCCTCTTCATACAAAAGGAGACAACCTCCTCCTCCCCATCCCCCCAGAGTAACACAGGGATACTAAAACTGCCAAAATGGTACAACCCATTAGACTAGGGGTGGCCAACATATGGCATATGTGCTACAAGAGGTATAGGCAAATGCTATGTGTGCTATGCAAGCCCCAGGCACTCAGCAAAAGGAATCTTTGGAATGGAAACAGCCGGACTGCAACCTCTAGCCCCATCGAGTGGAGGAGCTGAGGTAAGAGCAGAAAAAGGACAATGCTGAGAACAAGTGTCAGATATTGCCATCAAGAGCCCAGTTAACCTTTCCCTGGCCCTGCAACCACTGCTGTATTAAGGACTTTGGATTTTCACTTGCCATATATAGCTGCAGGTTGCAGGGCAGAGAAAAGTTAAGGTGAGGGGGAAGGAAAATCAGAGCGGCACTTGGGGATAAGACAGCGCTTAATTTCTGGCACACCTGTCAAAAAAGTTGGCCACCACTGCATGAGACCAGAGATGCTCAACCCCCAGCCTGCAGGCCAAATTCCACCCACACGGTTGTCATCTAGCCCACAGGGCTCCCCATGGATCCAGAAATTTGATAGTAGGCAAGCACTGGTACTACTCCCCTGCTGCCAAATGTCCTGATCAACGGGGAGCCCCAAACCCTGCACATTAGATGAGGAGCAGCACCAAGCCTCAAATTCCAATCCCTGTGTGAGGGGCTCGTGCCAGGCCCCTGGAACTCAAACTTGGTACGTGGGGGGCAGAGAGGGGCGGTGCCAGGCCCAATGTAGCCTGTCCAGCGAAAAAGTTGAAAATGACTGCATTAGACCAGCATGTCACGTGTCTGCTAGTTGTCTATAACAGCTGCTTTCAGAGACCTTTAGTATCATGCAGTCACTGGAACTCTTAACTTCATTGACTTCAACAGACTTTGAATCAGATTCCTAGATTCTGTTATTTCCGGTTTTTGGGATGGGAAAGTCTGTGTTACATAAGTGAAGCATATGCAGTTAACTAAACACTCCACAAGATGTGACAAAATATTATCTCACCAGAATGATGCATAGGAAGGCTTCATGTTGTCTCACATTGAATAGTGCTTCCTTCAACATAGTTGATCCTAGTTGTATATTTCCCTGTACATTCTCATGCACTGATTCCAGAAGAGCTGTGTAGCGGTGAGCCATCTGCTGGGAAGCATGAAGCTCTGCATCAATAGACTGTGTGGCTGCTGGGATAGCTTCATTCAGAATAGCTGGCACTGGTCAGACATTGAATGAGATACACAGGAAGGTATCAGATACAGAGAAAGATCACAGTAATTACCATTGGACAAATACAATTTTAATTTTGGTACTATAATCAAAATGATCCTCCAACCTTCTGGCGAGTTAAATTCTAAATCTTTCACATCACACATGACCAAAGGTTCTTCACCGGAACCAGCCACTACATACCCCACTGAATTCCCCAAAAATATGATACTCCTATGAGGAAAATGCTAAAGTATATTTCAGGATAGGGGGGAAGTTCATTTTTTTCAGAATCTTGGAGCTCAATTCTGGACTGAGACAGATTTCTTGCATAACGTTGGACAAGTCACTTAACTTCTGTACTTCAGTTTCCCCATCTGTAAAATTCAGAGTAAAGACATTTGCCTCCTTTGTTGAGCGCTTCAGGATGTAGTGTTTGTAAGAACTATGGGTACCTACACACAGTTTCACAGATTTCACAGACATTAGTGCTAGAAGGGACCTCAGAAGATCACCAAGTCCAATCCCCCACCCAAAGACAGGAAGTCATCTGGGGTCAAAGGATCCCAGCAAGATAAATATCCAATTTTTTCTTGAATGTGTTCAGCGTAGGTGCTTGAACCACCTCTGATGGCAGGCTATTCCAGACCTTGGGGGCTCAGACAGTAAAGAAATTCTTCCTTATGTCCAGCCTGAAATGGTCTTGC
>JAGPOW010003642.1:65690271-65702596 GCA_030014935.1 Caiman crocodilus | reverse complement strand
TCTGATGGCAGGCTATTCCAGACCTTGGGGGCTCAGACAGTAAAGAAATTCTTCCTTATGTCCAGCCTGAAATGGTCTTGCAGTAGTTTATAACCGTTCACCCTCATCATCCCTTGGGGTGCTCTGGTGAACAAATGTTCCCCCAGATACTGATGGTCACCCCAATAAACTTGTAGGTGGCCATCAGATCACCCCTGAGGCTGCACTTTTCCAGGCTAAAGAGCCCCATAGCTCTCAGCCTGTCATTGTAAGGTCTGTTTTCCTGACCTCTGATCACGCATGTGGCTCTTCTGTGGACTCTCTCAAGCTTCTCCACATCATTTTTGAATTGTGGGGCCCAAAACTGGATGCAGTACTCCAGCTGCAGCCTCACTAAGGCCAAGTACAAGGGGAGAATGATGTCCTGGGATTTGCTTGAGAAGCATCTATGGATGCAAGCTAGCGTTTTGGTCACTTTACTAGCCGCAGCATCGCATTGAAGGCTTGTGTTCATCTAGTGGTCAATGATGACCCACCAAGTCTCTTTCTTCCATAGTGCTAGCCAGCGTAGCACTGCCAAACCTATAAGGATGCTGCAGGTTTTTACTCCCAAGGTGGAGAACCTTGTATTTTTCAGTGTTAAACACCATCAGGTTCTCGTTTGCCCATTTGCTGAGCCTGTCCAGGTGGAACCAAAGCCACAACTGGCCAGTTTCACCAAAAGGTGATCATAGGATATCAGCTTGAAGGCTTTTTTGAAGTCAAGATACATGGCATCAATCTCTTCTCCCTTGTCCAGGTGATAGGTCACCTGGTCATAGACAGAAATGAGATTGGTCAATTAATCATGTCTGGTAACTACCATTCTCCAGGAGACTCCAGTGTCACATGTATCAGCATCCTTACCCTGAAAAACAGCAGTGGGGACACTTTAACTCAATGAGCTTTAGTTAAAGCACCCCTGCCATCATTTTTCAGCATGGGGACACTGATACATGTGATGCTCTTGGCATTTTAATTAGAGAAGTCCTAAAAGCTGCTCTAAGTTGCCCTCCCCCTGCCCTTTCTGGAGTATGTCTATAAACACCCAATATGAGCATTAGCAATGATTAAACTCAGATACATTTAAAGATATAAAGTAAACTACTGCTTCACTGAAAAAAGTATTCTAGAAAACCCACAAAATCCCACAAACTGCACAGAGGGAATCAACAATCTTTTAGCTGATAATTCTATATATGTCAAACTCTAATGAAGAAGTGTTGTCAGCTGAGGGTATAAGCAGGTTTATATCTACTATGTTTGTTTTTGTATATGCAAGTAGACATCTGTGCAGGCATAAGACGTAAGTGGACAGTTATCTGCTCTAGATGCAAAAAACAAGGTTGTATTGTAAACCCTTCCCCAGATGTAAATTTTAATATTAAAAGTAGTGGTAAGCAGCAGAGGCAATGTACTGCAGTAATGTCTATGCTGCTAGAGAAAGAGCACCAAGTTAGCACTGGTATCAGTAGCAATCTAGCTGCAGCAACACAGAGCTCTGCATAGGTCCATTTACTTTGTTGAAGTGCAAGACAAATTATCACATGCAAAGTTTCTGCTGCCATCACTAGACTGCTTCCATGACCTGAGCAGTCTGCACTGTAAATATCCCTCAAGCCTTTGCCAAAACATACTGCAATTCCTACATTCCCTAATGGTAAAACTGGGACAGTAATTCTGGCTCTATGTTTGTGAATTGCAGTGAAATCCTTGAACAAATGATGCTAACACACTGAATATAATCCTTTTGAATATGTACTTAATTGTTTACATGTTTTCAGCTCATAATATCATGTATTTTTGCATTATATGTATACAGATTTTGCCCTATTGAATAATTTTTCAGGCAGTTTGTTAGCCTATGAAAATACAAGTAAACAATGTAGGTTACAATATACTGTATACTATATTGTATTTCCACTGACAAGCTGTATATCGTATTTACTCAAATCCAAGATAATTTCCCCCATCAACATTGGGAAAAAGTCTTGTCTTGCATTTGAGGATGGGCCTAAGGCAGGCAGCAGTTCAGATCCAGCTTTGGCCTTGGGATGAAGTCGGAGCTGAGCCACCCCCTGCCCCAGGCCAGAATGGCTCATGTGGCAGTAGAGGGGACCAACTGTGAGATTCAGGGGGAGCAACCTACAGCCTGCCCCCCCCATGCCTGTGTCTGCCCCTCCCCACAGTTGCCCCACATGCCTGTACCTGCCTCCCCAACAGCTACAGAGGCCTTACCTTTTACTCCAGCTCCAGTCTCTGCAGTCACAACCTGGCCCTGCCATTACTTCTTCCTGATGGGGCCAGGCTGGGGCTGACTGCCCCAGAGCCAAAGCAGAGCTGCAGCAGAAAGTAAAGGGGTGGGGGCAGTGGCCATGCAGCAGGGCGTAGGCACAGGCATGGAGGGGCAGGCAGCAAGGAGGTATATAGCAGGGGATAGGCAACAAGGAGGGACAAGTTGCAGAGGAGAAGGCATGGGTGCGAAGCCAGACACAGGGGACAAGGGGTGATGGGAAGAAAGAGAGGTCAAAAGGAAAGAGAACAAGAGGTGGGGTCTGGCCCCCCACCACCCCAATACTGCTTTTCCCACCACAGTAGTGGGGGTATGAATTTAAGTCGACTGTCTATTAATTAGATTCTATACATTAGAAATTATAACAAATCTATAATTTTGCATATATATAATCTAATTATTGGGAGGGGTCATCTGAAATTCAAAATTATCTTGGATATGGATAAATACAGTATATTAATAAATAGCTAAGTGTAATTTTGCAGTGAAATATTCAATAATGTTAGCTTTTAGGGGTTCAAAAATAAGAAAATTAGGTAAGCATATATACCTCTCCAAGCAACTGTTTTTTATTCCATCTCAAAAAGGCACCAGACCATGAGTTTACCCTGTTTTGATTATTAAAGCCACAGTTCAAAACTTAAAATATAGATCTTTGAGAATTTAGTATCTGAAAAAATTACACCACATTATCAGAGTGTCTGTCTGACCTGCCCCAGAGTATTCTAACATCTCCATTATAAACACATATCAAATCAAATGTATGTTCTATTGTAAATATTTTGCCAGGGCTTTATGATGTCAGTTCAGTGATACACCTACCGTCATCAATGCTTTCTCCTCCTTTTCCAGTGTTTTTGTTGAATAACCGAATTCCTGTAACAGTCATGGTTAGTTCTTTCAGCTGTCGCTCTTTGTCCTTCTTACTGAGAGAGAGAAAGACTCCCATCTCTGTTTGAGGAAACACACTCTGCAAGGCAGCTGGAAATTATTTTAAAATAGCAGTAAGCATAAGAAGAGGAACTGAAAATATAACGATAATAAAAACACCTCTTCCTAAGATACAGTAGTGAAAAAAGCCAAGTGTATTATAAATTTGAAGAAAAGAGTTTAGGTACTCACAAATGCTTCATTTTACCATACTCCTAGCTAGAGACTGAAAAATAACTAGCATGGGCAACAGAATCAAGCCCAGATTTGATTTTCCAATAATGGAAACTCACTATCACAATTTAAGTGATTCCTGACCTGTTGCCTCCCTGACAGCCTTGATGTCTGTTGGAGATCCAAGACCTGAGCGCAGCAGCACATAGCTAACAATCTTTCGGTAAACGCTTTCCAGTTCTTCTCGTGTACGAGCACGGCTGTCTGTGATTTCTTGGGTTACAGAAGCCAGTCTGGACTCTACAATGTGATGCTGTTCATTAAGTAATTCAACTGAGAAGAAAAGAGAGTTTTAAAGGGTAGGTAGAGCAAAGTATTTTTCTCATTTTCACTGTACCCCTCACATAGTAACAGAATTTTTACCACTTGTGCATTCCAGACTCAATCCAATGCCAGCAGGCTTTGGAAAAAGATCCTTAGTTTGGCTGAGTTTTAAAATCCACTAGCAAAGTCAGTTCTAGTCAAGGAAAATCTTTTTTTTTTTTTTTTTTTTTTTTTACAACTTATCATCTCTTAAAGATAAAGCCCCAGGGCTCTCAGCCTTCCCTATCCAATTAATTTTGCTGCCCTCTGATGTTCATTATTCCTCTTTTTTGTCCCCTCATCTTTCTCCTTTCCATGTTTAGTTGCTTGGAGTGGACACTAACCAGGGACCAATGTACTTACCTTTATTATAATAAGTATTGTAACTCATTAATTTACTACGAGCAAAATACTCCCATTTTGTGAAAAAAAATCTCTGACCCACACACACAGTCTATTTAAAATTAAACCAGATTTATTACAGAGCCTAGCCACCTTCTGCTGCTGTAGTCCACTGCTAGCAATCTGACCAGCACTGTAGGCTGCAAATCCCTACTACCCAGAGAGCACATGCAGCCTGCACTTACCCTCACTTCCAATCCCAGGTCCTAATGACAACAGAAGGGTTGTGGAAGGTATGGGTAGCAAAATGTGAGACTGGATCAGACAGATTAAACCTTTATGGCACAGATCCAACCTCTTTATGATCTGCATCTGGCCCACAGGTTGTTGACTCGGGCTGTGTGAAACTTTGGTAGCGATTTTGATTCGAAGGAGATTCAGCATGATTTGCCGGCCAAATCAGGGAGGGGGGTTCCTGCCACTGTGTGCCGCTGGTCTGGGAACTGCTCTTCCAGTGGCTCTTCTGATGGCTCTCACCACCAATCCAGGAGGACATGGGAGCAGGCATGTGTCCCCAGATCTGCACAGGGCAGGGCAGGGCAGGCTGGGCCAGGGTGTGCTCCAGAAGGCTAGCCCCAGCCACCAGGCAGCGAGTAGAGCCAGGGTTGCACTCCAGGTGGCTAGCCCCAGCCTGGAGCGCAGCCCTGGCTCTGCCTGATCTGCTGAGCACAGCCCAGCTGTGGGGGCTTGCTGCCCGGAGCAAAGCCCTGGCTCCGCCCACCCTCCAGAACGCAGTGGAGCGGGGTCTATCGGGGGTGGGGCTGCAGCCATCCTAAAATTCCCCATAGCCCTTGTCACTGCTCCCACACCAATCCGGGTGCACACGCCCACCCCTTGTACTCTGAATTCTGACCCCATTATACATCCTCCTTGATGTATGCATGCTGTAACCCTGCATAGCATAACAGACCTATCCAAATTTCTGTTTATGTTCTTCTACAGCATCCATCCCCTTTATATTCCAATAAGTGCATTTAATACTCCAATAAAAATAATATCAAATACATATTAAATAATACAGCTAGATAGCATTTTATCATCTCATACATATTTAATATTTGTACAAATTGAAATTACCTCTGTTTATATAATTCATATCAAAGAAGACTTGCATCTTAATGGTATCCAAGGATGGATTTGTTGTGTCAAGCAGTCTATTGATACAGAGCTAAGATGAGAGATATAAGTGACTCTTTTCCTGCCACTTAGCAAATTCATAAAACATCATCAGCAACATTACTATTTCAACAGGAACAAGTTAATTCTCCTCCACAAAGTCTCCTGCCATGCACTGGCACACTAGGGAATGAAAAATCCATTTCTCGCCTACAGAACCACAAGAATAAAATATTGCACAAATTTTGAAAATAATTTATACCTCAGAACAAAAAGGCTTTTTAGGAAATTGATCAAGTGTCAGGTTTTTGGGATTTTCAGGCTGTGATGGTGGCTAGGAGTACCTACCACCAACTCCATCTGGTGAAAGCTGCAACCCTTTTCTCGGATTTAGATTTGGCCACCATTGTGCATAATTTCTTAACCTCAGGGCTAGATTACTTTAATGTATTCAAGGGGCTACCAATTCACAAGTGTTGGTTTTGGGGCTGCCAATTCCAAGTCTTGGTTTTGACCTATAAGCCTATGAAGCTTCTGCACCCCACATGCCTAAGGGACTGCTTTTTCCTTTGCATTCCATCACGATCCCTAATGTCAGCTGAGAACAATCTCCTGCAAATATCATCAAGGCACCAAGTTAGTTTGGTGAAAATGTAGGAAGTCATTCTCAGGAGTCACTCAGCTCTAGAACTTTCTTCCCCATTGTGGTCCTCCAGAGCCTGAGACTAGTCATCTTCCAAAAGTGCTGTAAGAACTTTTTATTTGCAGGTGGGATTGGGTTTTCAGACATTGTTTGAAAAGTTTATGACATATTATTTGATTTTAGTACTTTTATCTGGCACAAGAGTGGCAGATATTTTTATCTGACTTTATAATAGTGTAAGTTCTAAGGCCTAAGCCTCTTTTGGTGATGGCAGCATAACAACCTAATAAATATATGCAATAAAAGCTTTGTTATCCAGCATGAGTGGAGTTAGAGGGGTGCCACTTACCTAAAAATTCCAGATTCTTGAGTTATACCTATCAAAGAAGATAGGAGTACAGCCTGGCCACCCCTGCCGGGAACAGCATGGTGCTGCCCTGGCTCCACCCTGCCCTGCACAGTGCCACTAACTAATGTAAACAACAAAAATAATTGATGTGCATGCTAGATATACTTGGCAAAGAATCCGGTTGCTAAAGTGAGGATTGGTAGTGGGGGATATTGGAAATTCTAGTTAACAGAGTATTCTGGTTAATAAAATGCCAGTTAACACAGCTTTTACTGCATATAAATAAATTTCTAGTCATTCTATTTTAGATCTCTGGAATTAATCTGAAGTTAGAAAACATAACATTTTAGCCAGCAGTTAGATTGTTTAGACTTCTCAACAATACTGGTTGCTTTGAATAATTTTATGTAAGAGCTTATGGAAGATACTGGCAGTATATTTTGTTACTACGAACAGGCAGATGCCCTCCATTGTGTGCAATATCACTGAGTTTTTCAAGAATTTTCACAATTACCTTAATCAATTTTTGCACATCATTCTTTGTGAGGGTTCGATCCACATTGAAGTCATTCTCTGGATCCAGAACAACAGCTTTCACCTACCAGTTAGCAAAAGATATTGGATAAAGCAGCTAATTTATAATTCATCAAAAGTTTTTTATCTAATACTTGAACTTCTTTTTCACTCTTAGATACCAGACCACCAACTTGCGTCAGTCTACCTTTGATAAAAAAAGGATACAATTGTTGTAAAATTTGTCATTATTACTTCACTCTTCCCTATAATTTATAGGCTAGGTCCTACAGTTACCCAACACTAATTCCTGCCGTATGCAAGAAAGAACTTAACTTAGTGTTTCCCAAACTTTAGAAATCATACTAGTGCTGAGATATACTGTTAAAAATGACACCAAATACATCTTTAAGCAAAAAATTACTCTCTAAACCAGTGATTCTCATTCTTTTTAGCCTTAGTGCCCCTCCCCTTAACTTTTCTCACTTTCATGGCAGCTCAGCTGAAAAAAATCACTGAGCTAAATCTAAATTCAGAAAAGATATGGAGTACGTCTTGAGGCTAAAAAAGTTGAGAAGCTCTAACCTAGTTAATGCCACTTAAGGACAGAAAGGGAGGACTTCATCCTGCTGTGCCCTGATCTTTCCACTGTCTGGCTTCTCCAGACTCCAGGTCTTTACCTCTGGAGGCAAGGACAGCCCCTGCTCCTGAGGCTACTCCTGCAGTCTTACATTGACAGCCACCTCCGTGGCCCTTCCTGCTGGTCTCTGGGTCATGAGAGGAGTGGAGGGGATCAGCCAGGCTTATCTACCCACTTGCCTGCAAACAGCAAAGGTACTCCTGGGAACACAGGTGGGAGGCACACAGGGGCTATCTGAGGGTTGGGAAAGGTGGGGGAAAGGCAGAAGTGGCAGCAGTCTCCAGAAAAGCAGCTGGAGACACCACTGGAGTAGCTGGGGCAGGCATAGGAGGCCAGACGGGAGAGGATAACATTTACCTAACATAAGGGAATTGGGCAGCAGCAGGGATTTGGCAGCACCTGTTACTGCTCTCAATGGCATGCTAGAGTACCCTAGCACACCCTTTGGGAATCAGCAGCTTAACTGTATCCCAGAAGGTCATAGTTCAGGAATTAGCATCACATGGAGCTGTAAAGCCAGGGGGCTTTGGCAACAGCAGGGCACTTTGCCCAACTCCTGTCCCAGAACCAGGCAGTGAGGAGCTACGCTGGGACCAGACAGTAGGGAACTGTGCCCATGTCGCTCTTAGGGGTGTGAAAGGTTAAATGTTTAAATGAGAAGTATATTTATACCAGTAATGCATTACCGGTCAAAGTTTAGTCCAGGGCACAATCGGGTGGAGAAGGGAAGCAGTGCAGCACCTCAAGAACACGAAGGTAGCAGGGCAGGCAGGAAGGAGAGAGGACCAGGAAGAGGGCTAGCTTAAGAGGTTAAAGAGCAAAACAGCAGGTGGTCTAATGACTCAATTAAGCAATTAGCTGCTGTTTCATAGGTGTGAGGCACTGGCAACATGTAGGGTGTGCACGTGTACCCCTGGAAGCACCAGCCGCAAAACTGGAAGTGCCCTTCTGGTTTCCCTGCTGGCTTGGCTCTTCACCACCTCCCCACCCCGGTCAGTAATCTGGTTCCCTCCAGACTAGGAAGGCACCAGTTACCCATGGCATAGGTGAAGCTAGCTTAAAGGAGATAACAAACCTGCTCCCTCCCTCCCTGTGTGCCAGCAGCTGCAGTGGGCTGGGAAAGCCCCTTTTATGCTGTTGCCACATGCAGCTTCACATGGGCTGTTACCTGGTGGGGCTTGTTGCCATCTCCTCCCTGCCAACAAAGGCCCAGGGGAGCAGTTCCCAGCAGCAGCTGTGTCTTCAGTGGGTCTGTGCACAGCCCCTGACTCCCTGTGCTGCTCTGGGAAGATGGCTGTGGTCTCTGCCCCACTACAGGGTGTGACATAGCATGTTCCAGCCCGGGGCTCCAGAACTCTTGGCCAGGACTAGGTGTATGTTATCAGTTAATGGTTTAACCAGTATACTTAGAGGAGGTTAAATAGATAATTTGTAAACAACGTTTACATCCCTAGTTGCCATGGAAGGGTAGGGGGCAGGGAGAAGCAGGGACAAGGAAAAACAATGGTGGTGGTGGCAGCAGCCAGGTTGGGACAATGACTTCCCTGACATGACCAGGTTGCCCCAGCCCGCAGCTGCAAAACTCTGCCGCCATAGATCAATGAGACTAAACAAGAGTGACTTCACACACATTTATAACTGTTTACAGTAATTGGTCCCGTTGTGCACTATTGAGTCCTATGCCCAAAATAAGCACTTCACAAAAACTCCTTTATAAGTATATCAAATCAGTGAAGCTCTTGACTACAACACGTCACTTCTAGCTCTACTGAAAGCTCTCTTCTGAGCGTTAAGGCCAAGGAATTTTAAGTCCTTTGCTTAACTTTGTTCATTGCAAGTAGTCTCAGAGACACAGGGGGTGTTACAACAAGTAAAATTTAAATCTTTGCAGGATCAACGTCTAAAAAAAAGATCTAGATGACTAATTATAGACACCCAAGTATAACATTTAAGAGCTATATGCTCAATTGCTAAATCTTTGTACCTGCTCATTGAAAATGTTACGAATCTCAGAGGGATGTTAACATGATCCAAATAACACTAACAGGTTAATGTATGGCTAAAATACTCATTTTGCTCTTACCATGAAAGCCACCAAGGTTTCAGGCACAGTTTGTCCTTTGATGGCACATTCTTGTCCTATTTCACGGATGATGTTTTTAATGACACTTTCAGCCTGAGCGTGAGCCATTCTAGACAAACAGCACAGTAACAGGTTTCATCATAATACACAACAGATGCGTCTTTCATCACGTCTTTGTCCCACCGCAACCTTTACTGAGACTACATGTTTTCTGCAAGACCTCTCAGCCTTCCAAGTGTTTACTAACAGCTTGACAAGGCAGCAGAAGTGATTTACAGTGGAGTGGCACACAAGCAACAAGAGTATTTCCAAGCAGAAAGAAATTGTATGAAAAACAAAATGCAAAAGGGAAAATATACAAACGCAGCATATGAAACAATTTTGCCTGCCTCTCTTCATTATTCTTTTTTTTCCGTTCTCCCATTCTCCTTCTTTCCATTTTCAGTTGGAGCGGACACTCACCAGGGACCACCACACTGCTCTTTATTATTATGTAGTGAGAATTCTGATTAATTCACTGGGAGGAAAATGTTCTTATTTTGGGAAAAAAAAAAATCTCTGAACCTCACACACCGTCTATTTAAGATGAAAATGGATCTATTACAGGGCTGGCAACCGTTTACTGGCATGGTCCACTGCTAGTAATCTGCCCTGTACCATAGGCCACAGACCTCAAGAGCATGTGCAACCGACACTTCCTTCCATGCCATCCCAGACCCCAACAACAAGGGAAGGGCTCTGGAGGGGACGGGGAGCACAGGGCAAGACGGAATCAGACATCCTGCTGTCACCTGACAGGAGAAATCTCTCTTATCCTGTGTGACCAGGACTAGGCCCTGTGGTTCACACCAACATGGGCTGGAAAAAGAAATCACTTTGTGGCATTTCTGAAGGCAGCGGTGGTTTCTGCAGAGCTGGAGAAATGGGGAATCTCATTGAGCCTCTGACAGCATCCCTGACAAGTGGTGGTGGGGGGTCTATCACAAGGGGCGAGAAGGGAGCGCAGAGTGGAAATGATCAAAAAAGTCACGATTCAGGCAACATACAGGCTAATGCTATAGTAGCAGACGTACAAAATTGCAAAGTCCCTATGGCTCGCTTAGCACCTGATGTAGAGGCCTTTGATTGCATTTCCTAGAAGCACCCTTTTTGTGCCTTACAAAAGATGGGATTTGGTAAAGAATTCGTAAGGTGGATACAGCCGTGATACACAAATCCCATTTCAACTGTTTGACCCAATAACACTTATCTATTTCCCTTGCAGTGTCAATGGGCAACTTGACACAGTTGCCCATTATCCCCCCTCTACTGGGTGCAGCACTGGAACCACTGGCCGCAGCTGTCACGAAGGAGGGGATATGAGTCTTTGAGGTGAAAGTAACGAACACCAGCTCCTGCTGTGTGCAGAGGAGGCGCTAACACTTCTGTCACAGGCTCAGAGGAGCTCCTGCTCTCTGATCATTAATACAATTATAGTAATCGACCTGGCTATAAAATTAATGAGATCAAGCCTGCGCTTCCAGCCACCCCCACAACTACACCAGCGGCCGCTACACACGCACAATGAAAACTTCACCCCTCCCCCGCGCATGCCCCGGGCAGGGAAGGTAGCTCTACACACGCGAGGCAGAGCAAGCTCCGCGCGTGCGCGGAACCCCGAAAGCAGCCTCTTCCAATGCAGGGGGCGCTTTGCTTCAAGCTGGCAGCGCGGACAGCCGCTGGTGGGGGCGAGGCAAGCCAAACCGGCCCGGGGGTCGCGCGCAGGTATCCACTTCCCCCACTCTAACCGCAGCCCGGAGAAGCCGCGCATTTACCCGCTTCCGGGCCAGCCAGGACGCGCCGATCTGGTGTTGTCATGGAGACAGAACGCCGCGGCGCCTTGGGGGCGTGGCTAGGCGAGGGGAGGGCGGCCTCGTGCTCTGCGCTGAGCTGGGGCTGCGAGCCAATGGGGCGCCGGCAGGGGGCGGAGCCGAGAGGCGGCTGGGGTGAGCGGTGCCTGGCCTCTGCAGCTGCCGGGTAGCGGGCAGGGCTGAGGGCGGGAGGGCGTAGGCTGTTTTCGCTGCAAGGGTTTACTTGGTCTCGTCACAGATCCCGCCTCTGCCAGGAGTTCTGCATATTTCCTGCAGTTGAAGCGACGTAATAGTGGGCTCCACTTTAGTTGTTGCCTCACAGGAGAGGGGGAAGACATCCGGGGCAGGGCGCTGATGATAACAGCCTTCAGAAAGGCAGACAAGGCCTGGGGATCGTCCAGAGAGGACTTGTGCACAAGTGTCATCCTGCTCCTTTATAAATTCCCTGGTGCATGCACACCTCGAATGCTGCTGTGCCTATTTTTCATAGACGTTTGGGCTGGAAGGGACCTCACGGTCCAGGCCCCTGCCTGAGGGGCAGAAAGTCAGCCAGGGTCAAAGGATCCCAGCAAGATAGATACCCAAATGTTTCTTGAAAGTGTCCAGCATAGTTGCTTGCAGCTCTGGGCCCCTTGCCTCACAGAAGGAGAGGAACTAGAGCCAGGGGCCAGAGAAGGGCCCGGGGAAGCGCTTCCACATGAGGAGCGAGACCAAAGAGACTGGGTATGGCCAGTTCAGAAAAGGGGCTTGAGGGGGCTGTGAGGGTTTACGAAATAGAAAATGGGGTTAAGTAAGTAGGGATTTATTATTTGGTGTCTTAATATAAGAAGAAGGGGTCAAGAAAGGAAACTAGCAGGTATCATAGTATCTAGGGTCAGAAGGGGCCTAGAGCAGGCCATCTAGTCTGACCCCCCGCCAATGGCAGGAACGAGTGCCAGGGTCACAGGACCC
>JAGPOW010003642.1:65675479-65690171 GCA_030014935.1 Caiman crocodilus | reverse complement strand
CCAGGTTTCCGTGAGCCCAACCAAGTCTGGGTCTTCCACAGCCACCAGGAGAGACAGCTCCTCCTGCTTACCTCCCATGCTGCGTGCATTTGTATAAAAGCATTAAGGCTATGCACTGCTGCCTCCCCCTACCAGTCATAGGTAGTAGGTTTAAAATTAACAAAATGAAGGTCTTTCACCCAGCATGTAATAAAAGTGAGGGATTCATTTGCTAGGGACCTACCTAAACTGCAGCAATAGTTCCTGGCACAGCAGTGCCTGTAATCTCACTCTTGTGTGTGGCAAAAAGAGCAAGATTAAAGGCATAAACAACACGTTAGCTTTGAGAGTGGGGGGCACAACTCTGCCACCAGCCTCACTGCTAGGCTGCAGCCCCATACCTGTGCTCCGCTGTTGGAAGAGAAATGGGGGGGGGGCATGTCTCTGGTGTCCCCTGATGCCAGTGATTAAAGGGGCTGCTGCATCGTGAACTTCTGCTGCAACTTCCGTAGGTCCCTACTTAATGCCACCAGGTGCTGTGGAAGCTGACAGTTTAGCTGGTTCAAAAAGAGACTGGAAAAATTCTTGAAGGAAAGGCCATCAGCAGTTATTGAGCATGGGGGTTGAGGATACTGCCTCTGAATCAGAGCTTCCTAGACCTTAAATTCTGCAGGCTGCAAGTGGGAGAGGAAGAGTAGGAAAAACCCTGCTCATACCCAGGTGAATCTCCCTTTCAGCATCTACTTGCTGGTACTGTGTGACACAGAATACTAGGCAAGATGGATTTATGGTCTGACCCTGCAAATAGTTCTGAAGATGGACTCTGAAAGGCTAAGTCCAGGTGTTTGTGTTCTCTCTCAGTAGCATCCTGCTTTCTAGTCACTAAGGAATTTGGGGTCCAGGCGTATGATACCTGCCTCCCCCCTCCCTGTGGTCAGCCAAGAGCTTCCCAATGCATCACAGCAGTAAGAATTGTCCACGCATCAGCACATGTGGTGTTGTATGAGCCCTCAGTGGAACAGTGCATCTCACCCAAATGAAACCAACAGCACACACATTCAAGGCTTTCTTCAGATAGGAAGAAAGAGGGAAAATTAGTGGGCTGGCTACTGTGCTTGGAAACAGCAGGACCTGATGTCACCAGGATCTGCCCCTTCCTTCTGGAACCATTCGCTATATCTGCAGTTGAATGTGTGGGTCTTGGATTGGCATTCTTAGCCATCTGTTGACTCCCCTGGTCCCTCATGACTTTTCTAGTTACCAGAAGACTGTCATTCTCATGTCAATGCTGTAGCCAGCCTTAAATGTTGAAGCTGCGAGTGGAAGAGAAATGGAAAAAACTCCCTGTTCCCTTTTACTTTCCTATATCCTCTCTGCCACTGTGACACAGGTCTTTATGAGTCACAAAGAAATGTGGGCATGAGCCCACACCGAAACTATTAGCCCCCCTGTTATTAGAGGAGGTTACTAATCCACATAGCAGGCCTATTTGTTGTGTTTGGCAAACATGGGCCACCACAAACAACCATAAGTCCTTCTTAAAAAGGGAGGCCACTGAGAGCACAAC
The DNA here is from genome assembly GCA_030014935.1 of Caiman crocodilus. Lineage (NCBI taxonomy): Eukaryota > Metazoa > Chordata > Crocodylia > Alligatoridae > Caiman > Caiman crocodilus. The sequence continues at coordinate 65,688,625 of JAGPOW010003642.1, read as the reverse complement.
AACTGATTGCTTGGGAGAAATAAAAAAGAAAACAGGAATTGGACAGAGGGTTACAGGTTCAAAACGAGATCCAGGAGGGGATATTGAGCATACTAGCCAGCACCCACTGCTCTCTGAATGAGTTGAGGGGGCCTGTGGATGCTGGTCCCCTCAACTATCTACTATAACATCTCCTGGCTTAAAACATAAGGTAGGGACACTGATTGTATATATAAGGCAAGTAGCACATTAAAACTTCTTGAGCATGTATAAAACAGCATCGCTGAAATCTGATCTCTGATTTGACATTTTGACACTGAAAGTCACAGAAAACTAGAATTAGCATGTACTATTATTTTAAAATTCAGGCTGTACTTTTTCAAATATTATGTTCTTTCTCGCATAGTCTCAGTTAGTGGAATGATGAAATAAAAGCCTGGACATGCACAGAAGTGAAACAAAAGTAGAGTTAGGCCTGTGCACCAGAGGTTAATTAAGATTGTATAACGCAATATATCAGGGGCTGAAAGAAAATGCTTCATCTATAAAAATGGACTGTGTAGAAATTGAGAAGACATGTCTAGTATTCATTTAACAATGCTAATATTGTTTTCACACAAGGGGAAGAAGTGGGAAGCTCAAATATTCAGATTGTTTAAAAAATCTTAAAATATCTACTGAACAGAACCAATAATTCAACTGTAGATTTAAAATAGTTTAAACTTAGAAATAGCTAGAAATAGTTTAAAATTTAGAAACAGCTATTAGTTAGACATACATTAATTAGAAATACATAGAAATGTATTTATTTCTAAGTAATGTTACAAAATAAATAGAAATAACTTAGAAATACTTAGAAAATAACTAAGGAATAGAATGAACTTAGAAATTGTTTAAACTTAGTCTGGAGAAAAGACCGAGGGGTAATTTAATAATAGTCCCCCAAATACCTGATCATAGAGAGGTTGTAGATGGGCGTTTCTCTGTGGCAATAGGGGACAGGACTAGGATCAATGGCCTCAGCCTTCAGCAGGGCATTTAATTTGGAGATTAGGCAGAATGTTTTATGAGTATGGTCAAGCATTGGAAATATTCAAGAGCAGATTGGATAGATGCTTGGCTCGGATGATTTAGACAGGGATGATCCTGCCTTGAGCAGGCAGCTAGACTAGATGACCTTATAAGGTTCCTTCCAGCCCTACTTTCCTATGATCCTATACATAGCCATGTTCTGTAATAGTCTGCAGTGCAAGATTCTAAAATACTCAAAATTACTGATATCATGTGCAAGGAGAGCAAAAACCCTTCTCAGCTTTGAGATCTGAGGCAAAGAGGAAACTCTAACTTGTTTGATTCCAGAACATTGTCCAATGTGGTCCCAATGGAAGTGTGGCATAGAATGGAATATTACACTTAATAACAACCATAATGGGGATTGGATAGTCCATTATGATGGTCTTTGTGAAGTTGTTGTCCCTCTCTAATATACTCCAAAACCTCAAAATCAACCAGTAAGAGTGTATGTAGTAAAACGGCATTTGGAACAACAAGTATTGGTAGAATCAAAATGATCTTTGAAAAAGGTTATTTAAAATTTAAATGCTGCAAATGTGGTTAGAATTAACAAGGCGTGTGCTCCTTTTATAACCCCATTAGAGGACGGATGGAAAGCATGGATGGCTAAATGGTTCTTGGACCCCTGTGGAAAACAAAAGCGTGACATCTTAGGAACAGTCATTGGAGGAACTGGAACAGGTTTGGGAATCATAAATACTGTAAATGAGGAGACTTTGGCTAACAAAATACATAGTATTGGAACAAAACTCAGAAACCTGACAGTTCCATTTAAAGTCCTCATTGACGGCATTAGGAACAAGTTACCTTTTTGCTACCATGCTACTTCCTGAATGGGAACAATTGGAAGAAAATGCCACACAAATACTAGCAAATGTTTTGGGAGCACTGGAAGGTGACATATCCCTAGCATTAAGCTGCATTCAAGTGCAAACCTGGATGCAGACCTTATGATGAATTTGATTTGCAAAAGTGAAAATGGCATTTTTCCAAATGAAATTTGTAAGATAGTTTGGGATAATGCCACCAAAGAAGAGTGAAATTTGCAAAATTTGTGAAAATTGGTCAATTTTATCTTGGACATTGCACAGAATATCACTGTGGCAATGTGACAACTGTCACACAGGCTCAGCATTTACGAGTATATCCAAATGCTAATGGTTCCGTTTTATATCCAATGGATCACAGAAGCTGGGCCTATCAATAAAATAATACTTGGAAAACTCTTAATTTGAAAGCCTATGATGTAGAACATGGTCTTAGATTTGGTTGTGAAGACCATGTGATAAAATTAGTGGATTTGTGTCTTAACCCATTCCAAGGGAAATGTCATTTTGAATTGGATGCCAATCCATATAATAAGTCAGTTATTGTTTATGCAGGAAAAGGGGATGTGTGCATTTGAACCCATTGTAAAAATATAATTGCTAATGATTGTTATAATTACACTATGGACTATGGTGTAAATCAGTGCTTCTGTAAAGTGTTAAAGCCTGAAGGCTGTGATTTTAATTATGATGTCCCTGCATAAATTAGTCAAGCGCTTAAAGCTGATTTTGTTTTGCGTGAGTATGTTAAACCCTTAGACATAGGAATGAATATAACTTTGATGAAGCAGATGTTGCAACACACAGATTTGCAAATTCGATTGCATGAAGCAAAAGATAAGGTCCAAGCAGCCCTTATTACAGTCCATCATGATATAGATCAATTTACTCAAATTTTGGACCATGTTAAAAAAATAGCATATCATAGTTTTTGGGAATCAATCTGGGGATGGTCTCCAAAAGCAACAGAAATTTTGAATGCAATGATGCACCCATTTATTGTTTTTCTGGGCGTTGTCATCATTATAGTGGTTGCTCAAATTGGAACCAATCCAATGCACTGATTGGCACAAATCATCTGAAAATGAATTCAGGAGGAGGAGATTCATAAGCAACTTTTACTTCCCATCCACATTAAAGACACTCTAATGTGCCTGGAAGAAGATCTAATACTCGGAGTTCGTAACCCCAATTGCCTTGAGTACAATAGCCAGGACAAAAAAGTAAGTGGTAGCAACAGAAAAGGTTTCCCTAGCTGTCAAGGAGGGGAGGTGTTGCAAGGAAAATCAAATCTGCTTATGCCAAGTTGACCAAACTCCTAGAAGCTTTTTTGAGATGATTCAGAATTGGTAATGATTGTGGCCTAAAGCTAACCCCAGTAAAATGCTGACTGCACATTTAAAACAGAACAATAGGACTATAATGTGCTAACCATTGGGACTAACTAATGTGGGAACAGGAAAAGAATAGGAAAATATTCCCAATGTGTAAGGATGTGCTATTGTACTCTTAGGATCTATAAACCAAAATATTAGCATTGATAATGGTGACATCACTAAAGAGTTAAATAGCCTAAGTCAAGTGAAGTCAGTGTTCGCTGTATGCTACCTCTGAATCATCTGCATGGATTTCTAGAGGAATACCAAGCCTTTGGACTTGGAACAACAGCTCAATCCAGGAAGCCATCCAGTATGGCCAGTTGTGGAGAGTACCTCCTGAGCAAAGCTCTTGACAGATAGTGAAGTGGTGAGGAGTCATGTTAACGCACTCAGTTTTTGGTAACTGCCTTACTTATAATCCAAGTAAAGTTGACTACTTGTAAAGTGGCAACACCAGTTGATTAATTGCTTTGTGTTTGATGGATACTTTTGTAGTCAATAAAGCTTCTGACTGATTATCGGACAAGTGCCAGTGGTTAATTGCATAGTTCTCCTTGCCCACAGAGAAGTAGGGCTGGAGTTTCAGCCCAACACCCAGTCCAAAACCCTTTTTTCAGACTGGAGCTAAACTAGCAGTATCTCCATCCCTAGGTTCAGCTATAAGAAGAAACATTCAGTTCTATTTAAATCCTAAATGATAATTTAAAGTAGACAGTTATATTTCATAACTTCACAGTGTAAGCAGTTTGTAGGCTTTCTATCATTAGACAGATACCTGACTAAATGGCTGAAACATTCCTTTTAGAAGAAATCATTTTACTTTGGAGATGTTATCCAATTTACAAAGACAAAAAGCAAAACCAAACCAAAAATATTATGTAAAATATTTACTATGACAGATTTGCCAGAAGCTATCACATTTTTATATGCTAAAGTTAAAGGACTGTTTTCACCTGAGGCTGGTGCTTAATGCCCACTTATAACAGCTCTGATACAGTATATTCCCTTAGATGCATTACATAATATTTTAGACATTCTAATGCATAATTTGAAAAATAAAATAATTTAATAATTTGCAATTGCTTAACATGTTCACTCAAACACTAGATTCATAGTCAAAATGCATCTCTTGTAGACAAGGCCAGAATCAAGTTCATTATATACTGAAAGACTAGCCAAAGCAGTTCCTTCAGTCCAGACAGCAAAAGTGTTGGTCAGGGGGGTTTGTGGAGACAGTTCAGCCTCTTGATGTTCGACAGAACTGAAATGGTCCCTTAGGCCTGCAAGGCCTAGAGCAGCCTGTTCTGGAAGCCTTGCCAGCTCCCAAGTGATATATTATTAGGACTGGTAATATACAATTACTTGCTTGCTAAGATTGTATCTTGCTAAGATTACTGAAACTGCTAAGATTATATCTATATGTATGCTTGAAGTAAATACTTTACAATGCTCGATAAAACTGATTTATTAAAGAGTTAACTGGGTCCTAAGTTGAGGAAAATGAATAGGCCCTAAACTGGAGGGAATAAATAAGTCCTTGTTTGGAGAAAACTGAAGCACACTTTAAGGCAGTATCTATCTATCCTGCTGGTTGCTCTTTCTCCATTTGGGAGGAGAACCAAATGCCTCCTGGCTGTTAGGGCAACATGTTTAAGCATCATAGAACAAGTTCCTTTCTATAAACGGTTAAAGGTTTAAAGTTTATTAAAAATGATGTCCAGATTAGCACCATCAAATACATGTATGCACAAATTTTGGCTGCTCTTATCTTGCTGGTAATAATTGTCATACAAACCACACAGGCACTAAAACCACCTGCCCTCTACTCCCATCTTATTCAACTCAATTTTACTTTATGTTAGTTAAACTTTATAGAATGGAATAATGTCACCTGGCTATGACGGGCAAATCTCTATTTGATAACAAAACAACAAACAACATTTAAAGGCTATTAAGTAATCAAAAACAGTTAAAGGAAACAATTTTGGACATTTGGAAGCTTAGGCTTACTGGTTAAAGATAAAATGATTTAGCATACAGCTCTTCTAGTTGTGTCTTTCCTATAGCTGTTCCTGAATTAATTTGTTATATGCAGTTTTTCATAGACAGGAAGAAACTTTGCAAGGGTAGAAGCACTGCACTTTGGCTGTTCTGTTTCTCTGTCTTTGTCCTTTTCAGGCAGCAACAGTGTGGCTCCATATTTTGTTCCCAGACAGAAAATAGAGATGAAAGTATATAGTCTAAACTTCACCCAAGAAATAACACCCTAGAAAAATACCTTATTTAATTGAAAGCTTTCAGAGCAATAAGAGAAAGTAGTTGGGTATGGAGGGTCTAATGCTAGAGGTCCAGGGCTGTACCAACAGGGTGTATCTACATATGTGCTTTACTGTGGAGTAGAATAATTTGCTGTGAGGTAAAGCATCACTGTCTACACACACGATATTATGCCGCAGTAACCTAATTAACGCTGCCAAAAGATAGTACTGTCAGGGAGTAAACTACTCTAAATGTAGACGCTGACTATGGGCACAATTTATGTCTGTTCAGCCCAGGCAGCAGGGGACCAGACTCCTGCCTGCTACATAGCCACATAACTCAATACTTGTGGCACCCTTATACCCCACCACCTAGATCCCGGGGCTAACCCCCTGCTTCCTCCTTCACAACCCAGGCTTGTTCCACCCCAGCTCAAATTGCTGCTGTCCCAGGCACACATGTAGATGCTGCACCCAGGAATAGTTTACTCCAGCTCAAACTGCTCCAGAGTGTATTGCTTTACATTAATTGCATGTGTAGATGCACCCACATGCCATATCTACATGAAATGCATACTGCACAGTAGCTCACTGATCATGATGTGATGCTACTGCACAATAGTAATGAGTAGGCCTGTGTGAAGTGGCTAGTATTCACTTCAGATCTGGCCAATTCAGGGGATACTGATTTGATTTGGTGATTCAAATCACTGTCCTGAATCAATTTGGCTGAATCTCTGAACTGAACAGGCCCCATCCCCTGTCCGCTCTCCCAGTTCTGTCAATGGCTGCCCCACCCAGCCCCAGTATCCTGGCACTTAAAAAAAGTAAAATAAAGACCCACATTCACCAGCTCCTGCCAGGCAAGCGGACAATCCCTGTTGTTCCCCACTACACCGCGCTGAATGGGGGGGCTTTGCCATGAGCCCCCAGAGGGCCTGATGGCTGTTGCAGCCATCAGTGAGTGCAGGGCTTTTTTTTTTTTTTAAGTGTCAAGATACTGGGGCCAGGTGGGGCAGCCATTGACAGGGCTGGGAGAGCAGGCAGGGGCCAGTGGATGCTCAGGGGCCTGGCAGACCAGGCAGGAGATGGGGCCTGGCAGGGACCCCCCATGGGTCCTCCCTCCCTGCCCCCCAGTTACTGATATGGAGTCTGGGTACAGCTGCCTGTGGCAGCAAGCAGGGACTGTCCGAATCTCCGAATCATTCTCTGAATCTTTTTCTGAATCAGTTCAGACCTTTTTATTGGTCTCCCAATTCAGTTTGGATTCGGAGATTCGGCTGCTGAATCAGGCCAAATCTCCTCCGAATCGAATCAGAAACTGAAGCTTCGCACAGCCCTAGTAATGAGCTACTGCACAGTAGTAAAGAGGTACTGCAGAGTAAGCATCACTAGGCAACCAACTTCCTGACCCTTGGGCGGGGGGCTGGACTCAATGATCTTCCGATGTCCCTTCCAGCCCTAATGTCTATGAAATTTATGAAACCATACTGGCATGCTACTGCACAGTAATACCAGTTACTGTACAGTCATTTAGTACTTGGTTATGCAACTAGACAGTCAGTAACAACTGCACAGTCAGCATCTCCACAAAGCAAGGTTTTAGCCATCTTAAGGTAATAAGTGTTTGACGCAATAGTAATAGCCAAGCTACAATCTTTCCGTTAAGAAAACAGCATATTTTATCGATTGGTTATGATCCTTATCACTAATCACATTCATTTTTCCAAACCAATAATTCACTGATTCTCCATATTCATCATGGATTCCCTTGACTATTACCTGCCTTACTTGTCAAACGGGTAGCAGAGCAGTGAAAGGATATTACTCTACGATGCCAAGTCTAAACAACATACAAATAAAGGATGTATGATAAATAGTGAGCATGTCTATACGTTGCAGTAACATCCATACAGCCATATTGTTACTGCACCATGTTTTAGTACTTCCAAAAGTACTAAAAAGTAATAAAAATACTAAAAGTACTTTTGGAAATACCAACATGGTGCAGTAACCACCCATACTGCGCCATATGAGTTGCTCATGCTTACATTTCCCTGTTATGTTGCCATAGCAGTGAGCTATAAGCAGGGAACATGCTGCTATAGTGACATAGCTAGTGATCATATGTAGACCTGCATGATCACTATGTTGCCATAGCGTGCTGTATGGCAGTGTAGCACATCGCTATGTTGCTGTAGTGTAGGGCAACATATAGATGCGCCCAGTGTGACTGAATAGAAACATCATTGCCAAGATTTAGTTTGAATTGGCAATTATCCACTTTAAAAAAAAATTCTGTCTAAAAAAACAAGTTTGTCATTTTTTCCAGAGACAAATACAGGTACTCTGCATTTCTTTATTTTAGCAGTTGAAATTGCCTTTTATTGGATTTACAGGCAGATTAAATTCAGCACTAAGCACATGGCAATTTTAATTCACAGGACTTAATGCATCATTAAGAGGATCACATTGCTATAAATCTGATGTATTTCTTAATCATTATCTTGTTAAAACACCTTCAGGCAGAATTATAATATTTATGAACTGCTGTTAACTAACACCTTAAAAGTGCTATCATTTTAATATGTGAGACATGTTATTCCTTCACACTTTCCAGCTTAGTTTTGTGCATTAACACAATATCATCAGGTCACTCCATTCCTCACATAGCACTGGAGAAGATGCATACAACCATAAATTTTTAGGTAGACTCAAGGACTACCTAAAAACAGTTTAAATTCATTTTTAAATTGCTTAGATTTCAAGTTGGTGTTTTTTAAAAAAGACTCCTGAAAACACTAAGTATAAAACATCAGAAATAAACTGTTTTCTTTATAGCTCATGAGCAGAAAGTTTAGGATTTGGAGAAGGGGTAGTTGCCCTTTAATGTTTAGAGTTTCTGACTTAATCAAAATAATTTAGAAATTGGCATGAAGAGGACCATGCTGAGTGGTGCATTTTTTAAAGATTGTAGACAAGAAGTTCCTCCTACTGGTTTAGTCATTTACTTATAAATATTATATATAAAACTATATATACATGAATGAAGGCAAGAACTTATTGACCATACTGTTATTTATAATTACAAAGGTTTTTGAATTTATTTGAATACTTAAAACATTTATATCTAAAGTATACTTATTTTAGTGAAGTAAGATAGCATAATATTTGGAAGGAAGTATATTATTTTCATCTAAAAGATGAAAACTTAGGGTATGGACAGGCATTTAGTTCCTTAAAAGATTCTGAAAAAAATCCTTTTTGAGTAGGGATTCCTAAAATGAACTGATTATACTGGATGAAATACAACTGAAGGTTCAGATTAATAAACATATATACAGAGAGGAACAGGCTTTTTAAATATAGAACAGTGCTTCCTAAACTTTTCCTCAGCATCACCCCATTTATGGTTCTGTTTCCTCTACATGACCCAAATTCCATAGCACGGCCCCTCACTTCCAACCCACAGTGCCCCCATCCCCCTGCCAGGTACCCCTAACTCCCCATCCCCACCCACAGCCCCCTGGCCCTGCCAGTGCCCCTTACCCCCCACCCACCAGCTCTACTGGTGCTCCGCATTTGTAACCTGCATCCCCCACCAGCCCTGCTGGAGAGGGCCCCCAGCTGTCAGGGCTATGGAACCAAGGCCAGGGTCCACAGGCCTCTGGCACCCCAACCCCCAGCAGCTCTTGAGCCCACTTGACTCCACCCCCTGCCTTCCCCCACAGGTGGCACAGCAGGTTGAACCTGGCACAGAAGGGAGGGGAGGCTCAGTGCCACTGTCAGTGCACCCTGCCCACCCAGCAGTATTAGTGACAATGGCACGGAGCTGTGCCCCACACTGCTGCTAGGTGGGCAGGAGGTGCCTCACCATGTCAGCGTAACCAGATGGTGCTCCCAGCAACAGCACCAAGCCTCCCTGCCCTGTTCTGCTGCAGAGCCATCATCCACTCCCAGCCCACACGCAAATCTGGGGAGGCATGTGCCCCTACCTTGCCTTTCTCCCTGGGAGTGCACAACCCCATTTTTTATTATTGTGCTTGCAAATGGGGTCACAGCCCCACAATTGGGAACCATTTGTCTAGAAGTGCAGAAATTATGGAACAATTATAGTTACCCTTTAAGTGCCATGTAATTTAAAAATATAGACAGTATGCTTTAAATTATTACCACGCTAGATTCAACACTGAAAGCACACCAATTCCTTCCTTAGTCAACAAATCTTCTTCTCTAGGTGCATGATATAGTAGCCCCAAGAAAAGTAAAAATGAACTAGAAAATTCAAATCATCATCTAGAGACAGAAGAGAACTGAGAAAAAGACATGGATATAACTGAGAAAAAATTAAAAGAGCTCAGCTTGTAAGAACAGGGTAAGAAAAAAGAAAGCCTCCGATACTCAGAGTGATACAAACCATTTTAAAGCCATTTTATTTCTTCTTGAAGGACTGAAGGGAAAAGTGCCCAGTAGCCAAATTTCTTCACACATCTTTCAAAATCCACTTATTTCAGATTGTACTACCAGTCTGGCAAGTGGATAAAGGTCAGATCAACAGTAAGTGACAGCAGGATAGAGGGTGAGATATTAGATCTGATGAATGGCACATGTGTGCACAAAGAATAGCAAGAACAGCAGCTATTGTTAGCAAAGCAGGAACTGGTCAAGCAAAGGCACATTAAAAAGGTGATTTGTAAAAGCTGTTGACTTCATGTTTTCCAAATACTTCAGTGGGTTCCCTATTGTCCACTCCTCTGTGATATCAGATTTGAAAAGTTTCTGCACCAGATTAGGTCTTCAGGAGAGGGGGAGGAAGAGCAAAGAACTGTCCCAACTTTAGCATAAAGCCACCATAACACCAAAAAAGCTTTAACAATACACCAAACCCCAGGGATGAACAAAATATGGGGCAGCCCAGGTCCTGGTGCTTGCAGCCGGTCTCTCTAACTCCAAGCATGGAGGTGATTCCTGGTGCAGTCCACCCTGTCCCTGCATGCAGCTCTCAGGCATGCAGGTCTAGGAAGTGGGGTGGGGGCAGTCAGACTTAGCATCTGAGCAGCCCCTGCTGCCACAGGACCCAGCCCTGCAACGGACACCCTGGCCCATCTGCCCTGCACTCACCATCAGGGACTCTGGACAGAGAAAGAGAGATCTCCATTAAGACCAACCTGGAACTCCTGGAGGCTGGGTGCACTTGGCCAGGCAGATGGGTTGGGGCCATGGGGAGGTGGACAGGAAGCAGTGTCCAGGAGCAGGCTGGGTGGGAAGGGATGGGTTTGGGATCACAGGGCGATGACAGCACAGGGCCTGGACCCAGAGAAGAGCCACATTCCACTTCCCACATTTTGTTACCCACAGGACTGATATTCATAGATTAATAGATTGTAGAGTCAGAAAGGACCACAATGGAACATCGTGTCTGACCCCCTGCCCCTGGCAGGAAAGAGGGCCAAGGTCAGATGACCACAGCCAGGTGACTATCTAGCCTCCTCTTGAAGACCTCCAAGCAGGTGATAGCACCACCTCTCTTGGAAGCCCTTAAGTAACCCTTCAGCCCAAATAATTGCCCACCTCACTCTGTCCTATAGCTGGGATCTCGAGCATATATTGACAACATTTGATAGAAGGATGTTGGCTGCTGTGGTTCCCTTGCTTTACCTGTGGCAGGTTATGGTGTAAGGTCTGTGCTGTCAGGTGACTGTAGATTTATGTTGAGTTTAGATCATGGTTTGTGTGGGACGGTTTGGATAGGGAGGATCCTGCCTCAGGCAGGGGGTGGACTAGATAACCTCTGAAGGTCCTTTCCAGCCCTACCTCTCTATGATTCTGTGAATCTTTAAGGCTAACATCCTGCCTTCCAGACTTTCCATAGAGCTTATGGTCTGCTTTGTTTCATATAGTTCATTAAAAGATGCTCTCGCAGTACTATTTACATTCTCACAAAAGATGCACTAGTGGGTACTTATTATACCTCTGGTCTATTTGCACACAAGTTTAAGTCCCAGTTTATTACAGCACAAAGCAATGCTGAACATTCAATTTCATTGAGACCATTACAGTATAGGAGAAATATTAATAAAAATGTGATCCCCAGGGAATGGTGACTATTACAATAAATGGTGCATTATCAACAACAGTTTCACCTTGGCAGGGGCCATGTGTTGCTTAACTATTGCCAATAGCTATACATTAGTGCAGCTTAAAGATTTGGTGCACAAGGAACAAATTGCAGGAAGTGGGGCAGAAAAGAAATGTGAATATATCCCATGTCAGTTTTGAGATAATCAGTGTACATTTTGCCCAGAGAACTGTAGGCAGATGAAATGCATTATCCTAATAAGGCTTTGAGGAAAGTTTGAGGTAAGGTTGAGATACCCAAAAAGTAATGTGCTCGCGCCACTAAAGATAAGATTGTGATTGACACTAAAGATAAGTCAATTTGTCTAAAAGAAAATCATACTCTCCCTCCCACCAAATTGACATGATGCACAAAAGGCAATCTACTGACACTTATGATGATACAATTATTACTGCAAAATCATAGTATATTTTTGCAGTTCTCCAGTGGCAAGCTCAACCTAGGATTCTTGGATAACCTACTAGAATATTTCACTTCTGCAGAATTTAGCAATAGCAATTGGGAGCATGCATGCACACACATTTGCTCATTTCCCTTCCTCCAGATAGTCATTCTTTCAAGTAGTTTCTTACTCTTTTTATATGATTTGCAAAACCATGTTATAAGTTTATACTCTAGAGTCTAGGATCTAGACTACTATATCAATCTAAAAAAGTTACATAAAGGAGCTTATCAGTGCTTGTTTTGCAAAATGTTTTTTTGGAGCCCCAGGCTGCCACACAGTAGATTACTCCAAAGTTTTTATTGGACTAACTGCGTGGCTGGAATAAAGTTAGACAAAGTTTCGAATACAAGGCATTCTTCCTCTTCTGTATAATTCCTGGACCACCACAGCTGCATATTTCCAAACTTTTTAGACTGCTAAATGCTATTTTATTGTAAATTTTTACATACAGATTCATCATGTTTTATATGTGAAGATTTAGACAAGTTTTGATACAGCCTTTCAAAGGAAATACAAGTTTTGCCATAGCATTCAGTTCGCTAGAAATTTAACATCAGTAGGTTGAATGCATAATGCAAAGAAAGTCCTCTTGCCAACAAATTGTTGTTCCAAGTCATTTAGTAGTATTTGTCAGCAAATTGTAACCGCAAGAGATTAGCACATTTTGTATGCCATCTTCTGATTCCTGAGGACAATGGGCAATCTATTTCTTCAGACAGAAAAATCTGGCAGGCTGCAATAAAATCTGCTGTGGCCAGTTCTGAAAAAGCATGATTAGAAAGTGAAAAACCATGGACGAAAAATGAAGAAGGCTTGAGCAGCTCAGTTACAAGCACAGATGGCAATGTCATTCCCTCCTTTCACTTATTCAGTCTGTGGCCAGCTTGTTTCTCAAGAATTGCACTAAAGTCACCAGAGGACATTTGGATAACAGCTGGGACAAACATATTTCATAGTTTCATAGTAACTAGGGTCAGAAGGGGCCTAGAGCAGGCCATCTAGTCTGACCCCCCGCCAATGGCAGGAACGAGTGCTGGGGTCACAG
>JAGPOW010003642.1:65645074-65675379 GCA_030014935.1 Caiman crocodilus | reverse complement strand
AAGCTGGCCAGCAAGTTGGAGGTCCAGCTCCTCCTTCTGGTTGGGTGGTCTATAGCAGAGACCCACCATTAAGTCCCTTTCCCCTCATCCTCCTTGCAGACTTCAAGGGATTGCCATCATTATCTAAGAGCACCAATACTGACCCTAAATAGTATAAGTATGATTTTAGAATACCATTTAATGTGCCTCCCCATAGTGCATGGGTGCTCTGTATCATCCTGAAAGAACAAAACATGTGAGGACAAGAATTTTCTTAATGAGGAACTTTTTCTGGAAAGGATTCCCTGGATATATTTGATTCCCTTGGTTCTGTGAACCAGGCCTGTCCATTAGTGCATTTGGTATTTCATCTCATTAATGATAGAGAAGATTCCTCAGCAGCATTCCACAGACTGCAGAAGATTAGGCAGATAAACAAACAGCCCCCTCAGCTCATCTGGGGAAAAAGGAATTGCCCTGGCTCATAGCAATATTCAAGCCTATCAGCTTGTGTTCTCCCACCAACTTCAAACACAGTAATTCTTGCCTTTGCTCATGTAGTTAAAAGATAGAAGCTAGTTTGGAGTATATTAGCTGGAGTAGTTTTTAGTGTAAGACTTTACAGACCACTTGTACATGGGGAATGGCATGAGATGCTCTGGTGTGACAAACTGGGACCCAGCCACTCAAGAGCTAGTAACTTAACAACAATATGAAGAATCCATCTTGAGTGTCATCAGCCAACAGTAAAACCAGTTTTGGTCTTGTAGTCAGAAACCAATCCAGTGGCTGTACTTGGGTTGCAGCCAATTTATACCAAGAAACTTGACTGACTTTAGTTGAGTTTTCCAGGGCAAAACCAGAAACTGGTTCTCATAGTCCTTTTCTATCTCAAGCCTTCATTTCAGGGTGTCTAGAAGCAACAAACTGTTCTGCGTGGGAGACAGGGTCACAGCCCGAGCTTTCAGTATAAGGATGAAGGTTCTACCATACGCAGGTCATTCAAGTTGTTAGCATAGACCCTAATTTAATTTAAACTCATTTACACAGACCCTGCCAACTAAGCAGAGTTGAAAACCAGGTGTGGGTGCGTTGTGGTACCCCTGCGAGCAGACTGTCCATTTGTACATGGTACCATTGATGCATACGTTCAATATTCCTTCGGTGTCATTAATTGGGGTGGAGAAGAACATGTCCTTAAGATCCAGGGTTGTTCCTAACCACGATTCCTTTTGAAATTGTGCCATCTTGTATAGGAATTGAGACAGCGTAAGAGGATTTGGCTGCATGAGAGGTAGACACTGCGTGTTGGCCTCACGATAATCTACTACCAATCAAACTTCATCAGGCTTTCCTGGCTTTGCTATTCCCCATCCTGGCGAAAGGCGAGTGCTGGCTGTGACCGGTTGGATGCACCCCTGTTGTTCGAGGCATCAGAGAAGATCCGTTAATGCCCCTTTCAGGGGATCCTTGGTCAGGATCGGTTTGTAGTGCCACACGGAGGTGTTGCAAAGTATAGATCGGTAGCGGTTGGGCTCGGTTATAGAGAGTGGGAGAGCTTGCAATATCTGTTCTTTTATTTGAAGTGTTTTAATGCCAGGAATTCCCAAGATGTTAATGCTTCCTATCACTGCTTCGAGTGCTTTTCGATGGTTGACCACCCAGAACTTTACCCTTGCAGTGGTTGCTGTGGCGTTTAACCCTTGCACTGTGATGACTTTTGTGGTCTTCGTATGGGGCGTCGATGGAGTTATGACGTTAACTTGAATCCCTGTATCTAGGATAAAGGAGACCTCATGTTGTTTGTAGAGTCAGTGGGGTTATAAATGATAAGCTTAGTATACAGGCGAGGATCTGTGGGGTCAGGTCCAAGGATATCGCCGCCGGCCCAACTGGCAGCAGCTACTCGTTTTTTTGCTTGTCAATGTATCGAAAGCCTAGCTCATATGCTAGCTGCCATTGCCCCGCATCTCCTAGTGCATGTAGCTGCTGTTTGGTGAGCTTGGATCGGTTTAGGAGGAAACCAAACTTAGCTCTTTCCTCCGGTGTCCTCTGGGGTGGCAGTCTTGATTCCTTCCGTGCGTCGAATTGGGGATGTCTTGGCCCTTGGTACTCAACCGGGTATGCAGTAAGGTGGCTTGATATGCCAACTGGGTTTGCAATTACTGACTTCATAAGGGCTTGCAGTCATGGAAGTTGACTTAAGATATTCCCAGCTGGTTGAGTAGCTAATGGGTTGAGGAGGAGGCTAAGGGTGATGGCGTTTTCTCCTCCATAAACCTCCACGCAGGCTTCTATGGTGTCCAAGGTAGGTGGGACCGTTCTGGGACTTCATAGGAACCAGTGAGGCCAGGCTCCATTGCGCTGAGCCTGCATGAGCCCCAACTGATGTACCCTTGGGTTCCATGAACAGTAGGATAGTCCTAGTATAGCTAGTAAGAGTTGTTCCGCTGTGGCTGGTCCCAACCTGCCATTGTGCCACATGTGGGATTTGTTTTTAATTTGTCCCACAACCAGGGACGGGAGTGGAATGTTCCAGTTGTTGTTGTTCACTACCAGTTCTAGGTCAGTAGCATGTCCTCCACTCCACGAGGCCTGACGGGTTAGGAAGCTGGCTTCCTCCAAACCCAACAGTTCTGATCTGTACTCCACTATAAGACGACCCAGCCAAATTACTAGTGTCTCGGTGGGTTTTATTCTCGATTCCTTACATAATTCTTGTAGCTCAGCCCTATTGCAAGTGCGATAGGTGGTAGTGGTGCGGATTGCACCCTGTAGATCGACTACTTGTTTTACTACTATCGCTATGGGGTGAGCGGCTGCCCAAGTTATCGCTGTGTCCAGTGTGAGGGTCAGGTATAGCTTCCCGCTTGTTGTCTCCTCCCCGTGGTAGGGAGGCGGGGCCATTGGGAGTGGCGTCACCCCAGGGGGCGGGGTTGCTGGGTGGATTCCCACCAGGTCTCCCATAGCGCCGCCCTTTTCCTCCTTCTTTTCCAGTTTTTCCGGGCAGCTCGTCTTCTTCTCGGCACCATTTTCGGGTGCCAGTGGAGGGTCTTGGCACGCCACCATTTCCATGGTGGTTTTGCTGACTGTAGTTAACTGGATCTCTAAGTTAGCATTTTCACGCAGCAGGAGCAAAACTGATTGGAACAGCACATTAATCATCTTCCCTTTATCCTACTTTGGTCCCGACCACTTGATTGCGGCATGGCCCAACATCTCTAAACTTTCCTGGAGCTGAGAAAGCAGCTCACGGCCGCGTGACTGAGGCGCCAGAGTCGGACAGTTAAACTTGTCCGGAGGTGTTCCTTCCCCGCCTCCTCATGTGTACTGAATGCAGCGGGCAAACTCTTGGGTGGGGGTTGGATCCGCCACGCCCATTGCTTTTACCCGCGCCAGGGACAGCATTTCTATTTCGTCCCGCAGTCAGTACATGACCCCTTTTCTACTCAAGACACACCCGAAAGAGCTTGGGCCCAGTTGGGCGACCCACTCCCTTCTGATTCCCTCCTCTCCTCTGAGGGAGAAATAGCTTGCGACCAAATTCGAACTCCTCCCGCCTGCCTGATGATAGGCAATGTGCGCCCAAAGGTCATCCGAGTCGGACATCAGGCGGTCCCCACTGTGCCATGGGCACTGTTTAACTAGTTTCAACTCCATTGCATCCTCCCCAGATCCTGTTCATGATGCCATGTGGCGGTCGAGCGGCTTGTGAGGCTATGACCAGTAGCCTGAAGCGGCAGGTGGGTACTTTTGACTGATGGAGCGGAATTAGGCACCGAAGAGTATTGGTTGAAATGCGATTGTTTACTTATGCTGCCAAGGAACACAGTGCAGGTAGAGAAACTGGCTTAGGTTACAGTTACCAGTGCGACAAGAGCTCTTTGATATGAATGAGACAAGACATCAGTGAACGGCTTATCGAGCATGCAGGGACGGGGTACGTCAGGTAGGTCAGTGATGGGGAGTTGTTGGTGGGTGATCAGTCCGCCAAGTCTACTCTGAGGTGTCCGCAGAGTTCTCTGAATTGGACAGAAACTACTTGAGCACGGCATCCTTATCCGGAGCAGGGAGCTGGGCCAGTGAGTTGAGGAAACCCCTCACCTTTCCTGGGGAAGTGGGACAGCAGCAGGCAAGGCATTGGGATCCTGAGGAGCACCAGAGCACTAGGACACAGGTCCCTGGGAGCTCAGAGTGCAGGCCAGTGCTCGGAGAGGGATTAGCGAGCTGTGAGACGTGGGGCACTCGGCCAGTCATCTGGAGCAGGGGTTTAGAGCAACGGCCCCTAGGAACTGCCTGTGCTGCTCACCCTCTGTCAGTGACTGCCCCAGAGAGGGACTCAGTCCTGTCCCTTATTCTGCAGCTGATTGTCATTGGATGGAGTCATTGAATTTGTGCTTGGGTCAGGCTGATTGCTGCAGGAGCCTCCTTTGTTGCTTGTCACTTGTCTTTGTGGTTGCCACGGAGGGTCACCCTTCAGCCACTCTGGGGGGTTGGGGTTTGATACAATGTGATTGCTGCAGACCAGAAGAGCTTAACTTGTTGCGGATTGTCGCTTATTGGGAAGCCTGTTCTAAATCAGTTAAGTGTTAGACCTTCTTGGGATCACGGGCTGCTCTGTGGGGAGCAGGGACCAGCTGGAAAGTAAATTGGTGGTGGTTGGAAGCCCTGCCCCACTCCCACCACACCATCCCTGATATTGGGCAGGGGTGGCAACTATTGGGCTGCCACCCGGGTTACATACTTATATTGAAAGTATCCAACCTTTATCCTATCACCAACTCTCATTTAAGATACTGTGCTAGTTTTTCAAACAAAAACATTTCATAATCTATTTCGTAATTTAGTTCAGAGCAAATTAGTACCTATCTTGTTTTGTCTACATGGATTCATAGGTTGTTAGGGGCTGGAAGGGACCTTGCAGATTATTGGGTCCAGTCCTGCTGCTCTAGGCAGGAGGACAACTGGGGTTGGCTGACCCTAGCAAGGTGGCTGTTCAATCTCCTCTTGAAAACCTTCAGGGTAGGTGACTGCACCACCTCTGGAGGGAGTTTATTCCACAGTGTGGACACCCTGACTGGGAAGGAGTTTTTCCTGGTATTAAGCAGGAAGTGGCTTTCCAGGAGCTTGTATCCATTGGTCCCGGTCTCCCCTAGGAGTGCCCTAGTGAACAGTTGTTCACCAAGCTCCTGATGCAGTCCCCTGATATAGCGGTAAGCCACTATCAAGTTCCCTCTCAACCTTCTCTTTTTTAGGCTAAAGAGGCCTAGGTCCACATGGCCTATGACTATGAAAAGATCAACATTTCAGCTGAGATGAAAAATTGAATATTTTTTTTCAGAATACTGCAGATAGAAAGCCCTAATGGAATTTCTATATTGTGCACATACAGAAGCAAATCTGTGATGGGTTACAAGATACAGGTGAATGGATACTTTAGTAGTGGAAGCAACATAAGAGGCTAGCGCTATCTACAGACATAAAACATCAGACTTAGCTAAGTGATTGTTCTGAATTGAGAATAAGATGCGTGCAATCCAGTGTTTTAAAGCTGAGAGCCATTTTGGAGTTACATGTATGCACAAATGCAATTAGGGCCATATGGGGGTGTTCTGATATTACAGACAGGAACCTGAGTATTGATTGGGAAAATTGCCTCCTTTCATTGGGAACAGAAAGGAATAGAGTGTTAGGTCAGGGCTGTACAACTTCTAAGCCCTCGAAGGCTACACACCCCAGGGGCCATATGCAACACAAGCTGTACTGAGCAAGCCATGGTCCATTAAGCCATGTGCCACGTGGACCATGGGACCAGACTTGATCTTATAGGTCCCTTCCGGTCCTTCTTTCTATGATTCTGTTATTCTATAGATGCTCTCTGCACACCCTCTGCACTGGGCACCTTCCTACCACTGCACTTGGTGTCCCCACAACTGCTGCATTGTGGGGGCATAATCTTGGCCCCCAGGGTGGCCCTGATTTTCAGCCTCTTTATGCAGCCGCGTGCTCACCCTCAACTCACTGTACAGCATACCAAACTGCCCCACCCCCTGGAGCAGAAGCAGGAAATGGCAGTCAAAGGAGGGAGTGGGAGCCCAAACACTTCAGCTGCTGTTAGAGCCCAAACCACGGGGGGAGCAGTGGCCAAGCAGGAGCCCAGGGGTTGCAACTTAACTCCTTGTAGGTCACATGTGGTCTGTAGGCCACCAGTTGTGTGTGGGCTATCAAATCTAGAGATTGCTCAAGATCTACAAATGTGTGTAGATGATCTATGAAGCACCTAACTGACCTTACCACCACTTCACCAGTCCATACCTTTTGGTGGCCTGAAGCAGTCTGTCTTTAACTGACTGCCACCTGGCTTTGCAGTGGAAGCATCTGAGGACAATAAAGCTGCTTTGAGAAGTACCAGCTTTCAGTCGTACACCCTCAGACTCTTTAGGGTGAATACAACAAAACGCAACAGCTCTGGACCCAAACCCAGAAATGCCAGCAAACAACAGCTCAGTGGAGCTCCACTTCAGGAGAATTCTGCACATTTTCAGGCAGAAGAGCACATGATTGAGAAATGCAAGCACTTGTCCCTTCAGCAATCCATGCCCAGGATTCACTTCTTTTTATTCTTTTGCACATCTTAAAGTGTGTCTGCACACATCTGAGTAAAATTAAACTTTTCTTAACCACAAGAAGTAGCGGAATAGATTTTCTTACCACTTAAAAATATGAAATGAATAGTATGACATTTCTTCTTAAAAAGAACAAATGTTGCGAATGTATACATGAGTGAAAATACGTGATTATAAGTTAAGGTGCAATTTTAGCTATACTATTTGTGGGAATGACTATTCATGAATAATTCCTGAGTTTGGCTCATCCATTAATCATTCTATAATAGTAATGCTTGCTTTTCTTTTTTTGCTTTTCCTACAGCCACACAGTTATGCAGTGAACAGAAATGTCTTTATTCTTCATCATTCCCTACTTGTGATACTAGCCTGTCATTACAATAAATCTTACACCCATCTTATGAGAGGCCTTAGATTCTGTCACAAGGCTTAGCTCCCTTTTCTCGATCAGTGTAATCAGCTGTCTTTCGGAATGGCAGGATAAAATCTGCTTGTCCTGGAGACAACTGAGGAAATGTAACATCAATATATTTCTGAAAAGCTTGTCTTGTGTCTGCTATTTCAGCTTCCAGGCTGTTTTTCCAAACTGTCATGCTTTCCAGTTGTTGGTTTAGAGTCTCTATTTGAACTTCTGTTTCTTTCTGTCCGAGCATTGCTTCTTCCAATTTAAGCTGATGTTCTGCTTCTGCCTCTTTGAGCTGCTTTTCAATGTTCTCCTGATTCTCCTTTTGTGATATATCCAAAGCAATATTCATTTCATACTGTTTTTCTTTTGTTAATTGATCAAACTTCTTCTGATACACGTCTTTAGCCAATATCTTAGCTTCATGGAGCTGCTCCATGTGCTTTCTATAAAAAGGATATATTTTTAAAGATTGTTAAAGAAAAATAATCAGTGGGCAATGCTACCGTGTCTTATTCAACTACAAATACAAGTAAAATTATAACACAAAGTAGAAGAATGATAGGAATAAGCAGGATCAAAAAGGCTTTAAGGGGGAAATATTCTCCTTTGTATGGCAGACAACATTTTTGTGTCTATCACCTGTTCTACTTTATGGAGAACTTTTAATATTCAGTAGGCTGCACAGGCATTCTGCTCAGGAGAATCTGAAGAGGGTAGGTACATTGGTGTGGGGGTGCTATCTGCATAAGCAAGTGCTATGGGATGGAGCCTTGTTTTCACAGTGAGAATGAAAATATTAAATAATATAGCATAACAAAATATGGCTCTATTCCGAAAACCTGTTGAGAAGGGAACATTCTGTTACAACAGATCTGTGCTCTGAACAGGCAGAGTTACTTCTGTTGGTTTTAGTGACAAAAGTAAATTTTACTATTCTCATCTCACTGGAGAAGGAGCACGATATTATGATGAGTCAAACAATATTGGCTTAATTAAGTAAAGGCAGAATTTGCCCTCACTTTCAAATTCCATTTAATCCAAATGAAGAAAATGGGTTTTGCACAAATGTAACTGAGGGCTGAGCTGGCTTGTAAAATTAATTTCTAGTGGTGATCTGTGTACCATGAAAAAAAGCCTTAACTTTCAGACCCTACAATAAGTTTGTAGTACTGGCAATTAGAAGCCAAATACTGTTTTACTTCTAAATTAAGTGAATTTACATGAAATCAGCAAGACAATAGTAAGACTAAAATTCTACATGGCCATTTATAGTGCCAGAGTGGGTAACAAAATTGGTTCTACACTTTAATCAGGTAACTCAGAATTGATTGCAAGCTGAACTTTGGGGATGCATTCAGACAAGCATGGACGTGCAGCATGTAGCACAGCAGACCCACCTGTGGCAGCACACACAGCACGTGCAGGCATGCCTCGCACTGATATCTTGCAGTGTGGGCAGGGGAGCAGGGGGTTGACCCCAGAGATACCACTCCAAGAAACAGTGATCTCCCAGGGTCAAAAAACCCACTCCAAAAAAAAGTAGGGCGGCACATGTGGCAGCAGTGTGTGCCGCCCAAAACCAGAGCCTGTCCAGCCAGAGCCACACTGTGGCTGCTGGTCAGGCCCCAGCCTCCGCTACCCAACCTGGGATAACCTGCCATGTTCCAGAGTGTGCATGGCATGGGCATTCCCCAAGGACAAGCAGCAGTGGTACAAGGTGTCGTGCTGCTACATGTCCCTGGGGAAACAAATGGCCACATTCATCTGGATGCGGCCTGATTGTCCACTAGGTGAAATAACGTTCTGTCCTTTGTGCCTGAGAAACACGTATGTCTTCAGATCATTGTCCTTAGTTACATATCCATCTGTATGCTTTGTATGCATTCTAGAGATAGAATATGCTGTTAGAATATTAATGTTTAGTTATTTTGACAATGGACATCATAGAAAACCCTACACAGAGTGTTTTAGTAACTGTTGAGGTATACATTTTTGTTTATGTTTATAAAAATTAACAAACTGAACTACAGAAAATGTCAAGAATACTTTTGCTGTTTGGCCATTTCTTTCAGTGCAGCCTCCCTTTCCTGTCTTCTGACTTCAGCTACAGCTTGCATCTTTTCCAGAGCACATTCCATCTGGACACGCTGAAGTTTGTGAGCCATGCGCTGTTCTGCAGCTTCAGATTCCCTCTTCAGTTCATCTTCCAGATACTGCTTCATAACTTTCCTTGTTTGCAACTCTGTTTCCTTAAAAGTAGTTTTAAATAGCAGGCAATAAAGTACTCTTCAATCTCCCATTAAGCCCCCACACCCATAAAGCTCAGAGGGAAAACAGCATTTCAATACATCACTGAAAGAAAACAGCCATAACTCATTGTATAAAACAGCTCATCTTCTTGTCCTTGTACACTAAGGTCTATAAAAAATGCTTAATAAACTGATGGCAAATGAATGAACTGTCAAATATTAGTAATTCTGAGATTTTTGCAAAAGCAAGAGACATCTTGGAGCACAGCCCAGGACTACAGAATAAATTCCCAGAGGACCTGAGGTCTATTGTAAATCTCACCACTTTCTATTCCAAATACCAGGATGATTTCTTTGACCTTCTGTATATAGGTATATAGGGGTGTGTGTGTGTGTGAGTAATGCTGCTTAATATGTTAGCTGGAGGTGTGCAGGTACTACAGTGCTGACAATATTTTAAGGACTAATAGCATCAATATATAAAACATAGAATACACAGAATATACTTATAGAATATATAACAGAATGTTGTAGAAACTTAATCACTGTTTGTAGTTGTTTCCCTTTATATTAATATTTGTCTTTGGAACTTAGGTCGATAGCGACCCACAAAAATGAAATCGAGTTTCTATACAAGAAAATATTGCAGTTTTCCCATTCAATTTATAAATGTTTGTATAATAACATACTTTCAAATGTTTCTTCTTTTAACTCACTTAGGCCCAAGCTCAACAAACAAGTTAAACACCTGAGCTTCCATGACTATAGAATGTAAGACTACTTAAAAGTGAGCCCATGTTTAACTGTTATGCTGAATTTAAAAATGATTTAATCATATGCTTTTAAGTGGTTTTCAAACTGATGCCCTACCACACATCTGTTACAAAGCAACCAGGTTTCATACAATAAAAAGAAAAGTACAAAACGCTACCCAAAAATCCCCACTGTTCCTTCTCCCCACCAAAAATCCTAAGTATGTGTCCAGGCAGACCATACAATTTAGTACAAGTCTAAACCCAATAGTCCAAGGCAAATTCTTTCACTCAACAGCAAATGTCAGACCCCAGCTGAACTGAGAAAAAGGGTATACAGAAACATAAATACTTCTTTTAACATACAGTAAGGACATGGGCAGATGGTCAAATGAAAGTATGTTAACAGGATGCTGGGGACTTATTCTGTAAAAACTGATGTGCACTAACTGCCTGGTCACATTTACCCTATGATAAATGAAAGTTAAACCATAGTAAGTCCCTCTCCTCTGTGTCCTGGACAGTAACTCACTTTAATTTGACCATTTGCCCATAAACTAGACATCCTGTATATAGTTAATAAAATAAATCAGTTACAAACTTGTACATTTCTACAGTAAAATATTTGGTATATTAAAAACAAAAATAATCACTCCCAACCTCTAATTCCTGTTTGTGCCTTTTTTTAAGGTATTCTACAAATTCGTTGTGTTCATCTGCTGCTCCCTCAAGGGCTTTTTCCAATGCATCTTCTTTTTGCATCTCAGCCTTTAAGAAAGGTCATAATTCAAACAGTTAGCTAAAATTCTGATTACAGGGCATTTGGACAAGGACCAGATGTTATATCATCGATAACTATTGTTTTCCATTTAAAAAAGAGAGTGGAATAATTCTAAATAAAGATGATGAAATGCCTTGTGAGTTTGTCTCATTGGACAAAATCAGTCATTGTTCTTTCACAGTGATCACTGCTAAAATGTTATTTGTTAACAATACTACCCATGTAGTGGAGTTAAGATAATACATCCATGATGTATTTTAAGTTATAGGGAGCTCCCAGTATCTCACATAGTACAGCATGGACAAAAGCTCGCAAATGCTGATACTATGGCCATGGTGCATTTCAGATACAAATGTTTAAGCAGATATAAACTTACTCTTCATAATGTTAACATACAGGTGTTGGAATATTTTTAGAAATATGCCTTGTTGAACATGAGGTTAACATTCACAAGCAGTTTTTGAATGCACAGCTTACTCTTAGCTGCAGTGAAATTAGTGGGAGTTTTGCTCTAGACTTTGTTTGGGCAGGACTTGTTATTTGTGCAGCAACAATTTTAGACTAGGGATACCAAACGTATGGCCCATGGATCAGATCCACTCAGTGGAGCCATACGATCTGGCCTGCAGGTTTCTGGACCAACCCTCCAAGCTATATGAGGCAGATGCCAGTCACAGCCCATGCTCTGTGTGTGGCACATGGGCTGATCCAGCGCTGCATGCATCACAAGGGGTCCACTCGGGGCATTGGCTACATACATCAACTCACCACAGCCCTGCATGCAGGCTCCAGTGTGCATGGGTGACCTGGGGCCCCATCTGGACTGGCACTGGAGCCAGCACAGGGCCAGTCTGGTGTGGCACTATATTGCAGCCCATGCTCTGGCTCAGCCCCTGTGCTGTGTGCAGCACCAGGTCCAGCCCACACACCACATGTAGGGCAAGCCCTGGAGTGAGGCTGGTACTTACTGTATGTATCATTCCAGCTGGACCTGGTGCCATAGATGTGGCATGCAACATGGTGGAGTTGGTTCCAGTTCCCATCTGGCCTGCAGACTGGGCCAGGTACCTTCCTCTGGCCTGTGGAGCCAGATGAGTTTGACACCCCTGTTCTGGACTTATTGAGTGCCTATATACAAGCAGCAAGGCTGCTCCAATGTGCTGTAATTACACTGCGTTGGAGCAGTGATTAATTGAGTCTGCTGCAGCATGCTAATTACTGCTCTCCAAAAGACTCCAGCGTCCAAAAGGCTCATTGAACAAGCTTTAAAGTGACCGTACCTCCATCTTTAAGTGCAGGGTTGCTCTGAGAGCTGCTCTAATTCAAGTGCACCTCCCTCCCCTATTCCCAGATCATGCGTATAAACATCCATTATTGCCAGTTATATAAACAGGCATTTGCAGTTGGTTAAAACACATTTAAACTCCAAAAATGGAATGATTCAATCAAGATTATGTGTTTTGAGCTCAAAGGACTTAATCCATAATAACCACATTATGATAAACATTCAAAAGACCTGAAAGGACTCATCAACCTAGACGGATAGTGGTATAACTTTGTTTACCGCAAGCCGGAGTTCCTTCTTCAGTTTTTCAAGCCGTTCTTGTATTTCTAACTCCTTTTTTTCATTTTGTTGTTGCTGAAGCTCTGCTCCAATTTCTATGTGCACAACAGAAATGGATCATGAACAACATGCTACATGTATAAAGAAAATTGTAAACTGTTTCTGACCCTCTGCTTTATTCACTATTCAAATAAAAATGACACAAAAATGTGAATCCTCACTTCACTTATTATCGCATACATGTATACACAGTGCTATAAGTGCCATGGTATATGCAGTGCTTTATACTCAAGGGCTTAGGTCTTGATCCAGTAAAGGACTTTAATGTCTACAGCTACACTTTCAGTTCAAGCAGAACTGAAGCTGTGCAGCTGTTCAGAATATAATCCCAGATTAAGTGGGCTAGAGAGAGAGAGCATGAATCTATAGCCCACTGGCTATGGCACTCATCCAGAGGGGAGGAATCTGAGAAAGAATCTGGGATCTGGTTCTTGTTCCCGTGACTGCTTATGAATTTTACATTGAACAGGATAAATATGTCTACAGCTCCAAAACATTACCACTCATGTTCTGGGCAGGTAAAAAGTGCGGTGGTTAGAAGACTTTCCTGAAGATGGCAGCATGGGAAACCTTTCAAACTGAAAGTAGCCCTGAATCCAAGTCTCTCACTTCCTAGGCAAGTGCTTCAACAACTGAAAGATCATTAGATCTTAATAAAAATACATGAAAAGGAATTATCACATGAAGCTACTTTCATTTCCCAGCCCAAACAAGCAGGTATTCATTTACCATTGCATTGACTGGGGCAACCAGACACAAATCCAGAGCAGAGCTTGAGCTCACACCTCTGGAGCCATGGTGAGATACCTTAGGCACACACTGTGAACAGTATCAGGAAGTTACAAATGTAGACATTCTCCCCACCTCAGTTGAATAAATGTGGTCTCAAACCTTTTATGGATCTATTCCTAATTTTTTTCTGAGAGAGAATTAATTTACATTAGGAAAATAAAGAAAATTAAAAGAGTGAATAAATTAAGTAATAGATTATTTTAAATTTAGTAATAGATTAATTTAAAAAGGAAAGGAAAATACTTCAAAACAGAGTATTTTAAGACACTCCTTAAAATGTCTCAATGTCTGCATCACCCACAGCTCCTGTACAGCACTGAACACATACTTGATACTTGAAATAAGTCTTTGTGTTAGTTTAAAACATAAGTACACCAAACTTTATGCAATTACTTTTTGTAAGTCATGATTGAATATAGGAAGCATAACTCCTATAATATGTAAAATCACTATTCAGAATATTTACAACAATAAGGCATATAACAGCTTAATTTATTGGTATATTTCTAACTCTTGCTATTAATACTAACAAATTAACATGTTTTCTTCCAATTTTTAAATGATTATTGAAGTATAGATAATTTAATTAGAAACTTAGAGGGGGTCTTATGTGAGAGTACAGTACTATCTTGAGTTATTCTGGCAGAACCTTGCTTATGAACTTTCCATAGCAAAGCTTGTAACTTTGTTTAACTATTAATTGAAAACAGTTATACTCAACATGGTTGTGACCAGTGTCCATAATCATTGTGAAGTAGTCTCTAACATAATTATTATTTTTTCTTTCGGCCATTTAAGGTTGCGGTCAATGGAAACTCTTCCATCAGTGGGATTTACATCAGGTTACTACTGGGTATCAAGCTAAGGTCCAGATACAGAACAAAGGCTTAAAAGCAGGCTCCACTAGGATTTGTGTAGGTATAAAGGATCCTGGGTGGATCCCACTGCAAGGTGAAGGACAGTATGATCCAAATATTTTTCTCCATCCATTTGAGCCTTACCAACCATTTTCAAACATGTGCATAGTCTCTTGTTCTTTACAGTGGGCAGATCTTTAACACCTTCAATTAATGCTGTTTACTTGAGAAAAATAGTTATTTGTTATAGCGTATTTACAGGCAGTCCTCAACTTACAATGCTTCAAGTAAATTTTGCATTTACAACATTTATAAATTGACACCCTGTTTCAAGTTCTGACATCAGTTTTGACTTTACAACACTTGATCTGATGCCAATCCACACCAGCGAACAAGTTCACTGTGTCACCCATCTCCCTGGAGAACATCTGTCCAAACTTCCTTGGATACTTTCTTTAAGGAAGAAGATGAGACTCCAGAAAAACCTGCAGCCAAGACTACTGAAAAGACTCCAGCCAAGAGCCCTTCAAAAAGTCCAACCAAAAGCCTTTGAAAAAGCCTAGCAAAGTCACCTCAGATAAGTCCTTCCAAATCAATGATTGCTATTTACAATATAAATATATTAATGTAGCTATATTACTCATCTATAATTAATTGAGTAAAAATTCTCAGGTATTTTTGGTGAAAATAGGGTATTGGGCCTTGGCTCAGGAACTATTTATAACATTGTTTCTTATGAGAAAATTGGTTCTGAGTTACAACCTTTTGACTTAAGATGCAGTTTTCAGGTACCAATTGTGTTGTAAGTCCGAGGACTGCCTGTATATGCATTAATAAGTAAGTATATTTTTCTCTGAGTGACCAGGGGCCATCAGACTTAAGCTGTAAATGTATCTGTGAATGTTGACAGTATGTGTAGAGAGCTACAAATTAAAAATTTGGAAACAAACTTACCCAATATATCCCGGTGCGTATAAAACCGTGTCTTGTAAGACTTATATTCCCGAATCCGTTCAAAGGTAGCAGGAGAAGGAGGTGGTGGTATAATTTTTGAACAAACAGCACAGCAAACAAAAGAGTTTAAATCTGGATTCCTAATCATAGCTGTATTCAAGTAATTTTCTCTAATTAAGGAAGTTGCTTAAATGTCAGAAATATACAATAGTTGGAATAAAATCAGGCCTCGTTCTTGACAGTAAAAGGATTACTTCCTCCCCAGAAAATGTGCAGGTCAGTAAAAACAGATTCATCCACCATTATTTCTTAGGGTATCTAAAAGATTTGCCTGCAGGTTAGGAACACCAATGCTGAGGAGCTCAATCACATGATGCAGACAGATGATGAGAAAAGCTTTATCATCTCACCTTTTGCTGTCTTAAAACAATCTCCTACCTAGCAACTGTTACTAGGCAGGACAAGCTTTGCTCACAAAAGCACTTTGGTTTGTGTCCGGTGTTAGACAGCATCTCAGCAGACTTTTCATTCGTTATTTAAAGAATGTCAATACTTTAAATTGACACCAAGCAGTTTAAAGGGGTTTTTTAAGTATGTAGTAGTGGCTTTTGTTTATAGGTTTGGCTTGCAGTGGTTTTGGTGAAGAGAAATGTCACTGCTGCTAATAATAATGAGAGGCCTGCTGTCTGAAAAAAGTCTCCATGTAGAAAATCATTTTGATTTATAGTTCCTGCCAGGCTAACTAATTTTTCTGTTAACTTCTCTTACTATCACTGAGAATGAAATCTACAGAAAAATGAGGAAACTAAAACACACTGATGCTATTTTCTTGCCTCCAGTACATGTACAAGCAGCTCTGCCGGGGACTGGTGAATGTACCTATTTTGCCACTCTAGAATTAGCCTGTATTAATCTCAATGTGCATACTGGTTTTACAGGACTTGGCTATTTAACATTTGATGAATGGTAACACTGTTCTTGTACTGCCCATCAATCCACTGTATGGCCACATCCAGACGAGTGAGCATGAGCCTGTTGCCGTGCTTCAAAGCAGTTTGAGATGCCACAATAGGCACACTAAAATAAAAACATGTTCCTCACGGACTCATTTTAATACCAGGAAATCCTAGTGTCAAAAAAATCCTAAACCCCACACTGGGAAAAAGCAGCGCAGGGCACGTGCAGCAGTAGATAGACCTAGGCTCTGTCCCAGATAAGCAGGGATGTGAGGGTGGGGGTCTGTGGGAGTGGCAGGGACTGTGTGGATGGGAGGGAACTCTGGGTGTGGGGGGCTGCTCAGGAGGTGTGAGTCCCCTACCTGCCTTCCTGCTGGCATGGCACACAGCTCCCACCACAGCAGCAGCCGCAGGCCATTGGGTGCTCATGGCCCGCTCCTGGCAGAGACCCAGTGCCACCTGTGCCACATGAAGCTGGCCCGGCCTGGCCTACTGGCACATGCCTTCAAGCAGGACCAGGCCAGCTTTTGCTGTCACTGTATGCTACAGTGCCCATACCACAGCCCAGGCAGCTGTGTGGTCTGGGTCTGGGTCTGGCATGCATGGAGACATGGGACTACAGATCTAAGGGGGCAAACGCTGTCTTAGGTGGCAGCAGGTCACAGCCAGGCATCAGGCCCCACTGTGAGACTGCTGCAGTGGGTAGAGGGTACAGAGGCCACTCTAGGTCAGGGATGCTGCAGCATCCACTGGCACAAGGGGCTAGCATCCCCATATACCAATTGGCCCAGTCTCAGAAGCTCACCAGAGCTGCTCCCCAGGGCAGCTTTCTTTACTGCTGGAGCCAGCACAAGTTCCCCAGCCTCTGCTGCCCCTGGCTGAAGATTTGGGAGGAGCTCAGCAGGGTCAGTTTGCCCCAAGTGGCACAATTTGCCCCAAAGTGCACGTTCATGCATGTGTGCTAAGGCACAAATCTCCAGCACAAATTTGTGCTGTTGCTATATGAGCTGCTGCAAGCACACATGCCTGAATGTGTGTATGCACCCTGTGGTCGCATCCAGATAAGCATGGCCAAGCAGTATGTGGTACTGCAAACACGTCTGCAGTGCCACATACCATGCTGTCAGCTGCTCTCTGTGCTGCAATGGGGTGCTGCTCATGCATGTGCTGCTCCATTTTTTTTTCCATGGATTTTTTTGATACCTGGATATCCAGAGGTTAAAAAAAAAAATGCAGAAAAACCCCCACAAAGCAGCACATGCATGGGACGCGCATGCAGCTGAAAAGTGGAGTCGGGCTGCCTGGAGCTGCACTCTGGCTGTCAGCCAGGTTCCATGCAGTAGGATCACCACAGCTGCAGCCCTGGGATGCCCCAGATAAGACTGCTGGGGCCAGCACAATGCTGGCCCCAGCCTCCGCTACTGCCCCCAGGATAATTTGCTGCATGCCAAAGCATGCATGGCAGGGGGATTCCCCAGGGTCAAATAGCTATGGCACAAAGTGTGCTGCTGCTACTTGTCCCCAGAGAACCAAACATCTACACACATCTGGACACAGCTTATGGGTTTTGTATTTGTCCTGTTTCCTCCATTTTCTGTATATTATCTGTGTATTATTAAGGGAGTTCTTCTTAAAGTAATTGCTAAGAATAAATAAGGATGAACCTTATCTGAAAAAATAAAAGCGAGGCTGAACATTCCTTCAATCTACAGTGTTAGGTTTTGCTTAGCTAATTAGTTCTAATTCCAGCCAATGGACACCACCTCCACCAAGTAACCTTCTCAGACAAGCTCCCCCCTAACACAGCTATGCTGGGACTTGCAGTTAGTTAAATAAAAACATCCTCTCTCTCTCCATTTTCATTTATTATTTTCTATTATTTATTTATTTATTTAGCTCTTGATGTTAAATGATACTCTGCACAAATCACTGGCTTAAAGGGTTGTGTATCAAAAAGCGGCTGTGGGGTGTGGCAAGAATTTGGTTTGCAGTCAGAAAGGTTAGAAAGTTTGTCGCCCAAATGCAAGCCTGTTAGAGATATTTTTGCTCCCTAAAACTAGAGCATCTGCTAGGCTCTGTATAAAAGTTATACTTCTACAAAACACTGTTAAATAAATACTATTTATTTAAAGCCCTATTTGCAGGGGAACACTGGTTTTGAAGTCATTTTACAATAGTTTCAAATAATATAAGCCTAACATATTTTAATTAATTGAAGAACCAGACATCAAAACCCACATCGTGCATTTAAAAAGCAAGGGTTCTTCTTGTCTTGTAACTGAAGAAACCAAGTGTTACCCTCCAGGGTAAGCATTTGATGACTCTGAATACATGAACACACTATCTGGAACTCTCTTAGGCAATTGGTTTTGAAAAGTATTCCTTTTGTCATTCAAAACGCATTTTTTTCTTTATTTGCAAGCTCTTGGATTCTTGGATTTGACTCAAGACTACAATATCATGAGGTATCCAAGAGCCTACTGAAAATTATGCTTTCAGAGATTACATTTATTTATAATTTGGGAGACTATATTAGAATAATTGCATTTTTAAAAACTCTCTCTTAAATGCATCCACTAAAATCAGTGGATCGACTAAAATGACATGAACAAGTTTTCTCCACAAACTTTTTATAATTTTATTTAAAATGTCTCTAAGTGTATTCCAACATATTTATTTAGTTGAAATAAGTACAATTGTATAAGATGGTAAAAGCATGTACTCTTAGATATACAACACCTTTTATAGGATTTTTTCCCTCAGCAGTACATTTTATAATAATTATCTGGTTTAAATTCAAACTGGCTGGCTACTTCAAGTTGAAAAATATTCAGCCCAATGGTTCATCTACTCCTGAAGATAAGGCTAGGAAAGAAATTGTTCTTCCGTGTAGCAGGACACTAAGTTTCCTGCTACTGAGAAAGCGCAGAGGTGCTGGTTGCCAGGGCAACGGGAGGCACCAAACCACCCACACCTGCCAGTGGTCAGGGCTATAAGGGGCAAGGCCTGGCTTTTAGGGTGGGGGAGGGAGAGTGTGAGTGCAGTTGAAGTTGAGACTAGAGGCAGTTGCTGATGGGTATCTAAGACCGAAGGAGCTCCCTGCCGGAGAGAAAGAGAAGCTCCTGGAGCATGATGCGAGGAGAAGCCTGACTGCGGGTGCTAGTTGCAGAGAAAAGGGTAGCAGCTCTGAAATGGCTGAGCAATGTCGGTACAGCCAGGTGGCTTAGGTCTGAGTTATAGCCAAGAAGCTTGAGTTTGTGTTGCAGTTTGTTTAACCCTGGTGGTTTGGGTGAGGCTATAAGGGGATGGAGGAGGCCTCGTAGGGGACTCACGGTAGAGTGAGGGCATGGAGTTCTGTGGTACTGACTCCAGCTCCAAAGAAAAGCCCTGTGAGGAGCGCAGCCCTGCAGAGAGGCCCCAGAGAACCCCAGGAGAGGGGCAGCATTGCGGAGAAGCCCCAGTGAGAAGGGCCTTCTCTGTACTGCTGCCCTAGTGAGAGAAGGCCCACAAGGCTTAGATATGCAGGACCCGGAGCAGGATAACTGTGGCCAAGTGGAAGAGAGGTAGCCTCCCTATAAAAACACTTATCATCAAAGTTGTGGCAGCTGAGAATAGGAGGATGCAAATCCAAAGCTTGTTACAGTAGAGGAGGCGGCAAGGGCTAGCATGGTGACTCTGCTATCCTCCTGTTACATTCCCAATTTTACAAATCCTGGTGACTTTTATTGAATGCCTAAGTACCTCCATGCTTTGCAGCAGACACTTTGATTTTGGCTGAGGCATGCAGACTCCATCAGAGATATGCCTTTTGCCATCCCTGTTAAAAGTCTACCCACATTTGGGCAAGTTGCCGTGTTCTGAAAAATAAGTTTGCACATGCTCAGTAGATATTTAGTAGTTTTTAGCAAACAGATTCCCGAAGATTCTGTTCATGTTGGATATACTCCAGGGTGGAATGGAACAGGACTTCCCCTGTAATTGTTGCACTTGGTTGATGTGGAGTGGATCTGATTAGTTCCAGGTCAGACAGAGCTGGGAGTGTCTCATGGACCCTCCTGCTGGGCCTACAGAGCAGGGGTGAGCAAAATGCAGCCCATGGGCCAGAATCAGCCCACCAAGCCAGTCCATCTGGCCTGCAGGGCCCCTAAAAAAAATTATAAAATTAATATTCATCTCCTCTGGGCTGACTGAGGGACAATATTACATAGTCATATTCCCAAATCCCAGCACCCCCTCCCATTTTCCCCCACATCTCTTTTACTTCCTCAATCCCAGGATCCTTGTTCTGTAATTTTGTCCCTCAGACTTTACTGGTCTGGCTTTTTTTCTGTCTGTACTCAAATGAAGCAGCTTTCTTCTCCATGCTCTACAGCAGGGGCAGGCAATTATTTTGGGCGGAGGGCCACTTACTGAGTTTTGGCAAGCCATTGAGGGCCGCGTGGCAGGCAGCCGGGGCAGATAAATATTCATTTTCTAAATTTTTTAGGGGCCCCGCAGGTCAGATAGAATGGCCTGGCAGGCCACATCCAGCCCCTGGGCTGCATTTTGCCCACCCCTGAGCTAAGGGATAACACCCTCAAGAAATCTGCAGGTAGACATGAGGTAACAAGATAACAGAGCAAGGACACAAGGGTGAAAAAATAAATAGCACTTGTCCACCAGCTGAATAGTATCCAGCCACCATGAATGGTATACTGAAGGCAGCTGGTGGCTTGTAGGGCAGGGGAACAGCAAATGAATTCTGGCAAGGAACACTCTCCCATAGACCTTACATGAGACAGAAGTGAAGAAGGAGGCAAGATAGCCCTCGCTGCCTTGGACAACATGATGAGGCTGTGCCACTCTGTGCGCTAGGCAAGCATGAGGAAGTTCACTTCGTCCTTTCTGCTGTTTAGAGCTGATGGAAACTGTGCAAGGTGGTCACCTCTGCCAACGATACGTGGTTGCCATGACAAGTTTGCAGGTCTGGAGGAGGTATAAAGACTGGCAACTCGGGGAGATCTGGAAGGAGACAAGAAATTATTTTGGCCATAAATAGCTCTCGCAGAAGGCAAAAGAAAGAGTGCATCAGCATGCTCTTTATCAGACTCCTAGCACTCTAATGGATTCACTGCTATATTCAAGAGGAAGGAGCAAGGCATACTCACAGACCCAGCCAGTTATATGTCCAGTTGGGTCCAGATTATGATTGCACAAACTCAACTCTAACATCTAATTTTGAACTCTTGACTGTGCATCCTTAATATTGACATCATTTTGCTGGTGAAGTTATTTTTAAAATGTATTTAAGTTTCTGTATATAACATGTAATCTATCTACACATTAATAAAGTATCCTGTGATTTTCAGAATGCCCTTTACTTAGATCACCTTGATTCCAATGACTTACATTAAATTGTAAATGGTTTTTCAAGCTAGCTTTGAATGGATTTTTATTTTTCTATAGTATTTGTTCTCACAGCTTTTTTCACTAGAAATAAGTCAGCAGAAATACTTTTGTCAGTATTTTACCAAATATTTTAAAATGCATTTATCAAATATTTTGCCTGTTTAAAACTAGGTAGTTGCAATACTAAAAGTACAAATTTTTGCAGCTCATCCATTACTTTTCCCCCACAAATGGTATGCCTTGAATTAAAAGGCTGTCCTTATTTTCAAAGGAAATTATGGTTCAACTCATCTTGCTATTACAGAAATTTAAGGACATTTAATGACCAGTTTTCACATGTTAATTATGCTTCTTCCCAACACAAATTCTAAGCACCAGAGGCAATAGTTCTTAACAATAATTTTATTACTGTGCATATCTTTATATACAATTTATAGGTCTACACATGGTATTTCATAATCATAATGCAACTTAATTGGATTAAATTTTAAAAGAATAATTTATTCATTATTTTAAAAACTGAACAGGGGAAAAAGCACTCGGGATACCGGCTTGTAAAACTGATTCAGATCAATACATTCATAAAGCTTACTGCCAGTCAGTTTATGAATGTTTGCCCTGTTAAGAAACGTAACTTGATGTTAGTTATCAGTTCTTTAATCCCACTTGGAAGTTTTCCTTCTCATAGACCTGGTTCCTTCACTGTCAATAGCTTCATAGAGGTCTTTTTTATTCTCTTGTGTTGCATGTAAGTAACCAATGTAGGCCACACATAGTGTAATTGTTATGAGTCCAAATGCCATTATAGGTTTGTTCTGTTTAAAAAAAAAAAAAAAAAAGCAGTTAACACAAACTTCAGTCAAAAATGAGGCTGGGGTTTTTTTTTTATCGTGTACATCAAATTCTTAACACCTTACCTGCAAAGTGACCAGTAAATTTTAAGGATATTAGTACTAGTGCCCTTTTGATACTTAAGCAATTCCCTTCAAAACGACAACAGACTTGACTTTTTCCAGGAATTAAAGTATTTTTCTATAAAATGCTACCTAGTTAAAAAAAAAAAATAACTAAAACATTCCTTCCCATCCCCTTTCTGAGGCCCCAGTGTGGATCATATATACTATCATGGATCAACCAAAAGCAAAATTCCTAAGTGACAAGACCAGTTGATTAACATGTTAAATCTGGATACTGTTGGGACAATAACTCTGATCCTCTCAAACAAGTTTTTACTTTTTTTCCCCTGCAAAAACTCCTATAAATTATTGCCACATCCTATGCTTTACTGAATGCACCAGAGAATGTGCAACCTCATTAATGTTGCTGGACTATGCCGATAAACATTAGCAGTTAAGTAGATGATATTCTGCTTAAGCAAATTACAGCAAAGAACATTCACTGAATTATTCCAGTTATGTCAGTAACCCATACAAATGCATGTTTAAAGTAATTTTCCACAATACCTTCTTAATGAGATTGTTTTATAAAGCTGTATTAGAAATAATAGCTAAACATTTATTTTTTCTGGATATTTTTCCAGCCATTATATTTTGTTTAAAAGCTACTGCTTTTAACATATTAACTCCCTGTTGGGGGGGGGGGGGCATCTAATTGGTGCCAGAAGATAACAGCCTCTCCTTTCTGCACAGCCATCCAAAGCTTGTTAGCATTGCAGAGGCTGCTGCCAACACCATGTCATTAGGTGTATCAGATCAGCAAAACCTGCTGCATGGCTACTCATTGCTGTCTGCAGCTGTATTTTGTTTGGTGATAATCTGGCTATGTCACCTAAGAGAAAAGTAAGGCCTGAAAACGTGTGTTAACTGGTTCTAAAAGTTCTGTAAAGAGAAGTGGAAATGTGTGCTAGCATGGAGACCTTTAAAAAAATAAAATGGCCTAAATTAAAGGAACCCACACCCCCTTCATATTTTAAAAATAAACATTTTCTTAAAACTTTAAAAAGCTGAGAACCCCTTTTCTTTACCCTGTTAAAACAGAGAAGAGAGGCTCCCTGTTACTAAAAATATTGACTCTCAGGATGCCAATATCCCTCTGGAGTTTCTTTGACCTTACTGGGATCAGATGCAAAATAGTCCAACAATATACAGGAGGAAATTAAAGCCATGTTTACACAAAGCTATGTCAAGTGCTCAGAGAAAAAGTATTTTTAGTGATGGCACGCACAGGTCATTTTTGTAAAAAGATCAGTTATTAAAGCTCAAGTCAGAAGTGCCTCTTGAAACAGTCTCTGAGTAAGTGTCTTACAGGTTTGATGAAGAGCTCGGGGTTCACGGCGCGGAACAGCGTGGTGGTTCGCACACCCCGGAGTCCCGGGCTCCGATAGCCCCTTTCCTTGGGAGCTTCGTTTGGGGTGCTCGGTGGCTCAGAAGCTGAGGGCATCTTGACCCACGCTGAACTGTGCCCTAGGAACAAAACTCAAAATAAATCTTCAAAACACAGCGCCACGTCCTCCTCTGCCCAGCCCATCCATGCCAACCCCCAATCTTTCGCTGAAGCAAGTGACTGCTACTGCCGTTCTCCATGTTTTGAGGGAGCAGCTCTGCCCTGCCCCTGGGGTGGAGTGGGGGCACTGCCCACAGCTCCTCTCAAGCCTGCCCTGCCCCAAAACGGTCCTTGGTTGCTCCAAAACCCTCGTCTTTTTTCTGCTGGAGACACTCGCCCCAGCCAGGGCTGATGGGGCAACGTGGGGCTGACCCATAATACCAAGCAGCGTGTCGGAGAATAGCCAAGCCCCCGCCCCACCTCTACGCTCAGTGAGACCTCCGGGGCAGGGGCAGACCCCTCCCCCATCAATAGGGTCCGCGCGGGAGGAGGGGGGTTGCACACGACACGCCCCGTTCCGTTCCGTGCCGCACCAGCCCCTCGCGCCCCCTGCTGGGGCTAGGCCGCCAACCAAGCCCCACCCTTCTACTGCAGCGCGGGGTGACGGGACCGGCCCGACACGTCAGAGGGCTCGGCCCTCCCTGGCCCCGCCTCCTCCCTCTCGGGTCCTAGCCAATAGCCGCCCAGCGGCCCCCTCCTCCCCGCGCCCAATCAGGAGCCGCCTTACGCGAGAGGCACGTGCTCAGGGGCGGGGTGGGTGGATAGTGGTGGCGTGGTGACGTAAAGCGGAACGTTGTAACGCCGCGCGGCGTTCTTACAGTCTGGCTGTGACGTGGGGGGTGGCAGAGGTGTAGGTCCGGCTGTGTTAGTAGTGAGTTTCTTAATCAGTAAACGAATTAACGATCTTGTTGCTCTCGTTGCAGCTAGAGCGCTGGGAAACATGTTCTCTTTCCGGAGAGGGCGGCTGGAGGGGCCTGCGGGCACCCTCCAGCACCGGGGGGCTCCCTGGGTGACGGGCATCCCTGGCCATTCGTAGCGCCCAGGGGGACCCCGCATTCTGCGTGACCCCTCCCGAGCACCGCTTCCCCTGGAGCCATAAGCAGGTCTCGAAAAGGGGGGACCCTGCACAGGCACAAACAGGAATGTGACAAGACGTTACCAGGACTTTGTCCAAGGCAGGTGTTCAACTGCTGGGGAAACGCCAGGACTAGGCCTGTGCGGGTGCTGGCAGAGCTGGGGCCATGCAGATTGTTTCTGTGACAGGTTGTACCTCTTAGCTGTCCAAACAGTGTTAGGCAAGCACCTGGCGGTCCCTGGGTTTGCAGCCCAGGCACATCTTCCAGCCCTCTCGCAGAAGCTGTACAAATGCAAACATCAGCCAGGGCAAGTAGCCCCAACGCATTCACCTTGAACAGGTTTGGGGCCAATGTCCTATTTCAGGTATTTGGGCCTGAATTCTTGATCTTCAGCTCCGCTCTATAACCCACTTCAATCATGACCACACTCATCAGACTTTTCTGCCTCGCTTACAACAAGGCTGGACGATTGTTTAGTCTGGCGGAGAGAAGACCGAGTTGGGTTTTGATAGGCAAGAGTTCTTACAGGTGATATATTTTATTGGACCAACTGCCTGGCTGGGACAGACTGAAATGTGGCAAGAGTCTTCACCTACCTGAAGGGGGATGATAAAGAGGATGGAGATAGATTCTTCTCTATGGCTGTAGGGGACAGGACTCGAGCTGCAGCAGAGGAAATTTGGGTTGGAGATTCAGAGGAACTTTCTGACCATGAGTGCCATTACCCATTCACGGTAGCACTAGTTTCCCACAGTTAAAATGCAACCAGACTTGCTTTCAAGCAGTTTGGCACATGTTAAATGCCCTTATGGTGTGGCAGTTGTTCCCTTTCAGGCAAAGGTCATCTCCAGGGATCCAGGTCTTCCATTTCTCATGGTAAAATAGAACCCCCCTCACAAAGATTTCCCCAGCTCGCTTTCCCCCTGGAGCCTTTGAAGTAAGTGGGGCTTGCAGGGGGCTGGGGTCAGCTAAGGGCTCCCTCCAGCACTGCTCAGGGGCTGCAGGAGTCGGGAGGTGGTTTCAGAAAGCCCCACATGAAGGGCTGGGTGGGAAGCTGCACACGGAGGCATGAAGTCACGTATCACTGGGCTGGGCAGGCTCCTGCTTGCCTCCATGAGCTTCTTTCTGCTGGAGTGCTGGAATCCCCACATGGTTATGCACAGCCTGCCCAACCCAATGGTGCATGGATTCTTGTCCACTCACTATCGGGAAGGTACCCATGGAGGCATGGAGCCTACCTGGCCCTATGGTGCATGGCTCGTACCTGTAGTGCCACAATCCGCATGTGCTGGCATGAAGCCAGTCCAGTCTGGTCCAGAGGTGTGCGTTAGTGGGCAAGGCTGGCTCCATGCCAGCATGTACAGGCCCTGGGACTCAGCCAGATGCATACACCACTCGGGGCTCTAATGTGTAGACTAATATCTACACATGCACGCAAGATTTGGGGTTTTAAAAAATCTGAAAATGTGATTTTTATTTATTTATTTAAATTGGAGAAAATCAGGATCCCTGGACTCATCTCCTAACACATAGTAACCTTAATAGGTTACTATATTTCCATGATTTGCAACTGTTGCCAGGAAACTTGTGACAAGGCCCTGTGGGGGTGGGTAAGCAGCAGGACAGGCTATCTAGAGAAGCTGTAGGATCCCCATCCCTGGGAATTTTCAGAATCTGGTTAAAGTAGACCGACATTTGACTAGGTTGGCTTAGTGCTCTTCTGCCCTGCTTTCTGAGAGCTTTTAGTCAGGGATGATCCTACTTGGAGCAGGGGACTAAATGATCTCATAATGTCCCTTCCAGCCCTGCTTTCCTGTGATTGTAATAATAAAACAAGCTAACACCCCTGTTGCTTTGTTGTTTTCTTAAATATTTTCTTTTTACGTTTTTTCCTTTACTTATAAGGAAGGCAATGATCAAACTGCTTGCTTTCTTTTAAATGCCATTGTGTGCAAATGCTACTGACCAATTGTCCACTGCAAAGCCAGAATCTAAATTCTGACCACAAAAAAAGTTATCTTTATTATTTGTAAAAATAACAGAGTGGGAGGGAAATATTTTTGTACTGGGGAGGAGTCAGTGGTACATCTGTGCTTTCTGTCAATATTTAACTCAACACACCACCTGCTAAGCTCATAACTATTGTTTTATCAACACGTTGTTCAGCAAGTTCTGTGTTGAATTCATCAAGCAGCAAAGAAATTCAGTATTAAGTAAAGATTACTATTCTCATTTCTCTTCCTTTTTTTAGGTATTTCTATATCTGAGGAAAATTAATATGAAGCGTTTGGATACATCTCTGTGTTAGTAAGGTTGCTCTGTTTTCTTGAGGTGAGGGGGAGAAAGAAGATTCTGTGGTCATCCAGTGCTCATGCTTCACACTTCTGCCTCTGTGCTGACACTGTACATGTAGAGCAATGAGAGTACCACAGTGAGATAAGGATATGACTTCACTACTCAGTTGATCAACTCTAACCAGTATTTTAGTGCTCCCCTATTTCCATACAGAAGAACTTTTGCCTTATGTTTTGAAATGCTCTAAAACAAGGGGTCATTTGAACCCTGGCTGCAGCAGGCAGGCTGCAAACAGCTGCACTAAGGTCTGGCCCTGGCACCAGATCCATGGTGGTCACAGGTGCATGCATGCCTCAGAGCACATGGCAGGGAATGGGCTGGGGCAGCACAACCCTGGTCCCTCCCATGCCATCTGCCCAGAGGCAGGCATGCACCCACCACCAGCAATGAAGACCCAGCTTCCAGCAATGAAGATCTGGCTCCCCCACTGTCTGCCTCTGGAACACTAAGTTGAGGTGTAGGGGTGCTTTTGTCACTCCAGCCAAAAACATTGCTGAACCTTGCTCTAAAAACTCTGACTGGCTGATGTAGCTGGTGAGGTGGGTTAACACCCCAGTAACACAGCAACCATCAATCAGGTTGACTCCTAAATTTTATTCCTGGTTTTGTTATGCATTTCCTTTGCATTTCCTTTGTGATTTTTGGAAAAGTGACTTGGTTTTCCTATCTATAATATGGGTGCAATTAGTATACTGACGGGAAACTTAATTTAGTTTATCGTTGTCCATTTGTGGAGATGCTTTGTAAGTAATAGAATTATAAAATTTGCAGTCAGAATCTATCACTGCATGAG
This sequence comes from Caiman crocodilus, assembly GCA_030014935.1. Lineage (NCBI taxonomy): Eukaryota > Metazoa > Chordata > Crocodylia > Alligatoridae > Caiman > Caiman crocodilus. Next base: position 65,647,448 of record JAGPOW010003642.1, on the reverse strand, counting down.
AAGTAATTATAAGAATCTCTCTGTCTTACAGCTTCTGACAAGAACAAAGTTATGACAGGTTTGTTTTTATCTAAACTAAGTCACCTAGGACTGCTCTGCTGCTGTTATGCAGCACACTGTGGCAGCTCAGAACCCAAAGCAGATTTTCCCATTATAAAAGCTCATGTCCTTGAGCTCCTTAAGCCACAAGGGCATCATTCTTAGCAGCAAGACATGGCTTGATCAAGCCTGACACTCCATCTTCCAGACATCAATAGGACATAATTATCCAGCATCACTGTGCCTCACCACCCAACAACTCCTGATTGCTTCAAACAGGAAACAAGATGAAAGTTAAAGATAGGCTTTGAACTAAAAACTCCATCTTAAAGTACAACTGACCATTATATTAAAATGGATGGATACCCAGTTACAGATCTATTAGGGGTGACGGAGCACAAATACTTTCCACACAAGCATCAGCTCTGTGGTAGTTATGTGGGTTGCAGCATAACATGAGTCACACTCAAATGTCAATCTTTTTCTCATATAAATGTGTGTCACCAATGAAGGTTATTTTGTTCAGTTTCTATGATTTTTATACTGTGCATTTGACCCTTTTAATTAATGTTGTGTGTTTGTGACTATTGGAGTGTGTTTTGCTTGTGATGAGCCCCAGTCAAGTCTGTGGGGTGAGACTGAGGATCAGGGAAGGCCTTTTGTAAATAAAATCATTGTGAATTATTTCTACTTCCTTCAGTTAATTGGGAAAAACCTAAAAATGTCTGACAGTTGCACGTAAAAATATTGCCTTAAAGAAATAGAAGATAAACACAAAAGCTACTAGGTAGACTGAGGTGCTATTGGGAGACGATTTGTTGCTCAGTTTACTCATCCTGTCAGTCTCTACAGCCCCTAGCCTGCTTCTCAGCCATTACCAGGCATCTGTGTAACTCCCACTGAAATCAATGACAATTTTGTACTCATCCAGACTCCAGGCTATTCTTGTTTGGGTCCAGCCAGGGATAATCCAAATTAAGTTTAAAGCAAGTAATTGTATTAATAATGAGAGATTTTAACTTCTGTTTTTCTATGTATATATTTATGACTGTGATGTTGGTGGTCAACCACCTTTGTTGATGGGAAACCGGTGGAGTAAAGTGCTCAGCTTTGCCTACTAATGAAGATTAAAATAGCTCTTCAAGCAATTGTTCTTCAAACAGAAATCAATTGAACTGGATTTAATTCTGAAAACAAAAAGTGCTTTGTTCAGTCCCACTTTCATTTATGGTCGTCATATGTTTTGTTTGAGATGTGAGACTAAGTCAGAAGAATACCAAAACATCTTGCTTGAGTGGAAAATCAGGTTTCTATTGAGGTGAGAGGGATCCACAGGCCTGACTTCTCCTTGTTGTTCACTACATGGAGAGTTAAATAATTTCTGTGCCAGATATTGTAGAAATGTTCCCTTCTTATAGTCCTCTAGCCCTGCTACCACTGATGTGAGAGAGGGAGGACTCCAGTTCTCAAGAGCACGTGGAGGGCAGGAACACCACAGGACAAGAAATGGGTCAAAGAGGCAAAGTTACTTTTTGGCTCTGAACACTTTATAATCTCTGCTGGTTGTTGAACCCCTTGTGCTTGTCTCTAACTAGATAAACATCCCATTTAAAGGAGGGTTCATCATCATGCATTCATTTATTACATTAGATTGGGTTGGGGACCCAATGTAGTAGTGTTTCCAATGAGGCAATTTAGCACTTATGCATCAGGTGAGAAGATGTTATGTTTGTTTAAAATACCCAGACTACTTTAGCTCTGTCCCATGGCAACACCAGGGGATTGCCAGCCATTTATGCTTAGTCCAATATGATCTTTGCAGTCCTAAATTAGAGTGAACTGACTTCTAAAGATAAATTAGAGGGTTTTTTGCCTAATTTTTCCTTTCCTCCTGATGTCATGACAGCAGAGTTATGTGGTTGTTTGGAGGCATTTTATAGTTTAACATGGTTAGATTTTTTCTTAAAGGTTAAATTCCTGGGTTCATAAGCTTATTTCTCAGCTTATTACAGTGTCTCTATGCTATTCTTGCCCTTAAATTATTCATAGTATCATAGTATCTAGGGTCAGAAGGGGCCTAGAGCAGGCCATCAAGTCTGACCCCCCACCAATGGCAGGAACGAGTGACAGGGTCACAGGATCCCAGCCAAGTACCTATCAAATCTACTCTTAAAGTTGCCCAAGATAGGAGCAAGAACATCTTCCCTAGGAAGCTGGTTCCACATCCTAGCCACCGTAACTGTGAAGTAGTGCCTCCTAATGTCCAGCCTAAACCTGCTCTCCAGTAACTTGTGACCATTGGTCCTAGTTACCCCTGGTGGTGCCCGGGAAAAAA
>JAGPOW010003642.1:65587139-65644974 GCA_030014935.1 Caiman crocodilus | reverse complement strand
CCGCTGCAGCTTCTTCCTCTCCTCTGGTGTCCCCACCTCAGCCCACAGTTTGGTGTCATCAGCAAACTTGGATAGCTTGCTTTCCACCCCCTCGTCCAATGTATTATTGATACATATTCCATCATCTTTTTAGTTTAATGTAGCTTTTATCTGGGAAATTATGACTATCGTGGTTAGAAACAAGGTACGTTATTCTGTTAAGAATTCATTTACAATAGAATTAAATCAGGCTTTTTGCTTATTATCTATTGTAATTATCAACATCACATAAGAGTCTGCCTAAAAATTAAAACCACAACAGGAAGCTCAAGATTAGTTTTTTACAAAATAATATAGAAAATATATACTTATTCCTTTGCTCATTTATTATAAATTATCTATTTAATTCACATGAACATAAGCACTCCATTAAAAATCAAGTTTATAGGCTCTGTTGCAGCCCTTCTTTTAGCTACCAGTATCAATGTCATAAAAGAACTTTATAGACTGTGGAGTAATCAAAATACATTTTAATACTACTATCTTGATTTCAGTCATTTAGGAAAACCATCCAGATTTTTACAACCGGAAGATAGAGCTAAATGTGTATGCATTACAATGGTAGCAGGAACAGTGTGTTCCCAATAGTATATTAATATTGCCTTATTAAGCAAGACAACCCACAATAAAAACTTAGTATGGAATGTCAGAGAGCAAGTATCTTGGATATTAGAAGCTGAATTAGTTCTGGGAGCTGGGGAAGCAGTTTCAGTCTTTACTTGGGGGTTAAACTTAATGTAGAAGGGGAAGCAGCATATGCTTGGAAATGAAATAATTGTCTACTAATGAAAAAAACCAACAGCTATTCTGTGTTTTGCGTGAAACCTTGTTGAAGCCCATGGGTATAAACAGAGAGATAAGGCAACAAGGACTCTCCAGAAATAGCCAGCATGTAGTACAAGCTTAGAAAAAGCAGAGGGAGATTTTGGGCTAAGAGCTGGCTGGAAAGAAGCTGAGAATGATAAGGAAAGAAATAAGCTGTCATTGATTGAACACAAAAGGGATAAGGGAAACTGAAGATCATGCACACATTCTTTCTAAATAAGCCAGATTGCATCAAACATTTGATTCCATTATTAGTTTCATCCCCTAATAGAAACAACCCCTAAAAGACAGAATATTGGCTAAGACCTTGGGTCAAAAGGAATAACAGCTCAGACAATGAAAATAATAAAAACTGAAATAAAGATGTAGACCAGGGGTGTCCAATCTTTTTGAATGCGGGGCTGGATCATGAACTTTTTATCACCCAGTGGGCCGGCAAGCCATATTCAAACACCCTCTGTCCTGGGCCAGAGAGACCCTGCTTATGTAGCCCTACAGCACCTGCCTGTTACTGCAAGGTTCATGGTAGCTGCTGGTGGGCAGGGGCAAGAGGACCCCATTCTGCATCCAGCCAGCTACTGCCCCAGAGACTGAAGGGAAGAAATAAATACATCTCCATCCCCCAAGTAGTGCAGCCCCACGAGCTGGAGCTGCCTGAGGCGGGCTGGAGCAAGGCAGCTGCTTCACCACAGCCCCTCACCCACCTGCCCACATGGCCCCGCTTACCATGGTGCCTGGCCGCCTGCGCACACAGCTCAGGTGGTCTCAACACTGCAAGCCTGGAGTGCGGGGTCTGACAGACATCGGCTCCCGCTGCCTCACCCCGCAGAGGTCATACCAGCACCCTGCCTGCCGAGGCCCCCTCATGCTGGCTTCCCACATGCTGCTGGAGACGGAAGGAGGCTGGATAGGTTGGCACCAGCCAGCAGAAGCAGTGGCGGAGCCATGTGTTGCTTGGGACTAACCGGTGCAGGCAGGGGGAAAATGCTTTTTTCCGGGACATCGTGTCTCCATGTTTCACTGGCCCCCCCACACTTCCCCAGTTCCCTCTGCTCAGCATTGGCTCCAGGTATGGCCTGCTGCCCCCCTGCATGTCTCCGGCCATCCTGGTACCTGGAGGGCCCTGCTCCCAGGAGAAGTGCCGGCGGCCCTGAGCCTGGCTGCGGGGGAGGCTCCATGCATTAGGCTTGTTGGGTGCCCAGAGGCAGGCACTTACTGGGCCGTGCCACCCCCAGGTGCCTCAGGCAGGATGCCAGGGCCAAGCAGACCCTCCCCAGTGGCCTGCCGCAGGCTCCAGTGGGGAGCAGCAGGCCGGAGGCTTGTGGGTGGACTTGGAGGCGGCTCCATCCACTCCATGCGCTGTGCTCAAAGTTACCTTTTGGAGCCCAGGGACAGGTACCTGCTAGGCCCTGACACTCCCAGGCGCCTCGGGCAGTCCCATTGGGTGAGGCAGACCCTACCCGGAGGCTCCAGGCGGGAAGCAGCAGGCCGGAGGCTTGTGGGTGGACTTGGAGGTGGCTCCATCCACTCCATGCGCTGTGCTCAAAGTTACCTTTTGGAGCCCAGGGACAGGTACCTGCTAGGCCCTGACACCCCCAGGTGCCTCGGGCAGTCCCACTGGGTGAGGCAGACCCTACCCGGAGGCTCCAGGCGGGAAGCAGCAGGCTGGAGGTTTGCCTGGTGGATTCAGAGCCAGCTCCATTCACTCCATGCGCCATGCTAACAGTTACCCATTAGAACCTGGGGGCAGGTGCCTGCTGGGCTCTGCTGCCCCAAGGCACCTTGGGCAGTCCCGCCGGGCTGGGCAGCCCCCTCCTGGAGGCTCCAGGGGGGAAGCAGAAGGCCAGAGGTTTGCCTAGTGGACTTGGAGCTGGCTCCATTGACTGACCGGTGCAGGCAGGGGGCCGCTTTTCCTGGCCAGTGCTGACCCAGCTGGGTCCATCCCATCCGGAGCAGCATGTAACTGAAGTCGGCTTCCCACGTGCTGCTGGGGATAGGAGGAGCCCGGCCGGGTCTGCACTGGCCAGAAGAAGCAGTGGCGGAGCTGTGTGCCGCTGAGGATGGGATGAGCCTGGCCAGAGCATCAGGGGCTCAGCTGCATTTTCCCTCTGCCTGCACCGGTCAGTCCTGAGCAGCACACGGCTCTGCCCCCACTTCTGCTGGCCAGCGCTGACCAACCCGGGCTCCTCCCATCCCCAGCAGCACATGGGAATCTGGCTTCAGCTGCATGCTGCTCCAGATGGGAGAGACCCACCCGGGTTGGCACCAGCCAGCAGAGGTGGTGGTAGAGCTATGTGCTGGTCAGGAGTGACCAGCGCAGGTAGGGGGAAAGTGCAGCTGAGTCCCTGCTGCTCTGGCTCAGCTCATCCTGTCCCGAGCGGCACATGGCTACTCCTCTTCTGACACATACCGTGTCAGCAACGTCAAGCTGACGCGGTGCATGTGGGAACCTTGTCCCTTCCCCAGCCCTTCACCAGCCATTAGGAAGCTGCTGGGGAGCTGGGGGAGGAACAAGGGGTGGGAACAAAAGTAAACAGTGTTAACTTTTGTTTCCCATTGCAGCACCGCAGGCCTCAGAAAATGCCTTGGTGGGCTGCATGGCAGCCTGCGGGCCGTATGTTGGATAAGCCTGATGTAGACCAATATATATTGCAACTGATATTAGGGAGTATCAAGAAGTTCCATGAATGAAGGTGGAGGCCTACTGCAAGTAATGCACTCTGCAGCTTATTAAGGAGAGGTGGACATGCAGGAGGTAGAGGTGCAGTAGATGAAAGGGATGTAAAGAAAGCTACATGACACATTAGGTGGAGTGACTAGAAAGGACAAGGGGAGCCATAAAAATGGGCTAGCAAAGGTCAAGTCTTTTGGCAACATTAAAAACATTCAGGGTACAATTTTAAAAGCTTCTTGTGAATTCAAGTCATTGAAAGTCTGTGGGACTTTGGGTCCTAAGGCACTTAGATATTTTGAAATTTTTACCTACATTCCTTACTGTTCTGGGCTAGGGGGTTTCAACCTTTTAAAATAAGTGTACTCCTTCTGTTTCAAAGTTTCAGCTCATGTATCTCTTTATATTTTTTTCTAGTTTTTAGAAAACTGTGGCAGGGGGCAGATCAAGGCCCCCACATTGAGGGAGGGGGTGGGGCTGAGACTGGGGCAGGGGCTGAACAGCCAGGGCAGAGTATGGGACAGAGCTGCGAGCAGCTCCTCTAGGAGATGCAGGAAGTGGGGGTTGGCTCCTACCATTGCATGCACCCTGTGATGGCTTAGGGGTCATGTGCCCCTGGATCTGTGCATGGGCAAGGGCAGGCTGCCACTGTGGGCTGGGGCTGTGCCAGGTGGTGGTGGCACTGTGAGCGGGGGGGAGCTACAGGACGGGCTGCAGCCACTCCAGAGTTTACCATAGCCCCCAACCCTTTCTCCCAGCACTGCTTCCACCTACCCTGAGCACAACCTGGCCTAACGCTCCCTCTGGAAACAGCCTGGTGCTGACCTGGCCCCAGCGCGCAGCAGCAGCCTGCCATCACCCCGTGCACAGATCCAGGGGCACATGCCTCCCATGCCCTCCCAGGGATGAATATAATGGCAAGAGCGCCCCCCCGCCATGGGTACAGCTCAGTCCTGTGCCCCACCCCAGCTGGGCAGCCCCTGCCCCAGTCCCACTCCCTCCCCCACCACTGGGGCCTCAATCTGCACCCCACTGTGCCCGTCCCCTCAGAACAGACTTACCAGCTAGACCCAGCTGCTCTCCATGCTGCCAGGCTGAGCTCCTGGCTGCCTGTGTGCTGTGCTCTGGCTATGCACATGCATGGGGCATTTATCAGCCATGTTACTTGGCCCCATCAATTCTGCATACCCCTACAACCTTTTTAAGTACCCCTAGGGGTATGCATACCCCCACTTGACAACCACTGTTCTAGGCATATCATTTGACATGTTTAAAGTTTTCCATGTAGCCTCCCTGTCTTCTTTCCAGCAATCATCTGTAAGGTCAAAGTTTCGTTCCTGAGGTGACAAGGTTTGTGGCCTGGCCTTGCCACTGGGCTCTGACCTCCTCCCCCTTGCTTCTGGGTTTCCCAAGACCTGCTTCCTCATGGTTTTGTCTGCCATGGCTTGATATTCTAGGTTTTTATGGAGGCTGCCCAGAACAGATGCAGGTTTTGGGGTAGGTTCTTGTCTGAACTTAGGCCTTTCTGGGCCTCAGCTCATTTTTCATGTAGCTAGGTTCCATGACACTGGGTCCACCACATCAGGACCCTAGGTTCTCAGGATCCAGCTTCAGCTCAGCCCTCTGCGGGCTCTGGGCCACTTAGCCCCTAAATACACACACTTTGCAGGCAAGGGGTTTACACTCATCCCCAGTCCTTGCTGCCAAATACGCAGTTCTCTGACACACCACAGTCCTCCCTTTTGAAATGTATTTGAGCTACTGCCCACACATGACACCCCAAGGCTCCAGCTCCTAGGAGTACTCTGAACTGCTTGTGCTGCACCCCTGCAGCCTCTAATCCACCCCTTAGAGCCACTCTGGTTCAAATGTAAATCAGAATTATGAGCATCTACTCCCAAATATAAGCTTTACCAAACACAGGCTCCTTTGTGGGGATTCATTTTTGCCCCAGGGCTGCACAAATGCAGAAGGTTCAAAGTACTTATCTCATGTTGCTTGTAGCATAGGGTCTTTTCTGCCCTTCTGTGGCACACAGTCCTTTCCTCCAGGCAGTCTTGACTGGCTTCCCCATGGAGCTCTATCTTCAGCAGGTCCTACAGCTAGACTGCCTTTTTTGGGCTAAGCCCTAGGTTTTTGAGCCTTTCCTTGGCTCACCTGACCCTCTATTTCTGTCCCATGTCACAAATCACTGACTACACCATTTTATTTAGGTCCTTTTTTATTAATCCTGTTCAAAGGGGGTGGGCTAATCAGTGGGCCCTGGGCTCCCTCTCCCTTCTCAATAATGGGGCAGGGGCCCTGTTATCTCATCTCTTTTTTTGCACTCACATATACCTATACTTCACACATATGGACATACTTGCTCTGATGGACTCACTTGATCCTTCTTAGGTGAATCTATCTTTGATTAATCTCTTTAGAGCTGTTAGCGCCAAGCTCTCTTCTGGTGGATGGTGTGTACCATTCACCAGAAGAGACAGTTTTTTAAACAGTTTAAAATGTTTAAGCAGGAAACTGGAGAAAATTTGTGGAAAATAAATTGCAAAACATAGATATAGGACTACAAGTATATTTTAAAGAAAGCTACCTCTTGTTACTTTGCCCTTTCCATATATTTCTGCAAATTCAAGATACAAAAACCAATGTTGCAGAGCATAATAACTCAGGTGAGATGACAAAAAGTAATTAAATGTTATGAACCACTGTGAACCTAACTACAATTCATAGTTATTTCAGTCTGAAATTGTATATGTAACATTACAATATTTGTAAATTAGGTGCAATTTTACTTATGGTGCAGGATAGATGTTGGCTAAACCAGAGGCTGACAAAGGATGGTAGGAATTGAGGATGGCTTGATGATCACACCCACCTTGGAATGTAACAAGAATGTAGGGTGTTTTTACATGTGCTCTGGGAGGTGTGGGGGGAGCACTTTAATTAGTGAGCCACAGTAATTAAAAACACCTGAGTGTCACGTGTATCAGTGCCCCCCATGCTGAAAAATGGCAGTGGAGCGCTTTGAACTAAAGCTCAAACGAGCTTTAGTTTAAAGCGCTCCACTGCCATTTTTCAGTGCAGGGAGGCTGATACATATGAGTCTGCTGGAGCACATTTATTTTTGTGTTCCAACAGACTTGATTAATTGAGTCTGCTCCGACATGCTGGATTTCCAGAGTGTTGGAGCTGGCTCCCTTGCACATCTGTAAGAGCTCACAGTGACTAAATTAGGAGACCAGGAAGTAGCAAAGTCTCAGTGGTTAAGAGTTGATGCTAAACACTATCTATCTCTTCAGTATCTCATCAACCAAGGTATAGCTTCCTGGGTGACTTGGAAGTTGACAAAATAGTCAAAAAACTAAAAAAACATATTAAAATGATAATGCATTAATATGCCAGAGAAATTAATGATGTTTAGCTGCATGTACATCTTAACATGAGATTGGATGTCTCAAGGAATAATGTATGTGCCTGCTTACAGAAGTTACATTTTTCATGTGATGACGCCTCCAAAAGTACTTTGCAGCCATAGTGTAAGAAACGTTCATGACTGCAGAATGATTTTAAAGTGACTAATCACTTGAAAATTTAAACCTGGTCTGAGGAAGTATTAGACAGGGGCTCGCGAAGGCAGAGCGCCTGAGGGAACCTGCACACAGGTTCCCCGAGAGCATTAATTTTCGGTGATTCTGCCCACATCCCATGAGGCTTTGCAGACTGGACTGGTGCTTGCGCAGGTGAGCACTAGCCCAGCCCCATGCCCAGGGCTGTCAAGAGAAGGGAAGGAAGACCTTTGTCTCCTCCCTGCGCAGTAAGGGATGGAGGGTGCCAGTGAGGGAAGGGAGGACGCCCCTGCCATGCATACCTCCCACCAGCTGCCCCTCCTGGGGTCTTTGGGGGAGCCAGGCTGGACCTGTGAGGTGGGGGGCTCTCTTCCCCCATCCCTCCCAAGCAAGCATCTTGACAGTGGCAGAGGCTGCCACACCCAGAGCTGGGTGGGGGGAAATGAGACCCTCTGCATCATGGGCCTGCCTGGCTCCCCCCAAAACCCCAGCATGAGTAGCCAGGCTGAGCCTGCACGATGAATGGGCCTGTTTTCCCCCTCCCCCAGCCCAGCTCTGGGTGCAGCAGCCTCTACTGCCATCAAGTAGCTTGCATTGGGAGGTAGGGTGTGGGGAAAGGTAGCCCCCTGCCACACTTGCCCTCCCCAGTTACCAGTCAGGGTCTTGGGGAGAACTGGGCTGGGCCCCAGTGGGGGGCTCCCTTCCCTCCCCCACACGCAAGCCTCTCGACACCAGCAGAGGCTACTGCACCCAGAGCTGGGGTGGGCTGGGGAAGGGAAATAGAGCCCCACTTCACAGGCCTGGCTCAGCTACTCCTACTGGGGTCTTGAGGGAACTGGGCCAGGTCTGTGAGGCAGGGGGCTCCATTCCCCCCACCCCCATCCCAGCAGCCTCTGTTCCTGTCAAGATATTTGCACACAGGAGTACAGGAGGAGGGGAGGAGTGGAGGGCACCTCTTCTGTCTCATGGGGCCAGCCTGGCTCCCCACAAGACCTCGGCATGGGTAGCTGGGGGGTGGAGGGTGATGTGCAATGAGGGGACTCTGCCCCTCTCCTGCTCCCCCCCAGCTGCAGCCTGGCAGTCTCCTGAGGGGCTGCTGGAGCGCTCCTGCCTGCTGATGGCCAGAGCAGGCAGGCTTGGAGCCCCCACCCACCCACCAGGTGAATGCCTGTTGGGTGCAATCATGCTCTAACTCATGACACTTTGTGTAAAGCACCATAGTTAAAGCGTGTCCCTGATGGTATGCCCGCAGTTGTGTATATGCCCTGTATAGAGATGTATGTTTTCAGGAGAGCTTTGGCTATACATACAGTAGCATTTATCTTCTTTATCAACTGGAGAGTGAATAAAGGCTTCTATTGACTGGCCAACCTGTAACAAAGGGACTGGGAGAAACATCCCTGGAAACTGCAACAGGAGAGTCCACTGAAATACCTTTTTATATGTAAACAGATAGACTAAGTATGACCAATGGATCATCAAAGATCCATGTTCATCTTAAAAGTAATTATTCACTTCCATATGTTGCCTGATTTATGTTTCATTTAAAATTTTTTACCTGTGAATATATTTTTAAAAAAGATACAAAGACCTATTGCCCTTTCAAATACTGGTGGCTGGTTGAGTGATACAAATTGTGCGTGTAACTTTAAATATTTGCTTCTAGTCTCAACTTACTCATAATACAGCTTCCTGACAATGCTAGACACATTACTGTTCTTATTTGTATAATATAATGACGGTATGAATGATCAGGTTACACCTGTTTAGATTATACTGCCAAGGAAACGACTGGGCTCCATTTTCAAGGCTAAAAGCACTAATTCCTTTTCTGGGAAATAAAACATTAATCTGTTAATGGTACTAGTGAAAGGCTAGTCTAATTTTAATCTCCTGCTGTTGTCCAGGTAAGAAAGATTGTGTTGTTATGATAAATGATGTTTTTATTGAATAAGAAACAGTTTTTGTGTCAAAACAAGAAAGAAAATAGTCTTGTGAGAGCATAAGTATAAAATGAGGATATAATTCTAATTAAGTATAAGCTTGTCAGTTTTCCAGTGCACTGCTGATATACTTTATAAACAACAAGCTGTTACAACTGCAATTTAGCTGTATATAAAACATGGTCAATATACTCCAATTTCATTTTTTTTCTGCATGTTCCTAAGTCCAAATCTCTTGAACCAATTATTGTAAGCTTTAGTTTTGTCCTTTGACAGCTTTTGTAAAACTACTACAGTGGTGGCCCAAAGTGTATAATTACATTTGCTAATATTTGGGACCATTGCTGAATGATGTATTTGATCCCATGTTAATGAGAAATCCAATACATACTGAGCAGATGTAAGACAGACAACATAACTATTTTTAATATGTTTTATATGATTCTAGACATTTCAAGTATCATCTTTATGTAATTACATAATTAACTTAGAGATGAAGAAAAGTGCTGGGGGGGTGGGGTGGTTTCTTCCCCAGAACTAGTTCTCTGATGTGGAAAAACACCACACATGAAGATGGGTAAACCATCTTCACTGACAGCTGGTGGGCTATTAAATGGAGCTTGCAGTCTGTCTAAGGCAAGCGTAAACTGTTAGTGGGCTGGAACTTTGCAGCTACTAGCTATAAAAAAGAATGCCAAGAATGATTAAGGTTATGACACATGCTTGAGAGCTCTCTTCCATGCAAATGATTCTCATCTTCTAACTCCCTTTAAAGGGGCTGATAGGAGAGGCAGGATGGCTGGGTTCATTTTAAGAGAGAGATTTAAATCGCTGTTTAAAATGTGTCTAATCTAGATCTGAAACAGGCTCTTGAATAAAGCATTGTTCTAGGTTTTTGGAATGCTGCCTATCACTGATATATCTGAGCACATCACATATGTAGGGAGTGTAGGGGATTCGCAACACATGGCTGGGTTGGGGCTGGGGGGCAGGAGTGTTTTAATTTCCCTGAAGGGAGAATTTAATTTAAAAAAAAAAAAGGAGTATTACAGTAATTAATTTGTCCCATTTTGGAACACTGGGGAAATCCTCTCAACATGTCAGCAAGGCAGGGAAGGACTATTACTCCCATTTTGCAGATGAAAAACTGGAACACAGCAAGGTTACACAGGAAGCCTATAATGGAGCTGGAAAAAAGCTCCAAATCAATCAAGTCCTAGTCCAACATCAAACCACAGGATCAGTCAGCATCCCCTGGTTTGTTGATTCTCCTTGCTGTACAGATGTGGAAGTATACTCTTAAGTTAATGGTTTTGCATGTCACATACAGACTTTTAACAGCTATTAATTTTACAACTCTTGGAAATATGACAATTCTGCTTAAAATAGTTAATTCTTAAAACTATTTTTAGTATAATGTTGTATATTATGCATTCTGGCACTTCCATAATGCATGGTGCTACGTGCCTTCCCCTGAATAGTTCTTGCTATGAATTTCTTATAAGTTAACAATTGACATGCCGTAATAAGAGACTAACATTAGTAAGGTGCTGATAATTCAGTATGTCTGCATGACCAAGACACTGGATTGGGTTCTAGGAGACCTCACTTCTATTTCTCTCTCTGCCACTGACCTGATAATTGAGTTTGGATAAGTCATCTCCACCTCTGCATCCCTGTTTCCACCTTACCCATTGTCTTTTCTGTTTAGATTGTTAATTCTTTGTAGCACAGATTTTGGACCAGGTTCTCTTCCACCTATTGGGATCCTAACTGCATTTTTGTGCCTAAGTATGATTCTATTCCACCCTTCTCTAGTCGCCGAAAACATATGAATGCATCTACCTTTGTAAAACTCTGTCATCAGACTCTTAAGTGAGTCACAAAAAAGCAGCGAGGAGGAGGAGGAGGACCCATCCACCTTTTGTGTTAAATAGGGGTGAAATTTTGAGCAGGAGAGAACAGGATTGTGCTTGAGGGACCTAAACCCACTTACACACCTAAGGTAGAATAGAATCTGATCCAATGTTTCTTACCACATCTTTGTGAGTTATTTAAACTAATAGGCCTTATCTCAGCTGGAGCCCTTCATTACTGCCATATTATAAATAATTATAATAATCTGCTAGGGGTTAGGGTGACCATATTATTTTAAAGGAAATCTGGGACACTGCCTCCCCTTCCCCTCCTCACTGATCTCCTCCCCAGGCAGGAGCACTGCCCAGCCTGCCCCCTGCCTCCTGTTGCTGCTCAGGAGAAGCCAGGCCAGGCAGCACAGACAGACTGATGCTAATCTGGGACTTCTGTTTCCATTTTCACCAACCGACTGGGATGCCAGGACAGTTTACAAAATCTGGCGCTGTCCCAGCCAAACTGGGACGTGTGATTACCCTAAGTATAATGGAGTTGTGTGTTTGCTAATGAACTTTAATAAATACAATTTTAGCTACCTAGTCTCCTACAGGCTTCAAAAGCAATGAATATGGCTATTTGGTTTCTGATTGCAACTTAACGCATTTTATGATGAAGAAGGGTCTATCCAAAGAATGACAGAATCTAGACAAAATTCATTTAACAGCACTATGTTATGCTTTGCTTTTCATGATGCCTGTCATCCAGAGATCTGATCTTTACAAAGTAGGCATTATCCGAAGTGGGTATAAACAGTCTATACTAGATAAAGAAACTGAAGTTGGCAGCTTGAGTTGTAAGTACAGAGTACCCACAGCTCTCATTTACTTTAACGGGACTTGGTGGTGCTTGACATTTCTCAGTTGGTCTTTAAGGGACTCAAGCAGAGAAACTTAAAACTCGAGCACATCAAACTCCAAATCATTCACTCACCCCTGGATCAGTCTCCAGAGTCAAGCTGATGTTTCACTCAGTTTACACAAACATCACATTGACTTTCAGTTTTTCCTCAGTCTCCTTCCTCTGTCACAGACAAAGCAGATTCCTTGTCTTCTAGTAAACAACACTGATATTATAATCAACAAGGAAAAAAAATCCTCTATACGGCACAGCCTGTTGGGCCAGTTCCAATTCTTACACACAACTTGTGAGCCGAGCCCTTCCCTCCCAGATGGTCTCTTGACTTTTTTGTTCCTACTGCTGCAGTCCCACTTCTATTTCAGAACTAATGCTTCTCATGCCTTCCACAAGTTAGCCAGTGTTTCCTGCCTGCTTTACTTGATGAAATCCCCATCCTCCTCTTGTTGTTCCCCACTTCTGCTGAAGCCTTACTTTTTATAACAGCTTTTTTCATTTTCTTCTGCACAAAGGTACTTCTTCTGTTATGAAGATAATTACATTAATAAAACTGGTTGAAAGCTGGATAAAATTTGCTTTGAATAATGTTATTCTGTGGTTTTATTATTCAGCATATTAATCCATCCCTATATGCCTGATCGAATGATACAGTTATTTGATTAATAATTTAACCAATAATATCATCATGAATATTTTATTCAGTAGGTGATATTTAACCAGTTTAGAAGCAAGTGGTGCATGTTATCATGCTGTTCATTCAGTCCTTTCTTGAGGACTTTGAATCAGCAGTTCTGCCACACTCTCTCTTGCTACTTGAAACACTGCCTAATGGCTGACCAGTAGAATGAAGGTATTCTAGAATACCAGAAAGGGGAAACTGGACAGTTTCCTACAGTATTTAGCAACTTGCCCTCAACACTTGAATCTGGGGAACAACCTTATTCCATACACCTGAAATATCAAAACCTGATGGCTTTTTCAGTTAAACATATGGTAACATCTTTAATGGCATCCACTAAAACTGTAAAGTTACTAAAAAACAACATTCCATTGTAATACTTTTCTTACATTAGCCAAGTGTTTTATGAATGTCAAAATTTGACTTTAAAGGTAACTAGATCTAAAATAGGTATGCTGCCTTACGTGATCAAAGATAGGGAAAGATTTATTTTGATGGGTGCAAGAATGTTTATGCTACAGAAGGTAGTGAAGGTGGGGATGGTTAGCATTGCCTATCTGCAAAAACCAGGACCGAGAGCCAGACTGGTTAATCTGCATTTTGTGGTTCAGTGGGTAGAATCCTTGTTTGCCACTGGGAGACCGGGTTCAGTTCCGCAATGTGCATATAACTAAGCCAGACCCAGTCTGGCCTTTGGATACTGTTTCAATGTTCTAAAGAAGGGACACAAGGTCTGGGCAGCCCCCCCTACTCCATATTCCTGCCTAGGAATATGCATTGAGGATCCTGGTGACTTCTCATGCATACTCCATGATCCAGAAGGATCAATGGTTGCCTACTAGTAGAAATCAGCAATTAAACCAGGGAAAAGGAACAGAGGGATCTCGTTCTGAATTGCAGCCCCCCCACCAAGATGGATACTGAGGATACCAAGGTGAGGGGTCTCTAATCCACCCAACCCACCTTCCAGCGTTGGCTGAAAAAACCCAGACTGAATTCCTTCTGCTCCCTTTCCCCACTATGTTCTGAAAACAGTACTGGGAGCAGGGCTGTGCAGACACAAATTACTGGAGGTGCTTCAAAATGCTGCATGTGAAGATGCTCACAGAATTGGGTCCTTTTAAAGTGGTTTGCAGCCATGCACTTGTGTTTGGTCATGGCTGGAGACTACTTTTAGGGGCCAGATTAGGTGAAAATTGTTGCTTCTATCTGTGCATTTGGTCACAATCTTTAAGTATCTATATGGGGACAGAAGTAGGGTAACAGAGGGCTCTTCTACATAACCCATCAGACAAGGCTAAAACCATATCCCATGGATGGAGTAAAAGTAAAGTAAATTCATACTAGAAAGAAGGGACACAATTTTACATCTAAGATAATGAACTATTGGAACAAACTACCAAGCTCTGTGATAGTTTCTCCATCACTGGGAACATTTACAATTTAAAAGGCATGCTCTTGTTCAAACAGGAATTAATACAAGGAAGTCCTAAAGTCTATATTATAGAAGGTCAAACCAGATGATCACAATGGCTTCTTCTGGCCCAATTATAAATCTCTTTTAGTGTTAAGCAAATAATTTATAGAAGGCAGCCGTGTGTCACAGAGTCATCTGCTCTAGCCTGCATGCTATTCCTCAGCCTCTCATAGGGAACTGGACAGTTAGTCTTTCGTAAAGGCTGAAAAGTGGATAGGGGTTGAAAGTAAGAGAACAAAATTAATTACACCCTTGGGAATTATGCAACTATGTGCCTGCACAATGTTGCACATAAAAGGCATGACTGTGTAATTGCATACTTTTCCATAATTTAACTGTGGTGGGCTTGGTGTCTCCACCATGACGTGGAGGCACAGAGCTGCATGACTGGACTGCTGGGAAAGTTGGGAGGGGAGCTCCTGCCTTCAGGGGGTGGGGGATGGGCTTGGGGTTTGTGGGTGGGTATGGGCCAGTTCAGTGCCTCTACATGGGGCTTCCAGCACTCCACTGGAAAGCTGCATGTCAAGACAAGCAAGAGCCGGCCCAGCTTGATGGTGTGTGACTCCACGCCTCCATCTGCGGCTTATGCTGGAATACTAGTAGCTACTAATGGAGGGTGACCCAGCCTGATGGTGCATGGGCTAGGAGCTGGGCACCATCCAGCCAGGCAGGCAGCCACACATGGAAGCGAGGGGTCAGATGCCATTGAACCAGGTGGGCTCCTGCTTGCCTCCACACGGCTTCCTGCTGGAGTGCTGGAAGCCCCATGTGGAAGCACAAAGCCCAGCCAGCCTGATGGCATGCAGCTACAGGTTCACACCATCATGCCAGGCTGGCCGGCTCTGTGCTTCCACATGGGGCTTCCAGCACTCCAGCAGGAAGCTGCACATGGAGACATGGAGCCTGACTAGCCCAATGGCACATAGCTGCTGCCTGCAGTGCCACAATCTGCAGGTGCTGGCACAGAGCCAGCCTGGTTTGGTGCAAAGGCATGCACCAACTCCATGCCAGCACATGCAGGCGCTGGGACTCAGATGCATACTGCTGGAGGCTCTTCCTGCTGTGGCCATGAGCGCACTGCGGCCCACACCCACCTACTAACCTCACACCCCCACCCCTTCACAACTCCCCCCACTATCTCCACACCTGCCCACAAACCCTGCATCTTCATAAATCCGCTGCACCCCAACCCCACCATATAAAGTACCTGCATATATTTCTAAAGAAGGTTCAAATAGTGTTACATGTAATTTGTAAAAAAATAAAAGTAATTAATTTTGCATAAGCTTGAGTTTTCCTGTGCATAATTTTGATTTTTTTCTGCACATAATTCCCTGGGGTGTAATTAATCACAAGTCCAAGGTAAATGAATGTTGGAATAAAACTTACCATTTTCAAAGGACATTTCAAGGAAATTTGGGCATTGGAACATCTTTTATTTTGGGGGTTAATATGCCTAATTGCCTATTGGACTGCATTTTTTGCCAAAAGTATTAAAAATGCAACTTATTATGGGTTTTTTGAAAGACCCACATGCACTGTTGGGTGATATGATACAGAGTTGCTATTGGGTAAAACTGACAAATGCCAGGTGACACTTCGTATGGTGAAGAATTCTAGTTTTATACACCAGTAGTGCATAGTAGTAACATTTCCAGGAGACTGCAGGCACTTTCTTTACAATATGAATATACCTCGTTAAGAATGACAGATGCTGAATTAATTCTTATTCCTTTCTTGTCTGCAAATGGAACATTGTGCACATCCACATGGATTTATATGAAATGCTGCATTGTATTCCAATGACTATTTCATACATAATGCATTAAAGGCATTGGGAGCAGGAAGCAAAACCCAGGCCCTTCCTTCCAATGTGGGCTACAATCCAACTTCTTTTTGCTGCTCTCCTGTGTCTGTATCTCATGCATTCCTTTCTGTCCAATGCCCCAGCATCAAGAGGGATCGATGATACCTAGAAGGCTGTCTAGTCCATTGTTCCATTAGGGAACTTTTAAATGATAGATATGGACCCACCCTTCTGAGTGAGCAGAGCCTTGAACCCAAGGCCTTCACTTCCAAGGGGAGTACACTAACTACTAAACTACAGGCAAAAAAACAGTTGGGGCCACTTTTCTGTTACACACTGGAGGACGTGTATCAGGGGTGACAAAACATACTTCTGTGCCTACTACTGGCTGCCTGTACATGGAAGAATCATTTCTCCCTGAGTGTAACAGAACTTCTCTTCTGAGGCAAGATGCACCCTTTTTTGGGAGCATGGCTAGGTAGACTTGGATGTCTACAAGAGTGAATATTTTCTGGGCAATTGTATTTAAATGACCTCTAACTACCAAAACCTAATGGCCATTGCCACTGCCCATCTTTGTGCTGCATTCTTTCAAGTATGGACTCTGCACAAAAACTTCAAAGGCGATATACACAAGACTGGTGGCAAACTATTCCCCACCTTTTCTCTGGCATAGTTTTCTGAGGCAACATCGAAATGCTTAAATATAAAAATCTTATGGATAACAAAAAGCAAATGTTTAATTCAAATTACAGTAGGGTGAAAGAGGAAAATGAAAAACACTTTGGCAAAGCAAGACTTTCCACCCATTTTATTGAATATACTGTGAGCATCTTCCTATTTTTGTCAGCTCTACAGTAAAGCATCTCATGTAGATGCACCCAGAGAGCTCCATTTTCTGCTATACTCTGTTCTCAGCACCAGTTTGGGTACACCTGTTTCCAACACCCATCCTTCACAGCTGATAAGCTTTCTAGAGAACCAGCCAGAGAAAGCACAGATCATCAAGATTGAGATCTGCCCTGTGAATTGGAAATCAGTGCTTTAACTTTACTTGAGACTGGTTCAAACATCAGGGATATCGCATGACTCAGACTGAATATCCTCCCCCTACCAGCTGAGGGAGGGAAATTTCTTATTTTATTTAATCTTATCTTACAGCATTTTGATCTTCTTGAGAGGAGAAACAATGAGCTGGGGATTCCTTCGAGATCTCTTAAGTGGAGTGAATAAATATTCAACAGTAATGGGCCGGATCTGGTTGGCTATTGTGTTCATATTTCGCCTGCTTGTTTATATGGTGGCAGCAGAACACGTCTGGAAAGATGAACAGAAGGAGTTTGAGTGCAACGTCCAGCAACCTGGATGCGAAAATGTCTGCTTTGACCACTTCTTTCCTGTCTCTCACATCAGGCTTTGGGCTTTGCAACTGATCATGGTTTCCACCCCGTCACTTCTGGTTGCTTTCCATGTTGCTTATCGTGAGAGCAGAGAGAAAAAGCACAACCAGAAACTTTACAAGAACCCAGGAAGCATGGATGGTGGACTGCTGTGCACTTACCTCATCAGTCTAATTTTCAAAACAGGATTTGAAATTGGTTTTCTAGTTTTGTTTTACAAGTTATATGATGGGTTTAATGTACCACGCCTTATGAAGTGTGATGTTAGACCATGCCCCAATACTGTAGATTGCTACATCTCCAAGCCTACAGAGAAGAAAATCTTCCTCTTTTTTTGTGGTGTAACTTCATGTTTATGCATTGCATTAAACATAAGTGAATTGGGCTATCTAACTTTCAAACACTCTTTGAAGTGTCTAAAGAGGTATGTCAAGAGAGGTCATATCTTGAAACGTGAGCTGAAATGCACTGCTTACAATGGAACATCAGCTAGAGTTCTGAACCATACCAATGCTTCACCCATGCTTTTCAGTCTCTTTGATAAATCTGAAAGCTGTCCACCGATTTGTCAAGATAAAAAATATTGTGTGATGTTAAAATGAACTGTTTTAATTTATTTTATAAGTAGATAAAAAAAACTTTGAAGTTTCTTCATTTTCAAGTAGAAAAAAAGAGCATTGCTAAGAAAAGTCAGTTGTATTTTTCTTTTTGTATTTCCTTTGGTTGAACTGCTACATTCACTTGCATTAGAGATTTTACACATGGAATTATACAGGTTTGTCCAGAATGAATCAAGACATAAAAGGATGACATTTTCACTGAGCTGTAATATAAATATTGATGCATGTGATAAAATCACATGGAACAGACAATTGCTCAAACAGTTGTGTTCTGAATATTTGATGTGACTGTTTGATACAAGACTAAAGAGGCGTTTTGTGTCTAAAGCTGAGACTTTAGAGCTTGCTAGCATACTGAAAATGGAAAATTGAGCATATCCAGTTATATTATCCAGCCAGTTAAAAGCCACACTGGGGTAGATGTCTGAAAAACACTGGATTCATAGGTGTTCCATCTGAAGCAAGTTTGATGGTTTTAGCCTTCTCTTAGGAACAAACTATGATATTTAAAAACTTAACAATAGAAATGTTGAGCATACAGAAGCTCAAAACTTTTAAAAAAATATTTTAGAATTTCTAGAAAAAATAAAGTTAGAGGATGGTCACCAATTAAATTGTCAAGGTGCTATTCAAAATGTGTAAATGTACTATTACAAAGAGTGTTAGTTAGTTAATGCTATGACTTAGGGCAAGGTTGGCCAACCTGTGGCAGGAGTGCCACTAGTGGCAAGGTCAGCCTCTGCATGTTGGCATGTAGTGGATAAGGCAAAGGACAGGCAGCGCACTGCCAAGAAGGACAAAGCAGAGCAGATCAGGGAAGGGGGTAATTGCATGAAGGAGAAAGCAAAGCAAGAGATATGGGGACTAGAGTAGCACTCAGAGACTGTGTGGGGCTAATTTGTGGGATGCCTGTCAGAAAGGTTGGCTCCCACAGGACTAGGAGACAGATAAAAATTAAACACTTATTCCACAGAGGCTGACCTTTTTTTGCTAGGTAGTTGGAAGGCACAGTTTAGGATAGAAGATGGTAATGACAATGGCAATGAGTATGGAAAAGCAACTGTTTTGAATGGAGGAAGTAAACATTGGTTGAGAGGGTTGGGAAGTGAGGTTGGGCTGTGTGGAAGGAACACACTCCTGGGTGAGGGGTAGGGGTTCAGGATTGGATGGGGTGTGGTAGCATTTTTCTCTGCATCTCTGGCAACGGGTCAAATTTCAGAGCACTGTTTGGAAGATCTGTTGGTTATTACAACAGATCTTTATTATCTATTTATATCTATTTGATATCTATTAATATCTATTATTGCTATCCTAATATTTTGTTTTTATAATTTATTTTTTATTGCAAGTTCCCCTGAGCCTTTTCTGGGGATGGCAGCATTATACATCTAATAAACAAACAAACATTCATTTTGTGATGAACTCCATGGGGAAAAGTACTGAACCAGGCAAAAATGTAGACCTTTCCAGCTTCAATTTCTGTTTCATTCTAGTGTCATTTTGGCTTTCCTGTGTTTATTTTTGGAATTCTTCTCTCACAACTTCTTCTAAGCCGGAAGGATTATTGTTAGGAAGCATAAATGGTTTAACTACCTGTACATACACCCACCTCTGAAAATGGAAGGTTAGTTAGCCTGTGACAGTCCAGTAAATAAAAAGCTGAATTTGCCTGAATGATCTCCAGTAATGCATACAATAGTTTATGTCTCTCTTGGAAATAACTTCTGGAGAAAGAAAACGATGCACATTAGCAAATGTTAGCAGCTAGGCTAAATACAAAGAAAATAACAAATTTCTCAAATAAAGCTTTTTTGGGGGGGGGGGGTAAGAGACAGATTTATTGGCATAAAACTATGTCATCTTATTACAGTCTTAGCATCCCTAAAATGAGTTCGAGCAATGAACTGTTGTTTTTCAAGCCTACGTGTGCACCTGCATTGTGTTTATTTTTTTTTACCGACTGTGAAACAGTACATTTCTATTGCTGCTGTTTACAGTTGCAGCAGATTTGAACTTTTTCTCAGATGCCAGACTGCCAGCTCATGGCCAGTTAAAGATTTGCATCTTTGAATAAAATACCGTACCAGAGTGGGTAACAACAGATAAAGCAGGGATGCTGCAACTGATTTTATCCGTTCTTGCCAAATATGCTTTTGCAGAATTCCTGCAAAATTTTCTATGCATTTATCCATATGGAATATACCATCCAAACTATTTTCAAAAGCAAGCTTTGATACAGCTATCACATAAGAAAGGACCTGGCACTGACTGAAGCAAATTTTTGGCCGCCATACTAAGCCTATACAGCTGTTACTACAAGTTATACCTTTATAACCTTCCATTTTATGCACTACATAGCTTCTTCTCCAAGAGAAGAAAAAGAAGGGGCTAACATCAATGAAAGGAAAGTAATTTTATTTTTAAATCAGCTTTAATTTGCAGACACTGTTAAGTTCAAGATGTAAAGTAATTAAAAAGACCTGAGAGTGCTTACCTGAGAAAGACTAAGAATACAGAATCATGCTAGCACACTTAAATGCTTTAGTTGCTTTTCAGTAACGAAAGCATTCTATGAACAGAGTTTGAAAAAAAACAACCTGGGCTCTCTCTTAATAAAAGAGAGTTCCTTGTGTGTAGTTGGGCAATAGATAAAATCTTAGTTCACAGGCAATGTCAACATTCTGAACTGTTTCCATTACAATTAAAAAACAAAACATAATAAAAGTTATAAAATATTTCAAAACACTGCAAAATAAAAAATGCCAAAATTAAAGTGATTTGTTTTGAAGTGAAGCAGGAACTGTCATCAAAATGAGACGCTTTCTGAAATTCCCGAAGTATGCCAAAACCAGCATTTTTCATTGAAAACAATATTTGAAGAAAAAATTTCCAATCACAGCTCTAAACTTGCCCAACTATCCCCCATCCCCATCAATTTGTAACCTAATATCCACAGCTGCACCACTTCCCTGCACGGTGGTACTAGGAAAGCATTTGATATAGTAACTGAAAATAAGAAACAGGTAACGCACAAGCCAACTTTTCATGGGCCACCACCAGAAAGGAGCTTGTGCCGAGGGATGAAGTAATGACTGGTTCCTTCCATTCTAAACCATGACTCATGACCCATTTTGTAGGTTCTAGTCTTCCTTAAACCTTTTGTATGTTTATGCTTTCTTCAGGATTTCTCCTATCCACATCTGAAATTCTGTTGATGTTGTACCTTGTTTCATAACAATTTGTAATTTGGCCTCCCAAGAGAAAGCTTGAAGCTTTTTTCCTCAAAATTAATCCAGAACCGAGGAACGGAAAAAACCCTTTCTCTTTAAAAACAATCTCTTCAAAATATATTTAAAAAGTAAAACTCTTTCTTTAAGCGCACACATAAAAAAGTGATGCAAGGTTTCTCTAATGGAAGAGTGATGCATGTGTTTCATGCACATTCACGTAGTTTGAAACAAACCCATCTCAAACATTTAAAAACATAAATTCTAAGTTTTCGTTTTTTAAAAATCAAACATCTCTTCTTGCCTCTTGACAAAAATAGTTTCAATGCTGATGAAAATTACACCTTTGTGGTAAAACTGTTTTCCTATGTATTCATACATAAGCTTTTAACCTTTCCAAATTCCCTTCACTTTATACAACATCATCTTAAAAGACTCCTCTTCCTGGTGCAGAGTGTAAGATCCTTGGTAGCAGCAGCCTAAGCTAGTCACATGGATGGTTCTTTGCCATACGTGAAACAGCAACTTTCTCATTTCTTTCACTAGTCACCTAAATGGCTCACTGGTAGAGTAGGGAGAGGATATATACCCTTGTTTTATACACATGCTGACCCACAACAGACCAGCTTTTTGGCTCCATTGTAGCTCATACCCAAATTGTAGTTTACATTAACCCATGGTGGTATTTTTTTTTTTTTTTTTACTTCTCTGGGCTACATATCCCAGCTTAATTTCACATCACTTACCTGAGAGTAGACCAGAAGGAAAAAGAGCACCCGGAAGATAAATGACACATTTAACAATATCATCTACAACTCACTTTTTTGTTGATGCTAAGACTGAAGTAACCAGGCCTTAGGAGGTCTATTTCTACCACTTAAGGATTCCAATTTTGAACTAAAAAAAAATTGCTACCAAAATCAGTCACACTTTAAAGATCTTTTACTTTTGGTTTGAAATTCTAAAAAGAGCAGGCCTGAAAGAATATATAGAGGGTGCCCCTTTTTCAGTCACTATTCTGGGTAGAAAACACAATTTTACCAAACCTAAATATTGTCTGAACTCCACCATATTTTAAATCACAACTATTTAAAAAAAATTAAAATGTTTTATTTAAAAGGAAAAAAATACCACACTGTAGGAGTAGATTACATCATAATCAGGCTAACCAATATCCATTTAACAGGAAGTAAGAGCTAATGACTTTTTTCCTACAGCACCCACAACATCCCATATGCCTGACTTAATGTGAGGGCAGATGGAAGATGGGAAATAATATATCTTCTTGGAGATCCTGTCAGCCAGTGTTAAGGTCCAAACAGAAACAATTTCCTGAATATTTATATCAATGGAAAAAGTTGGGGGATTTTAGAACATGCCAGTGTAGAACTATGAATCCAAAATGTACATAAGGAAAAATGTTGTCCTCAAATATTTATATGCTACTTCCATTATACAGGAAGGCATGAGAATCTAGGTTCTAATGCATGGAAAAATGATACCAATTAGAAACAAAAGTGATTGTGAGCAGTATATATTCATTTAGCCTGAATGAAGTGCAAATCATAGAGTATATACCTTGTGAATGCAAACTCTTAAGAAATTGTTACATCTTGCATAACAATTAAAAAGGTGCTAACACAGGTCAGAAATTCTTTTAAAACTTGAGATCTACTGACAGTGTACCACTGATCGTCATATTACCATTCACTCAGAAGTGCCAGAGACTCCAAGGAAGATTACAGATTTTTTCTACAAGACTGGATGATCAAAAGATATATTCTAGACAACCACAACTACTGTACTTGAAGCTGAAGTCATTCCAGGAAGTGCTATGGCCCATATGATGGTGGTTAGACTAAGTAATCACAACAGTCCTTTCTGGCTTTGAAATATTTCATGGTGTTTTGTTTTAAACATTTATTTGTAGGGTGCATGTTTGTATTGCCATTTTGGAAGCAGCAAATAGTTCAGTGGCTCAAAAGAAGACGAAAGTTCTTACTGAAAGCTAGCAGACTCACTTAATTCTAGAGCTCATGATTGTGAGAAAGATGGTACTCAATTAAGGATCAGATGACAACAGATTCTTCACAAAGTTTAAATCCTATAATCTCTCCTACTTCATACATCTTCACTCTTAAAGCAGATAACTCATGTGGCTCTGAATTTAAGTATCCTTTAAACTAATATTCAAGTAAACTGTCAAAGAGTACAGGTAAAAAGTTTAAAGCAATCAAGTGTAGTATTTAATGCAAAGAGATTTACATGGAAGTGAGGCAATTCTGTAGAAAAATCAAGACAACAGCTGTCAAGATAAAGTCCATTTTATACCACTGAAGGTAGTTTATGTCCAATGACTGAGGGAATCCAAGGAAAAATATTTTTGGTACCACACAATACAGCTGGCTTGTTCAGTTTGAGATAGAGTGATCTTAAATTTTCAAAACCACTTTCCATTTTCCTGGATAATGACAGCTTCCACTAATGTATTCACTGTTTTGGTTTCTACACAGATCTGATACCTGTCTTTTCAATTAGCAGCAAACAGAGTGATCACTCAGAGCCTACTTATAGCAAGTGGCACTGCTCCCAAGGCTCATTCCAGTGGGGAAATACAGAGTAGATAAACTGTTTCCAAATACAGTCAGCAAAAGGAAAGGAAGTGCTGAGAGAACCTATGCCATCTGCTGAATAGAGCCACTTAATTTTGTCTGTAAGATTAGAATTTCACTTCCTTTTCAGAAAGTGCTTTGTTTATTCAGTTTCAAATGCTACGGCATGAGGACTCATGTTTTTATAGATAGATACCAAAATGGTATTATCAAAATAAACCATCTGCTTATAAACCCACTATTTACAAAAAAACTGCTTTTGAAGTAGCATTTTTTAACAAAAAGTTAAACTATACACCAATCTAAGTTACAGAAACAAAAATAACCTTTATAAGATCACATGTATAAAATAAGAAATGAAATGTGATTTTATTTAAGGCAATACTGGGCTACTTCACAAATCACCACCTCAAATATATACACTGCTCCACACTACTAATTTTCTATCACATTCACAACAGGTTCTTTAATACCAAATGTTGTTTTAAATCTCCAATGTAGCAAACTATTTTTATTCACATTTCCATTTTATTATGGAATCATAAATGCTTTGTATCCAATTAAAAGCAATGAAAAATGCAGCTATAGGAAAAACTATTAAATTTGTGGTTTAACTACATATGAATATCATCCAAAGATGCTGGATGTTAAAATTTACAAAAATGAGAACTGTGTCAGCAGGCGTTTAACCTATGAAATGTGATCTTATCCAGCTCCTCTCCTGTAAATAAATGCTTTATGCAAAATAAACTGGCTATGGCAGACTTATTTTGTTTTAGTTCAAAAAATTCTTAATTTAAAATGATTAAAGGACAGTTTTAAAAACTCGATCACTTAGTTACAAATTAAAATTCCGAATATAAATGTGTCATTTAATAGTTTAGACTTACAGACTGCTGGTGGCAGCAAATGATTTACAATAATAAATATATACAAAAAATGTATCTACAAATAAAGAGTACTGTTATACATGAGCAGTGACCTGGTGAAAGATACCAATCACAAACAATTCACAAAGATTTATTCCATGGAAAGGACGATTTGATAGAAAGTTGAGGTTTTGATCAACTATTTACAAAACTGAAGCAAATGATTCTGTTCAAGTCCCATAGGGATAAAAACAAATAAGAAATTTACATGACTAATGTCATGTTTTTTGCTAGGTTAAATCACTTCAACAAAATAAAAAAGCTTCACAATTACTAGCATGCTTGATGGCTTCCTATTCAAAATAAAAATGTATTACAGGTCATGTTTAGAGAACGTTATTAAGTTTCAGTACTCTGAATCCCCTGCCTCTTTACCCACATTCATTTCTTTTGCAGCTGTAATCTCTGAATCATTCTCCCAATGTCCTTCAAGTTTTTTCAAACTGACGGTAGGTTTCATTTCCTGAAGCTGCTTCAACACAAGTGCAGTGTAGTCTTTAAGAGTTTTGTCTAAAACTATTTTTACATTACCACTACACTGGAGCTGCGATGGATTGGCAAACTGTACAAAGGTTTCGCTTTCAGAACATGCCCATGTGACATTACTACCTGCCAATAAGGTCTTTTCAGTGGATTTTCTTGAGTATGAATGGGACCCTTTTTTGGTTCCACTGGTATGGTAGTCTCTGTCAGCATTTTTCTTTTGCTTCACAGCAGACTCTTCAAGGAACTTGAGGAATGAAACTTCAAATCCCATAGGCTTGAAAGAACTCCAGTCAAATGTTGTAGGTTGTTCTTCAGCAGTCTGAATAGCAACAGCAGTCTCTTCCTCCCTATGCATGCTACTTACTTCAACTGGCAGTACTTCAGGTTTCTCAATTTTTCTTCTTTTATTCTGAGAGAGATTTTTTTCTTTATTTGCTCTCTTTAAATTATTTGATTTTTGCTTTTCTGAGCTGGTTTCTTGTAAGTCACTATTTACACCAGACGAGGTCTTTGCTTGATTCTCAACACTCATGCAATCTTCATTAATCAATTTAGTAATGAACAATTCTGTCAACTCATCCACTTCATCTTTTTCACCTTTGCCAATTTCACCTTGCGGTAATGTACGCGTACTTGAGTCATTACTAACCTCTGACAAACAAGGATCAGACTCTTTCACATCGCTTTTTTTATTAGGCTCCTCCTGTTCACCAGATGCCTCCTTTACTGGTGTGGCAGAATGTTTCTTGGAGACAATGAGAAGATTTCTATGTTGTGAAGTAAATGCCTTAGATAATTTATGACACTTATAATGTCTAATTATATTACTCTCACTTGTAACAACTGATGAACATCCCTTTATCATACAAGGATATTGTGTTACAAATCGGCTTGTACACTCAGATAAGGCATCATTTCTTGCCTTTATTGAATATACATTCTTTCCACGCTTCAGTGAATAAGCCTTGTTTTCTTGAATTTGCCCGCCTTTTGTATTCTTGTTTTCCAAGTTGTTGGTTTTCTTTCGTTTGGTCTTTATTGGCAATCTGTTTCCTTCTTTTCCCAACCTATTGTGTTTCAGTCCTCTATGTTTAGCCTTTAGTGGTTTCTCCTGGTTTGCCTTGCTTGAAATATTTTCCTGACCTGGTGTTAAACGCCTGGGTCTTATTAGATGATCTTTATGCTTGTCATTATGTTTGTTAAAAATGTGCCTTAGCAGATTGGATCTAGTTGCATAAACACGGTCACAGCCCTCACAATCGCATTTGAATACACCATCCTCTTCCACTTTGTTTTGCCTTATCTTAATTCCATGATCTGTTTCAAGATGTACAATATAATTAAAATATGCTGTAAAAGAAGATTTACAGTGAGACTGATCACAAGGAAATTTTCCAACATCCAGGGCTGATTTCATGCTTCCAATTTCCTCAGGAGACATCTCATGAAGCTTCATGTAATGCTGTATCAGACTTGTAACCTCCTGAAATATTCGAGAGCAGTCACTCACCTCACACCTGAATTCTTTCACAGTCTGTTTGGTTTCAGTTTCATCACGTTCTTCTTTATTTGGCTCACTTTCCTCTTCAACCTCCACAGAGAAAACAGGTAAATCTGACTTGTGTACAGCCTGATAATGAAGAATTAGATTTTGCTGTATTGTAAAAGCTGCAAAGCATCCTTGATGGACACATCGGTATGGTCTGTAGGGGCTATATCGGGTAGGAAAATCAAGAGATTTAGTAACAGGTTTCCTGCGTTTTCTTTCCTCTTTTTCTTTCCTATGTCGTCTAATTTTGCGTACTTTTGGTTGTATCTGCATGTTACTAACAGATGCTGCATTAAGTTGCTCTGTAGGAATAGTAACCACCTGTGGAGGTTTTTCCAGTTTTTCAGGAATATTTTTTGTAGGAATTAGTTTTTCGAGGATTTTCATAGGCTGTGTGACAGCCTCCTTTACTTCAGTTCCTTTAGCTAACTGAGGTTCATTTTTATTTTCTATTATCAGATTTTGCAGACTTTTTATTTCAACAGGTCGTGGAGTTGCATTTATATTTTCATTTTGAGATCTTCTACCATATGGTCTTTTTATTTTTAATTTTACCATTTCCTCTGTTGTAAAATGATGAACAATCTGGCAGTGTGCTCGGAGATTAGAGTTCCTGGTAAATGTTTTTGGACATGTAGTAACAACACATTTAAATGGGGCATACTTCAACTGATGCTTCTTGATTTCCAGTATCATTTCTGGAGTGTACTGATGCACTTTGCCATAGTGTTTAAATAATGCATCCTTTGTCATAGCACTATAATTACAGCCTTGGTCCTGGCATACAAAAGGCTTATGGACTTTGTCACTGAATTGAATGTGACTTGTTTCTGAAGACGGTGGGGCAACAGAAGCCTTCTCAGTTGATACAACAGGGGCAGGAGTCACTGGTATAAGTATATCTGCTGGAGGCTCCTCAGATGCAATGACAGGCTCCTGACTGGTCAAATCATTTTCTAATCTCAGTTTCTGCAAGCCTTCTAAAATACCCAACATCAGAACATCATCCTTTTGAGAAGATTCTGACTGAGAAGAGTTGCTCACTGCACTAGTGATATCTGCAGTGTGCACTGCAAATTGGGTATGGTTGGTCAATTTAGTATTTTGTGAAGTATTTGCTAGAGAAAGCTCTGCAGTATTAATGTCCGAGTCCTGTGGTGACCGAATGACAGCATCCTGTATTTCACTTTTTACCTCAAGTATCTGGGAATTCCTGGCAGTCTTAATTATTTCCATGGTTTTCTCAAAGTTTTGATTAACACAGTCTTCTGAAATCTGTAGATCAGAATTTCCTTGAGCACAAGAATTCATTTGGGAGTCACCATTTTCCGTTTTTATTGCTAAAGGAGCTAATGCTGCATGAGACTCAAGATTACTTTTGAAATTCTCTTTGATACTGGCCATGAACAACTGATTGTCAACACTATTTAGTTTCTGTGTAAGATTTTCTACCAATACCTGGGGCTCACAGTTTGCAAGCATGTTTGACTGAAAAGTATCTGTTGGTATTTGCACACTTCCTTCAGTACTTTTGGCTAGAAGTCCCATTGCTGTTAAATCATTTACTGCTAATTTTTGTGAAGTGTTAGGTGTAAGCAATGGAGCAGTTGTTTTTTTCTTTCTCTTTGAAGCACTACTCCCTTTCTTATTCAAGCTACTTGGTACTGAATTCTTAGGACTACTTATAACCGAAACTCGTGAACTATTACCTGCAAAATTCTGTGTTGCTGCAATCGAATTAGAAAATGAGCTAGAGCACAAACCATTTTCAATAGTCTTCAACATTAAATCATCTGTTGCAAAAACAGGCAAACTGCTGCATTCATCTATCGAAGACATTTTGGTGTTGAGGGTCCTGTTTTGGTCTGTTAGCAGGGTACTTGGGTTGCAGACTGTCTGCAAAAGAGGTGATACAGTTGAATTGGAGAGAATCGAAGTATTCATCGGAGTTGTACTAGTGACACAGCTAGTTGTAACTACATGGGGAAGCATCTCTGTATTATCAAATGTACTTGGAATGCCTGCAGTTTCTAAGGCTTGTTTAATAATTTCATTACCTTCCGCATTGCCACTGGTATTAAAGTTAGTCACATTAGTCCGTGAAAACATCTGAAAAAAAGCATTTGAGCGATTTTCAGCTGCAAGCAACTGCAGGAACGATGGGTCCTTAAAACAAGCTTCTGGGATAAAGGCAGACTCCTGGGACTGCTGCAAGTTTAGCGTATTTGAGGAAAGAATCATGCTGGCAAGCAGAGATTGTCCATTAGTCTGCAGGGCTTCTGCAGAAATTTCTGATTCCTCAAAAGGTTTACAGTAGGACCGTTTAGATAAGTGACCACCAAGTGATCTGGGATTAGTAAAAACTCTGAAACACCTACTACAAATAAATTTGCCGTCTCTAATAATGGCTGGCCATTTGGCCCGCTTGTTATGTTTTGGTTTCCTTTCTTTCCCATTAGGACCCCGTCCCCGATCCTTTTTCATTTTTTCTAAAGCTGGTTGCTCAGAGGTGGTTTCACTGAAGTTATTTCCACTGTTCACTTGAGAAGGAAAGATTTGATCATCAATAGTTTCTTCCTTTGGAAAAGCAGAACTAGCATTTCCTTCAAGTTGTGATGAAAAATGATTTGTATTGTTTTCCAGCTGTGAGAAGACTGAATTTGTTGCGTTATCTGCTGGTGAAGGAAAGAGAGAACCAGTTTCTGCAGGCAAAGGAAGGAAAGGATCTGAGCCACTGTCAATATTCAAAGGCATAACTGTTTTTGCCAGATCTTCCAATTGTGAAGGTAATGTTGTATTAGACAGATTTTCCATTTGGGAACACAAAACATTCTCAGGTTCACTTTTAATACGAGAAGACAGACTTGGATTTATGACACTTTCCACAGCAGGTAACATAGGATTAGTCAAATTTTCTAAGTGGGCCGGGAAAAGTGTATTTGAAACATGCTGCAATTGACTGGAGCAAGTGGGATTTACACCAGTTTTGCTTTGTGGGGTAAAAGCTGCATTGTTAGGATTGCCTACCTGTGATGGCAAAAAATATACAATCTTTCCATCATTTGGCACATTCTGTAAATTGCTAGGTTTTCGTGGTTTCTTATTCTTACGTTGCAATTTAAAAGCAGCATATTGATCAGGATGTGCTGCCTTCATATGTTTGCCAATACTTTGTGAAGAGTTGTAGGTTCGAGTACACCCCTCAACTTGACAATTAAATTTTTGAACTGGTGCTGCCGGTGGTACAGTTGAAATTGAAGAACTGCTTAGGCTGGACTGTGATGGAACAAATGTAATACTCTCTAATGGCTTCAGAGGCAGATTATACAGATTAGCTGCAGCCTTAATACTGTCATCAAGTTCAAGTTTGGATATAGGTACATTATTGTGATACCCTGCCTGATTCTGCATGCTGAAAGGATTAATAATATCACTTGCTTGTCTTTCTATATTTTTTGATTCAAGAGCTTCTGGTTTTAGTGTGCTTAAATTTACAGAAATATTCTGAATATTCTGTGACTGATTGAAACATTCATTCTCCTTTCTTTTCTGGAAAACTGGAAGACAAGGATCTTCAGCTGCTGAACACAACTGCTGGACAACAGATTTACTGTTATCTATTTTACTGCCTGCAGCAGCTAATTTGCCCCTTCTGACAAAGTTCTCTCGGATCTTCTGGCTAAGAGCAGGTATCTTAATGTTACTGCCAGGAAATGTTGTTTCTGTCTTTGCTGGGCCAGTGACAGGTTGTTCCAAATCATCAGCAGGCAGGGAATTACCTTGTGTAAACAAGCTGGCTGTATTCTCAGTCCCAACTGCATCTGCTTTGATTTGATCCCAGTCTTTACTTTCTCCTTCAGTAAAGTTACTTGTATTACTGTCTAGAGGAGGCACTGATTCTTCTTTTACAGTGACCCCTTCAGTGTTTTTATTAGCTTTTGAAGGTTGAGTATGATCCGTTGGATTAGTCTGGCATTCAGTTTGTAAAACCTTTTCGGGCTGCTTATTATGATCCTCAATGTGTCTTTCTAGCTCATTCTGAGAACGATAAACTTTCCCACAGCCTGTGAATTTGCAGGTATAGGTATTATAATGTTGTGCTTCATGATCATAGAGCAAATATGCTTCTGAAAACACTCTGCCACATTTAGGAAACATACACTTTGCCCTGAAAACTTGATGTTCTTTTCTATGAGTCAACAACTCAGCATAACTGTTAAAACCAGCCTTACATTTCATCTGTATGCAGATATAGGGTTTGCTGCCACAGTGCATTTGCAAGTGATCATTAAGGTGAGTAACACTTACAAAATGTCGTCTACAGTACTGGCAAATCACTTTTTTACTCTGCATTTCAAGAAAACGTTTAGCTTCCTCATTATCTTTGTGGCCCTTGGCATGGGCGATCAAATTTTTGAAATATTTAAAACCTTTTTTACATAATGTTACAGGGCAAGTGAACTCATTAACAGGCAATGGTTTTTGAACCGGTACCATCTCTGGTACATACGGTTTGTCTTTGTCATCGTTTTCGTCGTCTGAACCATCATTATCA
This sequence comes from Caiman crocodilus, assembly GCA_030014935.1. Classification (NCBI taxonomy): domain Eukaryota; kingdom Metazoa; phylum Chordata; order Crocodylia; family Alligatoridae; genus Caiman; species Caiman crocodilus. Next base: position 65,613,820 of record JAGPOW010003642.1, on the reverse strand, counting down.
TTAAAAACAATAAAGTCTGCTGAATAAAGACTGTTCTTTTTAATAGGTCGCTGTTCCTGCTTGGATATAGCATCAGACTTCTGATTCTCATTGGTGGTTGCTATTTTAGGAGGTCTTCCCAGTCTTCTCAATGGTTTCATAGCAGCCAGTCTCTCTTTGCTGGACTTCTTAACATGTAGAGTTACATGAGGAACAAAGGTTTCTTTAGAATTAAAATTCTGCGCACATATAGGGCAACTGTAAATTCCATCTTTATAGTGTTTTTGTGCATGCCTAACTATTCTGTGACCAAGGAATTCTTTGTCGCATAACACACAATACTGCATGTAAGCTTGCCAGTTCCTGAACCTTGCGGATATGAATCCTCTCTCTCTCAGTTTTTTTATTTCTCTCTTTTTCTGCTTTTCATCCCTGATACCTTTAAGGAGGCTAGTAGCTTCATCAAAACAACCAGGAAATCCATTCACAGAAGTTTCTTTGTTTTCCTCTTGGCAGTCCTCAACTTTCTCATATACTTCACTATCATTCAACTCATCTATTGAGGACACAATGGATGCCTCCTCTCCCATCAATGCGAGACACTGACGTTTTAAGGTTTTCCAGTCCCAGAATTCTGGATCAAAAGGCCACTGAGTTTTCAGTACAAGTAAAAGCTCACAGCGTAACGAATTTGGTATTGGAAGATTCTCTTCATCATATTTCTGATCAGGCTGATTGTACAGCATTTCAACAGCATAATATGCATCCACAGTAGGCTCAAGAAGAAATTCACTCAATTGACAAGCACGTTTAACCTCCAAATCATCTGGCAACAAACAGGAGATAGTCTTGCAAATAGATATCTTGACATCTGCATTTTCACTGGATTCCAGACGTAGTGCCTTCACACACAGTTCAATGCAGGTTGCAAGTCCAGCTGCTTCAATCTATGAAGAGGGAAACAAAGTTTAAAGATTTGTCTTACTACAACTATGCCTCCATTTGTAAATACAAGATAAATATCATTGCTCAATGCTGAATTTCAAGAAAGTGTAAATGCAAACCATAACATGCTTATTATTCACATTTTAAGCTTTAAAATAGCTAATTATTAGCTCTTTGTTAGAACTGTGAGCCACTATGCATTAAACAATGAACACTATTCTCTGAATTAACTGCTAAAGGAATCTAAAGAAACCACCTTTATAAGTTTACATAGAACTGTGAATTACAATATTAATTATATATTATAATTATATATAATTATTATTAATATTATTAATTATTATAATTATATATAATTATTACATATTAATATTATACCGTCTTGTCAGGCCCATCTGTTTCAGGATTGTGTATTACAGTAGCACAGTCTTCATATTAGTGAAGTATTGGGCCTTTTCTAAATAAAGGCGGCCAACTGTGCTAGAGTTATCTGCAATGGACTAACTTGATACCAGACTCATTTCACTTAGTTGACAGTACCACAAACCTTCATGCAACTTGCTCAGTCTATTTCTCAGTAAACCAGTCCCCAATAAATATAGTATTAGAAACCAAGTGACCAGCCATCTGTGGCAAACCTCTTAAACTGAACAGAATTTATAGATCTCCAACCCTGCTGAAACTCAAGAAATGGTCAAATTTGAAGCTACAACTTTGGGTAACCCTATGTACAAGATCAGCTGAGATATACAGATTGAATTTACGATACAGCATTAGTTCTAAATCATAAAAGAAGAGCATTTCAGGCTTAAGATAACTTAATCCCTCAAAGCAAAACCTACAAATTGGTGGCTTATATGTTCAGAGAAAGTTTGCATTGCTCTTTAAGCATTTTAAGTATCAAGGATATCACATGCTCACATTCCTCTCTTGATCGAAGTAACTTTTCAAGCTATTTGGAGAACATGAAGAAAATGTTATGGCAGTTAGCTGTACCACAGCTTCAGCATGCCCTTCCAATGAATGGCTCAATGGCAGTGTCTGCTTTCCTTTATTACTTATTTACACACACATTGCAGTGACTTCACTGAATTGGTTCAAGTCGCAACCTTGCAACCCATCAAGTGGATATTATTAAAAGCATATTAGGAGTGCACTGATATATCATTTGGCTAATCAGATTGGCACTGATAAAAGGAGAAATTATGTTATAGGCTTTTGGGTTTTTCTGGTCACTGTAGCCACTAATTAGCTGCGTGCCTGAAGCACCTTAGTGAGCACAGTCTAGTCCCTGTGCCCCACCACCATCCCAAGCCTGTGGCAGACTATGTAGTGAGCAGTGGGAGGGGGAAGACGCACTAGGGAGCAGTTACTATGCTCAGCAACAAACGGACTGTAACCGGGTCCTGCTGCCACTGCCATGGCCATGTCAGGTGCACAGCAGGAGCCTGAGTGCTGGCGCTGCCACAGAGACGTTGGGCTGCATGTGGGCAGGGTAAGGTGCTGCACAAGGGACATCCTGCTCTACCAGGCTCCTTTGCAAAACCAGCTTCTCCTCAGTGGCTGGGGGAGCTCAGCCGTGCAGGGCCCATCAGTGCTGAGGCAGCAGAGAGCTCTGGGGTGCCAAACATACCCAGTGCCAGTCCATGCGAGGGCCTGCCCCACCTACCCAGGATGGCAAAACGGGCTATGCAGGGAGCAGGGCTTTGGGTAGCAGCTGTGGGTGAGGGGATGATATACATGGGAATAAGGTGATCACTGCCTTCCTCATCGAGGGCCAGAGCAGGGAGGAGTTGTGTGTGTTATAAATACAAAACAAACAAAAGTTTTATTTATGTCAGTAGTTTAAAATACCTTGCACTACTACCAAATATCAGTTATTGGATCAGCACTGGCCAATATGATTGGCTATTCATCTGCTATTGGGAGTGGCCAAGAAAATCTTTATTGGTGCACCCCTAGTATTAATTCAAGTTTTATTTTTTTACCAAGTTAATCTGAATAGATATAAAATGTTCTTAAACAATTTTAACTGTCCACACAAAAGATGAGCAATAACTTAAGTACCAGTTTCTGAAAAGATTAATATTACACTGAAACAACTTATTCACATAGCCAAGGCTACTGGATTGTATATATTTGACAGCTGACATCTAAAAAACCTGTTAAATCCTTTTCTGATTTCCATTCAGAAGACAATAAAAATATATTCTCCAGAGCATTCTTACCTCTGAATTAATTACTTTAATCAGGAAGAATATGTGATAGACTGTTTTAGTTAACACAGAAAGTTGACGACACCTCTCTAGATACACTTGTACAGATGGCTCTACCCTTTGCTGCAGTTTACTCCAGAAGAGAGTCAGTTCCCTGGAAACAGAAATTTAAAAATTAGAATAAAATATAAATGCCACCAATAATACAAACACTAACAGATTCTAACTATGCCTGAACAAGGGTGTTTGTGCTTTAAAGCTTGCAAAGAACATTTTTTCCAACTATTTAGTTGGTCTAATAAAAGATATCACATCTACCCAAATAACCTTGTCTACCAATAATACAAGCATTACATTCGATCGTATTTGTTGCTCTTAAAAAAGTCAAGACTTAAAGCAGATTCTTTTGCCTGTGAAAAAAGGCTAAACTGATCCATACTTTCCTTCATAAAAATGATAGCCTGGAGAGCAATTCATGCATACTATTTATTATTTTTACTTTGAATTCTAGCATTCTAAAGCTGGAGTTTTATGCTTTTATTTAAGTAAAAGCAGAAAAGCTAAACTCCTCCCCCTTCTGAATAGCATACATTTAAAAAAACCCTACATTTAAAAAAACCCAAACCACTAAAACTATGCTGCATAATTGATGAACACCACAAATGCTCTTTATCTATTAATTTGTGTAAAGTACTGCACTGATCACTCTACAGGCTTCTATTCTTTGGAGAACCCAGATTTTTTTAAGCTTGCTAAAAGCTACAATTTTCTGTTCTGCATTAGTTAGCTTTTGAACAAGTTTGTTTTAGGAGCTGAACCTGTTGATATTTTAGCAAGAAAACAGTCTTGGTAAGCAAATCAACAGACTATCTAAGCTAGCTCACCATTCCACTCCAAGAAGAATGGATAAGAAGTTTCCCTCCAGAACAACTCATCTTAAATCTCTTGCATGTCAGAGGCTATTATGAAAAAGGTGGAATGACATAGAAAAACTGGTCCCAAGTCTATAGCAAGATCTACTCATGGTGAGTGCTACACCTCTGGTTTTTACTTTCCATGGTGCAGAAGTTGACACTAGCAAATCCCGCAGGACTGGAATCACAGCCAGCTAGCAGTCAATGTTATCAGCCTGAAGTTCATATTTTAGGAAGCTAGATGTTTTCTACCAAGACCAGCAAACTGCTCCTTGATATCTAGTGAAAAGCTAGTCCTGAAGAGCAAAACTAGCTAGTTGGACTGTGGTTTTGTTTTCCGCAGGGGAGAAACACCCATGTTTAAAGTTTTTCATAAGAAATCACTACTGCAATTTTTTTAACATAGGCAAAGGGAAGCAGATGAAATATGTGGAAAGCATTCTTCCAAACAATACAATTATCTCAAAGAATTTGAGCACTTAGTTGTTAACTTCTTTATTTCCACAAAGTAATATAGTAATATTATTTTCAAATAAAATTACAGAAGAACTCCTGTCATCTACTGATGCCTTTATCTTTAAATATTGTGGGTTAGTCCACAAGCATTCATTTTACATTAAGGTATATATCAAGTTTATGTTAGGCTTTTAAAAAATGGTCAAGAACACGTAGTACTTCTTCCAATATATTTAGAAGGATAAATGATGTTAAATGACGTTGCATCTGCTATATCCTGGTAACACTAGCTGTTGTTTTATTGAAAAATAAAGTTCAAAACAGAGTATCCAACTCACCAGGCACAATACATCTCTCCTTGCTGCAACTGGCGAGATAAAAACGCTGCGCATAATATTAGTGCACTCTTTTCATCTCCATCAGATTCTAGATTGCAGATCATTTCTAGGGCATCTTTGCAATCTACTTCTGCAATCTGGATGGGGGAAAACAAAAAACACAAAGTGACACCACTGAAAACTAACCAGATGGCTTCAATTTTAGGCATATAGTAACTTAACTCTCTGTGAAAAGGCAGAAATTAGGAATTTAGTGAAATTATCAAAGCTGTTGTTTTGCTCTAAATAACTTTAATCAACCTGTTCATTTTCAGATATAATGTGTATACCAGAAAGTTAGTATTTCATAAATAAAAAGGAATATCATTTGTAATCACCCAAATATTTTAAGACCCATTATAAATTATTATTCACTTTCAGTTTGTGACCACTTAAAAATCTTTGGCTGCTTGCAGATGTTACAAAAAAACCCAAACAACCAACAAAAAGCCATGCTTTCCCGGAAACAGCAGCACATTAGTTGGACCTGGCTCCACAGTGTCTGTATAGACTGGGTGCTTCGGCAGGGCTTTTTTGGTATATTTATCTAAAGCTGAGTGATTCAGCTATTGAGAAAAGCCCCCAAAAAAGCCCCACTAAAGAACCCGATCTCTACAGACGCTGGGAAAGCTGGGTGCAACTAATGCGCCGCCTCTTCTGGGTTTATGCTGGGCTTGGTGCAGGAGCTCACCAAGTTCGAAGTAAAGCACTTTTTTTTTTTTAAATCCCCCCATGTCTGTAAGCAGCTTGTGCAGTTATCTTCATTATTTCTTGGAATCCATTCTTTCAGAATTACAATTTCCCCAGTTCCTGCTGCAAGGCCAGATAAAAGAATTATAAGGGTTGAAACAAGTTAGACGTACCTGGATCTACCCGCTCACAAAGTTTGAATTTTTCACCTTTCTGCATTCAAGTGTTACAGGCAGATGAAAATTTAAGTACTACATTCCTGCCTACACTGCACTAACATTAAGAATCCCACAGCATGTATAATTGAGCAGGGATTTGCACTCATGTCATTTGCCAGCATTTCCTATTCTACTGCTGTTATCATATTGTCCTTTTTCGGTTGTTCTTTTAGCTTCAGAAGTCCACCACTGAAATGCTGAACGCAGGCTTAGTTGCAGCTTAAGTGTTCTAGGATTTTCAAGAACAATTATAAATAAATATTATGAATATGATACAACTCCAAAGTTCAGAAATGTCAGAATTGTTTTTTCTCCCTCCAACTGCATATGCATTATGATGTAGTTACTGTGACAACAAAGTTTTTTTTTCTATGGGAGTCTGGAGACTCATTCAATGCAATGGGCTTGCCCTGGAGATGAATCAGGGCTGTATAGTAAAGATTTGTCTGTAAGAATCTAACTTAATTTGTTGTAGAACTTGAAAGATGTATAATGAATGAAGCAGGAAACTACAGGAAAAGAAAGGGTATTTACAGCTCAGTGGTTTTCAACCTGTGGTCTGAGGAATTCAGGTTGAAAAAAAACCTTTCAGGCTTTTGAGGAAAACATTTGCCTTGAATCTACCCTGGATATGAGTGCAGCAGGAACTGTTTGAAGTCTGGGTGACTCACTGCAAGGTGCCAATTGTCATGATATCACATGTTACAATGCACACACACATTATGTTATGTTATGTTACTCCCTGCCAACATGGATGTGAATTCCTACATTCTTTACCGAAAGATAAACACCAAATACCCACAGTTTTCAACTAAGCTTTATCCAGGTTCCTGGGACAAGAGAGTGATCGGGAATGTGGAGAGTAGAAGGGAACAAAGGAACACAAAGATGTGGGACAGTTGGGAAAATAAGGAAATCATGATTTGGGGAAAATCTGAGAGTGTATGGAGATGATTGTATGGAGACGAGTGTATGGAATAAGATTGACAGACATGAGAAGATGTGACAAAACAAGCCAAGTGGCTGAGTAGTAGACTGCAGCTCTGGTGGGGAACATTTGGGAAGCGGTGGTCATGCGAGTATGTACTAACTTATACAGTTGCTGTAGATCATGGGTCAGCAACTTCTGGCCCATGGAAACACTGAGTGCAGCCTGAGCAGCTGGAGGGCTTTGCCTGAACCTGCACTGTCATTGCTTCTCCCAGCCCCCACCCTGCTCCCTGGCTACATGTAGGCTCAGCTTCCAGCCTGGAAGGAAGAAGGGAGCTGCACCAGGGCTTGGGAGTTGTGAAATGTATTTGTACTGCTACTGTTTCTCTCAGTTCCCCTTCCCTACCTCCCAGCAGCAGTATGGACACAGATGGAAGCTGAGCAGTACCAATATAGCTCCCAATGGGCTGCAACCAGGACAAGGGGGGGACAGGGAGAAGTGGAAGTTTCTTTGTCTGCATTTGCATCAGGGTCAAATGGCAAGGAGCTATGTCAGGGCCCTGCAGCTTCCAGCTGCACCTGTGCTGTTGCCACTTCTCCCTGCTCCCCTTTCTCCTTGACTGCAGTACAGATGCAGTTGCCAGTCATGGGTAACTGTGCTAGGGCTAGACAGCCTTCAGCTGTGCCCATGCTGTAGCTGGGAGGTGGAGAAGAAGAGGCAATGGCAGCATGGACGCAGTTTACAGCTCCCTAGCCCTGGTGCATCCCCAAATGGCTGGAAGGTGAGCCCACACACAGGGACTGTGGCAGGGTGGGGAGGGGACAGCAGAAACAGCTACAGTGTGGGCACAGTGCCCAGCTCTCTGGCCTTGGCATGGGTGTAGGGAAAGGCCCCCAGCCCATGTCAGACTGGAGCCCGGTTCTTCTGGCCTGCAGGTTCTTAAATGTTGATGACTACTGTTTTAAATAGCTTTGAAAGTAGAACATCTAGATACTCTTTTCACTCCAGGGGAAGATGGAAGCCTAGGCCTGACAGTGGGAAGCAAATACCACTCTATGATTGGATCTTCATGACATTATGTTTAATTTTCTCAGGTGGGTGCTAGTCCCATGTTGACTACTATAGTCTTGTAACTGCTTTGGTGCAAGTGGGGCTGACTGCCTGAGGAGAAAGAGTGAGGCTTTAAGAAAACTGCGGGGGAGGGAGAAAGGATAGTGTAAGAGAGGACAGAGCTGGAGAGAAAGGAGTAGTCCCAGGGAGATTAGAGTCTGAAGAACAACGGTGCCAAGCCAAGAAACTCCAAGTTTTCCAAGTTTCTTACTGATATGTTTTGTAGACTATAAACGTATATCTTATGCTGGGAGCTGCCCTGCCACCAGGCCCCAGTTAGGAGAGCTGGATTCAAATTTGTGAGTTTAACATTAACCATAGTAAAAAAGAAAATAAGTTTGGCTGTCAGCAAAAAATCTGCAGTAAAAAACATTTTCTTTGGTTGGAAACTCTGCTCGACTGCAGCCATCATTTTGCACTGTGCTGCCATGCGCCACGCTTCCACTAGGGGCTCGTACCCACCCCTACACCTGATGCCCCCAAATGCATCTTGTACCATGCTGCCCACCCTCAACCTTGCCCTGCTGGCCCCACTTCCCTGCCCCCGCACAGACCCCCAAAGAAGCCCACCTGCAACTCAGCAATATTACAAGCAGCCTGGGATGCAGCAGCAGTAGCAGTATATGGCTGAGAGAATGCTCCCTGTAGAGTGCTGTGTGTCTGCATGGACACCAGATGGAGCTGCTGTGATCTGTCTGTCAGAATGTCAATCAAGCTGTGGCTGCTTAATGTTTCTACTGACAGATACAGGTTTTTTTAAAATGACTTTAATGACAGACATTTTTAGCTTGTTTTTTTCCTGAGAGTTGGCAGCCCTGCCTATGAAGAACAGAGGAACTGCAGCGGCACAATAAAGACTGTTTATTTTGAACTGATCTGTTTGCTGTGCTATTTTGGACACTTGCACTCTGCTCCACTCTCTTCAAAGAAGAAAATACTTCCCCCCCCGGAGCTGACCGTACCAGAGATCCCCGAGTTAGGGGTGCTACATAACACTGGGGAAACCAAGGACAAGGAGAAGCCAGAGTCCCATGACAGAGGCTTTCCCCTTGAGAAGTAGTGCCAGGGCTGGCTTCAGGTGGTCCTATGGGAGAGGGAGACCAAATAAGGCTTCTTCTTGGGGACTCCCATGGCAGAGCTTCCCATTGAAAGTGGGGTGCTCCATGACAGAAGGGAAAGGAGGAAATGTGTGGAGAGGGACTTGAGGCGAGCCTGAAAGGAGGTGAGTGTGAAAGAAGACTGGGTAGAGAAAGGGGAGAGATACAACAATGATAACAGAGAGAAATGAGGAGTGAAACAATGACAACTTCCCTCAACCGAGGGTGGCTACTTGCGGGTAAGGGGCATCCCGTCTCAACAGTCAGTACAGAGAGCTGATACTGTAAATACTCAAGTACATCCCCTGAAGCTCATAAACAAGAAGGCATTATTATCGTATTTAATTGCATAACACATGAATTTCTCCCCTCTCCAATACGGGTGTCTCTCTTAAGAATGGAAGCTGATTTTTCTTTGCTGCAAAAAAAGAAGTATGCAGAAATTGGTCTAATGTTGCCAAGGTGGCTGCTGCTTGTTTCTGGCCACAAGAAGCAGTAGGGGTGAGGTTCCACATTAACTCTCTCACAGCCATAGCTATTGTTTGAGTACTGTAGCTTGTGCTGAACACCACCATTTCTGGTTCCAAGAGGACTTGCTTTATTTATGTCGCACAGTTTTTTCTACATTCTGCCTTCCAACAAACAAGGCACAGGTCTCATGTGAGGGAGACGCATGAAAAGATGCGTGGGACGCATGCGGGACACATGAAAAGATGAGTATTACTTTTAAAAGTATCATTTATAGGGACAAAGTCATGATTTCTGAGGTCTCCTTCCTGAAGACTCAATGTCTGAGGTGGACAATACTGAAAGAGGTAGTAGTGAGATATTTCTGAATCAAACTTAGATCTAGAGATACAAGCGTTAATCCAGAATCAATGCAAGTAGCAGGAGTTTTGGAGCACAGAAAAAAGATTTCACTAGCTGTTACTAGAGAGCCCCAGTTATTGCAAATCAAGATTAAGTTGCTCTCACTGTTTTAAATATTGGTGACAAACCTGTCAACAAAGCTCTCCCTTGATACAAGGTGCCCTGGCTCTGCTGAAAATTAACTTACTGAGCAGGAAAACTCATGTAACTGAGAGAACTCAGGGGATGACTATGAACATGACTCCACAGGAAACAACCTTGGGAATCTCAGACCTCACAGTCCTTGGGGATCTGAACCCTTGTTAATGCACCTGGGGAAAAGAACTACCCTAGACTAACATCAATTAATTACTGCTCTTACTTTGCTCATAGGTTGTTATAAAATTATTTAAATTCATAATTCAAGTACATTTTCTTGGTCATTAAATATGTAATGAACCGGACCTTTCTATTGTTATTCACTAGGTTGAACCTTATTAAAAGTGTTTGGATGTAGATGCCTTAATTCAAGATGATTGTGAGAAATAACTGAGACCCTTCATGGAAACAGGTGCCCAAAGACCCCGGGGCAGACATTAAAATCAGGCTGTGACTGGAATCCGAGGAATTTTATTCCTAAAACTGGGGATCAGGCTGGGGTAGCTCTGGGTCCAGTTCAGGAAGTTGAGAAGACTATTGGACTCTGCCCAGAAGAACAGCATCAGGATTTGGGAAACTCCATGATCCCAGGGCCCAGTGCCTCGGTATGCACACAGGCAGTCCAACTCTTTGAGATCCAGTATTGTGAAGTGCCTTGCCCTGCAACCCTCAAAGACACTGCCAGGTTCCTAGTGTGGGGAGTTCAATTTATGGTGCCATACAAACAAACCACAAAGACGCTGAACATTTATATTGTGATTTATAGTATGATTAAGGTTAAATTTCACCATAAATGTAATGTGCGCCAGGGCCTAAAATTAATGTTGGTCTTTAAGCCCCAAACTCAGGCATATCTCTCCATCCAAAAATAAGGGATATTTAAGTCCATACTCAAGACTGTGGACAGATAAGCTTTGGTTAGCTACTCTTTTGGGTAGGTTGTTTGTGTGTGTGTAAGGCAGTTCAAGCTGCGAAGACAGAAGACAAGAAAACTTGAAACAGCCACAGAAAGATGCAGGGGTAGTGTAACCCAGCAAAAAACAAAACAAAAACCAAAAACAGAAGAAAGAACTTGTAGGCTGGTGCTACTTCAAAGTTTTGGAACTACTATCAAGGCACTGTCTCTTATAGTTTGATTCCTCTTGTGTTCAAGAAAGCATGATGCTGTATATTCAAGTACATAAAGAGAACTGTACCAAAGATATGCAACTTGGATAAGAAAATGCACCTCTTAACAGAAACAATTGGCAAGACTCTGAATTTTGCCTAGCCACTGAGATCAAAAGTGAAAAGTTCACAATAATCAATTAATTACAATATTGTGGTAGCAAAGGGTCTCACTTAAGACCAGAGCCATACTGTACTAAGTAGCATGAAAAAAGCTTATAATCAAGACAGAGAAGAAAGGGATCAGAGAAAGTATTGACTCCACTCCACATATGGGAACTGAGAGAATGGAAATATGTTGTGCGAAGTCATATGGAAAGTCTGAGACAGAGCTAGACACTGGATGTGTATATTAACCCTAAAACCATGTTTCCTCTTTTTGTAAACACAAGAACCAATACCAGTTACCTTTACGGGGAAATCCTACTACAAAATTTAGAAGAGAAGAACTGTTTATAAACTCTTTTTAAGCTATAGAATTCTATAGAATAAAAAATGACCAAAACATGAACAGTGTTGTTGTTATGAAAATCTAAAACTTTTTACTCACCTCCTCCATTAGCTTTTCATTTGGTGATCCTGAACAAAGACAGACCAGATAGGTTTGCTTAAAACTGCCTTTGGTGCTGATTTCTGGGTGGTCAGAGCACAGTTTTGCCAAGGCAGTAGCTTGAGTTAGCTGTTTTGTTTTCATTAGGTGCTTAATACGCATATCCAGCAGGACGGGCCCTTCGGACTCTAAGAATTCATTCACTTAAATAAAAACAAGCCAACATATAACATTAGAATATTTAATGAAGACTTATGCAGTTAACAGAGAAGATTTAACCACATTCATACTTAACAGGTAACATTTAAACAGAATAAAAGGGCATAAAAGTTACACAGCACAGAAAAAATTCATACTTTGATTTCACACTGTTTAATTAACCTGTCATTGTAATTCACTCACAACAATTCAGTCAAGAAACGTCTCTCAAAGATGTTAAAGAATTTTTCAAAAGAGCTTTCTCTTCATGTTTGTAATTTTAGTTAGCTAAAAGCTGAACATATTTTAAACAGCAGTCATCTTCTAAATACTCTCTAATAACTTGTTCAACAGAATAGAAGAATTAGTCAAGTTTTCATAGTTAAGGCTGTGTCTATACTTCCTATTTTTCACTCACCTTTAATTTGTAATCAGTTACTTTCATTTGCAAAATGAAACAGCAATCATGCATAAAAGTGAAAATTTTAAGCGTAACATATTTATATGCCATAGACACACAAAAACGTATTGATATCATTATCTTTTTAGCCCATGTTTTCTTGACAGTAAATTTTTAGACCACATTTCAGATGCAGATTCACCTCTTAAGTCATTATTTTGGTCAAATATTTAAGAATACAGTATAACCTCATAAATTCAGATACCAAAAATCCAGAATTATCAAAAATCTTGCACTTTACCGCTCCAAGACCAACCTCCACTTCCCCCCGTCCTCCCCCACCCTCCTGGATGCACAGGGGGAAGCTTGCACACAGTAGCTGCCATCGCCTTTCACCACCCCATGCTGCCACTCTGTGTGTGGCCACTGCTTTGAGACTGGCTGCTGCTACCCGCCTCTCTCCTCTGCTCTATGACCAGTTGCCGTGCCGCTTTCTAAAATTCAGCATTTTCAAATTTCCGCCAGGTGCTCGGTCCCAAGCATGCCAGATTGATGAGGTTATATCGTATCTACCCTTACTGCCTTGTGCCACAGAGAACAGAAAATGATTCGGATTAGATAAGCCAATTTAATGCAAAGTGTTTATCTTCTGTCCATTATATAATATTCCAGCATTTTAAAGTAAGTCCTGTAAGGCCACGGAAGGAGGGAAACAGAGGAGGACAGAAGAGGTACAAAGTAAATTAGGAGATAATTAGAGAGAAGGAAAATAGAATATAGTAAGTGTGGAACATACACAGAGTACCTAGAAGTAAGAACACCTAGGGTAGGGGAAAGTAAGAGGGGGAGGAATGAAGGGCACAAATATTGAAGGGAGAGAAAATCCAGATACATTAATCTTATCTTTAGCTGCAAGTGCTACTTTGAAGATGCAGTGTTTAAGCATGCTCTGCCATGTTGTTCAGCTCACAGATAAAAGTATCTAACACATTTTTAACTTGATCGATCAAGAGCATGGCAGAGCAACCGTTCTTTATTAACTCTGTGTGTCTGTGTGTTTGGGCTTAAAAAGGCAACTATTACTCGAGCTGTGTGAAGCTTTGGTCGCTGATTCAATTTGGCAGAAATTCAGCTTGATTTGGCAGCCAAATCTCTGAATCCGAATTGGATCAGAAGACCCTTTAATCTCTTTGAATCCAGCTGGAACCCTCTGAATCGATTCAGAAAGATTTAATGATTTGGACATAGACACAGCTTTAAATGTTTTTTCTACATAACTCAAGGTACCAGGCGGCTTATGAATGTCAAGATGCTGGGGTGGCTGGAGCATCCCACGGGAGCATGGGAGGTGGTCCCCAGCACACTTGGCAGTGGACTTCTGGGTCTGCCAAGGGACCCCCCATCCCCAGCGACTGGTGCTTCATTTGTCTGGGGAGGCACCTGGGGTCCCCTTGTGGCCGATCACTGAGCCAGGGGTGGTGGTATGAGGGAGGGTCCCCCACGCACTTGGAAGTACTTCTGGTCCACTTCCAAGTTTGCTGTCAAGCCTGCAGGGGGCCCCCCACACTCCTGCGGGATGCTCCATCCACTCCGCCACCGCAGCACTCATGAGCTGTGCCTGGTACCTTGAGGCATGTAGAAAAAACATTTAAAGCTGTGTCTATGGCCGAATCCGTGATTCTCTCAATCAGCATCAAATCTTCAGATTCTGATTCGGTCGAATCGAATTGCGACAGTGATCCCAATCAAATCACTGTCTCTGATTTGGGCCGAATCTAAATCGAATACAGCCCGTTTCATACACCCCTAACTATTACTATACAGGTTTCCATTGATTTATGCAGTATGTGTTCCCAGAGAACGACGCATAAATCAAATTCTCATAAAGCGAACCCACTTTACAATATAACAAATAGGGATAGGTTTCCATGGCGGTGAGGGAGGGAAGGAGGCTGGGATTAGGGAGGAAGCAAGGGGACGGGTGCCGATCCCGGGGCTGCACAAGGCAGCAAAGCAGAGGGAACAAAGTGGCACTCACTCTAGCCCCAGCTACAGTGTGGCCCCAGGAGCACAGGTGAGTAGACAAGCAGAGCCCGGGCACAGGTGGAGCACAGTTCAGCTCAGTGGCTGCAGGCACTGGATGCTCTCCCACCCACCAAAAACTTACCTGCTTGGGCGGGGTATGCTATGCTGATTGAATAAGAGCAAATTTACCTTGCATAAAACGAATTATGGCTCTAAATATTCTCATCGCATGAGTGAATTTATATGTAAAGCACCCACATAAATCAAGGGAAACCTGTACTGTATAAGGGTCAACATAAGTGAGTGACAAAATATCAGTAAATACAGAGCTAATGTATAAACACATATAAACTGGTATTATATTAATATACTGACATTCAACATTTCATGTTTCCATGACTAAGGTGTATAATCTTCTGAAGCCCTTAAAGTTATTTAATCAAAAGCAAGAGATCTTGCAGTATAAGGGGTCATTTTTTGCATTTATTTGATTAAATTAAGGCTAATTCTTTAATTTAAACCTATAAAAGGCACTCTAACCCTAAAGAACATGAAACTAAAATGCACCACCACAGGATGTAGGGTTTGCCATACTGAGTAAGACCTGAAGTCCCTTTAGCCCAGTAACCTGTTCTTTCCTGCTTAGCTGCTAATAGTAAATGCTACAGAAAAAGGTTTAAAAACCTCAAAGAAAACAAAATGGGGTAATATACCCCCATCAGGCCTACTATCCATCCATACAGAATATTTAATGTTAAGTTATGCAGTTAACAGAGAGGATTTAAACATATTGACATTTAACATGTAACATTTAAATAGAATAAAGGGGCATAGTTACATAGCACTGAAAAGAAAATGACTACCTTCAGTTCACACTGCTCATTTAACCCATCTATTGTAAAGGTAGACAAATCTGTTACAGTGTTCATTTAACCTGTCCATCTAGCAGACAGATAGATAAATACTGATATACATTATAAAAATCCATATTATATATGTACCTATGTATCTATTTTATATATCTATCTAGGATATAGTTATATAATTATCTATAATGTTGTAGAGAATTAGCTATAACACTTAAAGACTGTCTTATGTACTGAAGTATGAGGTTTATTATTCCTTCCCAAATTAGTAAAACCAATTACAATTCTGAATATTCTTGATACACATAAGTACTCACTTCATGTGACAATTAATTGTAGTTTGACTAACCTAAGTGAAAACCTATTAACTCTGAATTTCCCACCTTTTGATTTCATTGATTAGTCCCTTGTTCTTGTATTAAGAAAACAGAAACTTCTGTCCTCTCTAGATACCTTCTCCATGCTATTTGATAAACTATGTTACCACATCCATTCTTTTTAATCTTTCTTCATACAAAAGTGTTTTAAAGCCTTTGATCATTCTCGTCACCCTTTCCCAAAGCCCCCCGTTCTGGGCACTGCACTTCAACAAAGACGAGGAAAAGCTTGAGAGAGTCCAGAGAAGAGCCACCTGCATCAGAGACTTGCAAAGAAAGCCATGTGAAGAAAGGCTGAGGGACTTGAGTCTGTTCAGCCTACAAAAGAGAAGGCTGAGAGGGGACTTGGTAGCAGCTTACCGCTTTGTCAGAGGCTTGGCGAACAACTGTTCACCAGGGCACCCTTGAGGAAAACCAGGAGTAATGGCCACAAGTTCCTGGAAGACCATTTCAGGCTTAACACTAGGAAAACTTCACAGTTAGGATGTCCAGATGGTGGAATAAACTCCCTCCAGAGGTGGTACAATCATCTACCCTGGAAATTTTCAGAAGACTGGATGGTCGCCTCACTGGGGTCACCTGACCCAGTTGTCTTTCCTGCCTAGTGCAGTGGGGCTGGACCCAACGATCTTGCGAGATCCCTTCCAGCCCCTTACAATTTATGAGTCTATTTGGCATTTACTGATGTTGACAACATGACAGCAAATGAATTCACCTACCATGTTTACATCACTATGAACTTCTTCCCTGTCCTATCAAGTCTTGACTGATCTAAATAACAAACTCTACTACTTCATTACTCACCTTAATTTCTAGGTCATTTAATATGTTAAACAGCATGGAGTCTAAGCACATGACCTGCAGGCGCTTCAATGTTAATTTTTTGCCAGGACGAAAACTGATATTTAATCTTATTCTTTGCTCTCTGACTTCAACCAGTTTTTGATTTATAGCAATACTTTGCTTCTTATCCCATTGCTACTTGGCTTATTTAGCTAGCTTACGGGCAAAACCACTTCTGAAATCCAAAATATGGAAGTTCCCTCTTATCCATTATTTTTTAAACATGTTTAAGGAATTCCTAGAGACTGGAACACCATTTGCCATTGATGACTGGTTGAAATGATAATTAAAAATGGAAAAAGATGCCTGAAGATTATGATAGGAAAGGGACAATCTGACAGCTACTGATCCAAGATTAAGGCTTCTAGGCATTACATAGGAACACTAGGACTGGAAGGATTCTCCTTCTATTAGAGAATTATAAATCTGGTATATAAATAGATTTAGTTAAATGAGTGCAACTTTTTCTTGTAATCAAGGCCTTAACTGGGTTTTTTTCTACGTGGAGAGTGGAACACAATTATATTGAACTGACTTCTATAGAGAGAAACCATATTAGCAGGAAGTAAGTACTATATATTCACAGATTTCATATAACCTTATAATCTGTATTATCTTTTTAAGCAGAAGAAATATCAAAAACATTCATGGTCTTCCCAACCCACAAATGACCCAGTGACTAATTGCAGCTGTTCATTTTTAGCCTTGCTCTTCCAAATACTGGTCCCCCATAATCCTTTCACCCACAGTGTTTACTGTTTCAGTTAGTCTGCCTCACACTAACATTGGAACATATTGTTATCTTTGAAATAAGAAACTGAAAGACCTTAGATTTAAAATTATTCCTTGAACTCCTGAGCTTTCACCCTCATGTGAACAATATTAGAATGATTACACTTACTATTCTAATGAGAAAGTTTTAGCCTTGCTCGCCTACACACCTGTCCCCAATAATCCTTTTTACCCATAGTGCTTACTGCACTTATGTAATCCACCTTGCACATACAAGATCAAGATATATATTAATTCCTATGACCCAAGGAAAAAAAAAATCAGTAAAAACAGAATAACAGTTGAGAATTTAATTCAGTAATTTATGAGTCAGAAAAAGTCTTAAAATACCAATGAAATTACTAAAAAAATAAACCTAAGAAATTCAGAGATTAAAATAAGAAATATAGGTGTAACAGGTGTAGTGCCTGAGGGCTGCTGCGTGCCCCCTTGTGGCCACTTCAATTCTATCTAGTTCCCATGATCTTACCTTGCTTCCTTGCCTGCTATACCTTGATGTTAAATGGTAATGATGAGGGGAGACTGTCATCAGAGGCAGGTGAACCTTGGTGCTCTCTCTCTCTCCCTCAGTATGTTTCCTTGGGCTCTATGGACCTTAAGGGCTAAATCTGTGGCCTTCCACTCCTACAGCCAGGCCCATGCCTTGCAGATGTTACTCTGCATATCATTCTGCTCCTTGTAGAAACCTCAGGATTCTTGGCTTTTGTCTTCCTTTTCTTCGCATGCAGGCCTCCAGCCCTGGCTGATGGATTTGGGCCCAGCTCTCTTGGCCTCAGCCCTGTCTGTTCTCTCTCTGGGACCCTTAGCCCCATCTTTTGCCTTTTTGCAGCCCCACAAAGTCCCTGACCCAAGTCAAGGCTGCTCTCGGTTCTGCCCAAGCCCCTGGGGGCCAATGGCTCAGAGAGGGGCTTCTCTCAGCTCTTCTCAGCCCCCATGGCATTGTCTCTTGTCCATGGTGAGGCTTTGCACTGGGTGCTCCTTGCAGCATCCTGTGGCCTCCTGTCCGCCCCTTAGAGGCACATCTAGTCCTCTAATATGAAGCTTAAATTACAACATTAATACAAGACACTGTTTCCCCAAAAAAAGCCTATCCAGCTCTGTGTTGTTGCCTCACTCAGGTCATCAGCTCCCCTTAGTTCCCTCTGGGTAGCTCTAGGGAGCAGCTCAGGTGCCTGCTAGTCTGTCTGCTGCAGAAATCTCCCTCAGGAACTCCTCTCTCCAACATGTATGACTAGATTTTCTACTTTGGGTCAGGCCCTGGGTTTACAGGCCTGGAAGCCATGCCCACTTTTTGTCACCTGCCTTCCCCAGAGCCACAAAGGGTTTTGCCTTTTAATCAAAGGCCAGTCTGTCCTCCTGCAGCTGTGGCCCCACACAGTTGGCTGAGTCTGCTGCATCCTGGCTCTCTGCCACAGTTCCCTCTACTCCCCTTCCCTTCCAAGTACCAGGGTCGGGGTCTCCTGTGACAACAAGATTGTAAAGAGAATTCTGCTAAGTTACTGTAACAATTTTAATTCTTCTACTCCAGCAGCTATGTCTTACAGAAATCAGAATATAGTGAATTCATATTTTTCTCTACAAACAGGTTCATCTCTAGGACCAGAAAAACATGCATTATCAGAATGAAGCATGGTTTGTCAATTATCCTGAAAAAGCATACTGAATGTAATTATTCTCCACAATTCATTAAGATTCATAAAATACCAATTATATTGAGTGGAAATTATAGCACTTCCATGAAAAAAGGTAAGCAGAAACTATGGCCCTGACATGGACTTACTAGCTGCGTCCAAATGAGTGTGGCTATGTAGTATGTGGAGCTGCAGACATGTCTGTAGTGGCACCACATACCACATGTTTAGTTTTTCTCAGTGCTGCAAGGGAGCAGCATAAGGAGGTTTTTTTTGGACCCTGGATATCCAGAGGTCAAAAATCCCATGGAAAAATAAAAGCAGAGTGGCGCATGCAGGGCAGCATGTGCCGCTCAATACTAGAGGTTGGCCAGCTGGAGTTGTGCTCCAGGCTACCAGGCAGGATCTATGCAGCAGGACTGCTGCTACTGCAGCTCTGGAAGGCCCCTAGGTAAGGCTGCTGAGGCCAGCCCAGTGTTGGCTAGGGCTGTACAAAAACACCGTTCCGATTCGACTTCTGTTTCGACGGAACAGTGTTTCGTTTTGAAATCACCGTTCTGTTTCATTTTGTTGAAACTGTTCTGCTGTTTCGACGTTTCTCCCATAGGTTATTATGGGGAAACAAAATGCAGCAGGGCAAGCAGATTGGGGGCTCACCCACACCCCCAGGAGGGCTGCGGAGGCTGAGCAGGAGTCCTCCTGGGGGTGCGAGCCCCTGATCTGCCCACCAGATGACAGACCCATACTGGGCACAGACGACACCCAGCACAGGGAAGATTGGTGATACTGCTGGTCCCAGGAAGCAGCACCCAGTTCCTGCAACCCAACTGGCAGATTGGGGGCATGCACCCCCGAAAGGACTCCAGCAAAGTCCCCACAGCCCTCCCAGGGGTGCTGGCAGACCCCAATCTGTATGCCAGCTGACAGGAGCCAGGTGCTGCCAAATGGGGCTGGGGCAGATCAGCTCATGTGGGGACCCTCAGCCCCGGGCCCTGCACCCTCCTCAACCCAGCTCCAGCATGGGGCCGGGGCAGATCAGCTCATGCGGGGACCCTCCCTAACCCCAGCCTCAGGGTAGTAGGCCTCTATACAAGCTGATCCGCCCCAGCCCCGCTGGCCCCAGGTGACAGCCCCTGGCTCCTGAGCCGCCAGGCAGATCAGGGGCCTGCTGGCACCCCCAGGAGGGCCATGAGGGCTGTGCTGGAGCCCTCCCGGGGGTGCAGGCAAGCCCCCGATCCATCTGCCAGATAACAGGAGGCTGGTGCTGCCAGCTGGGACCAGTGCTGAAGTCAGTAAGTCAGGCTTTGAAACTCAAAGCATTGTGAGTTCCCTTTTCATTTCAAAGCTGTTTCAAAGGCTTTTGTTTGGTTTCGATTTCACTGTTTTGAGCTCGAAATAGCTTCAAAATGAAGGGCTGTATGCAGTTTTGCCCAGCGTTAGTGCTGGCCCCAGTCTCCCCTACCCACCCTGGGGTAACTTGATGCACATGAGCGAGTGCATGCCACACGTGTTCCCTGAGGACAAGCAGCGGCAGCACAAGTTGCACTGCTGCTAATGGTCCTTAGGGAACCAAGCGTTTACGCATGTGTGGACATGGCCACTGAGTACATCTACATGCGCTATTAATGCACAGCAATTGATTCTGGAGTAGTTTGAGCCAGAGTCAACTGCTCCTGGGTGTACCATCTACACATGCCCCTGGGACTGCAGTAATTTGAGCTGGGATGGAGCAGCCATGGACTGGGAGGGAGCACCAGGGGTCAGCCCTCGGTTTTGGGTGGTGGCGTTGAGGCTGGCAGAAGCCAGGGGTCTGGCTCCCAGCTGGCTGGGCTGAACAGGTGCAAGGTGTGCCCAGTGATCACCATCTATACATGCATTTGATTGTATTTAATGGCAGTACTATCTTACAGTGAAGTTAATTAGTTTACTGCATCCTAACATTGATGTACATGGTGACACTTTACTGTGGAGGTAATTAGTGACTTCTACATTAAAGCTCACAAGTAGATGCACCTACTGGCACTGACACACTAAGGAAATTTATGGAATGCTGAAGGATTTTGCATAGCTCCAGCCTTCCAACTTATTATTCCTATTAGTTCCACAACTTAATTCCTGATCCAATCAGTTCACCTACTGTAACACTAACGTGTTGGGTTCTAACAATGCACAGTTGGAGACTGTCACTTTCTCACTGTTCATTATAGAATATATAGAAGAGCACTAAGTACCAGGACAGTGTATTTTGTGACAAGGTAATTTTGCAACACTGCTCACACAAGTAACAGATTT
Organism: Caiman crocodilus; assembly: GCA_030014935.1. Classification (NCBI taxonomy): domain Eukaryota; kingdom Metazoa; phylum Chordata; order Crocodylia; family Alligatoridae; genus Caiman; species Caiman crocodilus. The sequence goes on along the minus strand of JAGPOW010003642.1, from coordinate 65,592,738 downwards.
AATAACTGTTAATTTTATTCAATAAGAACACTAACATCAATGTAGCAACAGTCACCAGTATCACCTCAGCAGGAGAAAGATTACACCAAAGTCTCCAATTGGAGGGAAACAAGTAATATCCATTAGTCTTTATCTCTGAGATGACCTCATTTAAAACAAGATCACTCCTAACACAAGAATATGGCTTGAAGCTCCAGACTAGGGACAGCTGGGGTTTACCACAAAATGGGTTGACGGCTGATGTTAAAAATGGTCTAATTTTCCAGTGTCTTCTCAAAAACCATATATACTTCCTAAGTTATTCAATTTGTGTGAGAAGCATGGAGGAAAACAGAGAAATGACTGCCAGGGAAAGGGATATGACAGCATGCAGGAAGGGAAGTGTGGAAGAACCCAGTGCCGGTGGCTGAAGGAGTAACAAAGTAAGTGAAGAATAAGTAATTAACTGGGCTAATAGCAAACATTTTTCTTGTGTAGATCAGAGGTGGCCAACCTGAGCAGCAAGTGCGACAAGTGGCAAAGGCAGCTTCTGTGTGGGGCAACTATTAGATCAGAGAGAAGACAGGTAGCACAGCAACTAATAGGGCAGGAAGCAAAAGAGATTACGCACAGAGCACATCACAGAAGGCAGGAAGTAGAAAGCAGAGCAGCAGATTAGGCAGAGGAAAGGGGTAACAGTGGCAACAAGGAAGGCAAAAGCTAATTGTGGCATGTCTGCCTAAAATGTTCCCCTCCATTTGTGAAGCTGATAGTCATACTGTGTTGATTAAATTTATTAGTCAGAAAAGTTGTATACTTCTATTTCAGTTTCCTAACTGGATGACCAGATATGAATAAAGTTAACTTAAACAGCCTTTGTCATTTACTTTCTGCAACTACTTATGTATGACTTGACTGTGCCAACATTGGCAAAAATGTGAAAATACAGCTAACAATTTTTAAAAATATGATTCACTAGTATTAGGGGATGGGTACAAATACAAGTGAAACTGAGGTGTGCATTTACAGCATTTTAGCTACTTCCTGGTAACTGTTCATATGCACATTCTTATCCCCAAGAATAAATGCAAACTCGCTTGACTCGCAATGAAAGAGTAGCTGCCACATGGTAAGTACACATCCTATCTTATTCCAAACCAACTGTTTTTTTGTGCACATGCCCTTAGCTTTTTTTGCATGAGAATAAAACTTTTAGGTTTAACTAAACTCATTAAATCTACTCCTAATATTAGGCAAGAGCACAGGGTGAGAACTAATCCTTGCCTCTTGAATGTTTCTGTTTTGGAATTTTGGGGTGGAGGAAAATAACTCAATGTGATATAAACCTATCTTCAGGGAAGTTTACATTTGAAGAAACACGACTCAAGGCTTTCTTTAAAGTAAGTTTAGAACTCAAACACCATTTGATGCCATATTAAAACTGTCTGGAGCCAAATTTACCATTCTGACATAATAAAGTCACCAGTAACTTGACAAATAAATATGATTCCTCCAAATTAAGATGGAAAGAGCTAGCATATGAGATGAAAGAAACGCTTTTTCAAATTCATAAAAACATTTTTGAGATTACTGGCAAAAATACTAACAGAATTTCTCTCTCAGTCTGGTAGTATTGGAGAACAGCTTTTGCCAATTATCCCAAACTTGATCATAGATTACGCGGGCTATAAACTATACATACAAATCTGAAATGTACAGAAATGTACAGAAAAACAGAATCCTTTGAGGATTTTATTCAGAATACTGAACAAAGTAGACAGGTTTTTATTTTATAATGGAATGGGGAAACCTGTTAACAATGTATCATTGTAACAGCTGTCTCATGAGAACAAATTATGAATCCCTGCCATGTTTCTTCATTTGAAAGAGGCTGAGCAAATTGCTCAATGGATGTTTTCCATGTTGCATGCACCTCCAACATTTAAACAATGCAGTTAGCATGAAAATTCACTTTCCAATAAATCTGCTCACATGGTGTTATCTATATGTGGCTATAACCTATTGCTGTATTAATGCATATAAAGCACAATAAACCATGTAGGAAAAGCTGACAGAAAAGGGAGTTATTTATCTGTTATAAATTAAGTCCTTCAAAGTATGTTGTTTATGCACACTCCACTTCCCATATCAACGTGCCCTAAGCACTGGAGATAGGAACTGCAGGCTAAAAGTGTTCCCATCAATTATGCTTGCTTCCTACTCACATTGAACACTTCCACCCCCCCAGCACGAAAGGCATTTGAGGGACAGAACACCACCTAAGACTCACCTAATGTGAGTAATGTAATGCCACTACATGTGATCTGGTAGAATCTGATCTGATAGTCCCAGAAGTTTTGCCATAGCTATCTGCTATTTTAATGTGATAGAAACTGGTATTTATTTTGATTTTTTGTAGGCTTTGACTAACCATCCCCATAATCTTTCAGCAATGGAAATAAAAGAAATTTTTGTGCATTCTATGCAAGTAGAAGTTTAGAAATCAAAGCACAGAGAATGTCTGCAGCTTTGGGTAGAAAATCAGCAAATGAACAGTTGATTTACGTGAAAACTCAATATCACTTTTGGGAGGAATTTAAGATGCCTCCCACACTCTCTCGTTCCCTGAGATCAGATTTGGCTCCATCTTTAGAGCTACTGTGGAAAACAGGTATAGAATGTAACAAAAATTGTCCATAACCTTCTGGGGAAAGGATCCTTGTACCAGTTAACCGTCAAGATAAAGCTGCAGCAGTGAATTTCTCTTTCTGGAGACAAGCAGCTATGACAGTCAGAACTTTCATGACAGTCCTTGGAGCTCTAGGCAACCCTAGTGACAGCACTCGATTTGTAAGGTGGATTATTCATTACAAAACATAAATATTTCCAGTACACTGGATTGATGAAAATGTGGAAACAGAAGTTTTTCAGACTGAGAGCTGTGAACTAATTTAGAGGATCTAGGGAAAAAAAAATTAAACTAGAAAATATCTATCCAAAACATGAATTATACGTATGGGGTATAAATATCCAGGAAATCTAAGGTTGTTCTAGAATAAATTATTACCCTCCAAAGGATAGTCTTCTAAGGGTATCTGGACCTCTTCTGACTGCCCAGACTGCATCCAGAACACAGTGCAGTCCATGGTGACTATTCTTGCCAAACCGCATTGCAGTATCTACTTGTCCATAGTAAGTTTGCAGAGACATCTCAGCTGTTAACAGACCTGTAATTAATGTGTGAAAACCAAGCCTGGGATGTAGAGCAGGGGCTGGCAACCCTTTGCAAGCCACAGGGTGGAAAAACTCACTCTGGTCCAATGCAGGCTGGGCGGCTTTGGCTGCATGTCAGTGAGAGCGGGGCTTTCCCATGCCCATACTGGGGATGAGCATATTGGAGCTATGCTCATATTGCTGCTTGCCCTCCCCTACTGTTCCCAGCTGTGGCACAGGCGCAGCTTCTAGCCAGAGGGGAACTGTGCTGGGACCACATATCTGAAAATTGCTTCTGCACTGGTGCTGCTTCTTTCCCTTCTCTGTCAACCCTGTGGTTGTGATGCGGGCACAGCTGGAAGCTTTCCATACCAGTGAAGCTCCACACTGGCTAGAATTTGAAGCTATGGGGGTGGGGAGAAACAGCAGCAGCATGGACACAGTTTGCAGCTGCCTGACTTGGATGCAGGTCCTTGCTAGCTGAAAGTTGCACCAGGCTGCGTCAGGGAAGTGGGAGAAGCAGCAGCAGTGCTCAGCCTTTGCACAGCTCTTTGCTGTACAATCCCAGCACAGGCACAGGCAATCCAGCTCTGAAGGCTAGGTCCTGTGCTCTGTGAGTCAGATCTGGCCTGTGGGCTGTATGCGGTAGAAACCCCTGATCTAGAGAACTCTTACCTAGCAATCCAGTGGCCTGGTCCAATTCACAGATCATCTTGAGAGAGAAAAACATTATAGCTAACTATGCATAACTTCAAGCTTTCTGAAAAATGTCTTCCTGAAAAAGTCTAGCTCATCTGACTATTTCTGCTTGAGAATATGTAGGTTTTTTTGAGCTGTCATGACAATAGGCATACCTGGAGCAATATGGGAATAAAAATACTTGAACACAAGAGCAGGGATTGGCACGTGTGGCAGAGCATGGCATGCAAGGCCATTTTCCTTGGCATGTCACAGCCAACTCAGACTTTGGGCAGCTTCTCCCAGCAGCTGCCCAGAGCCTGGGCTGGCTGCAGCCAGGAGGCTGCAAACAGTTGCAAGGGGCTCCACAGCCCCGACACCAGTTCTGTGGCTGTGGCAACTGTGCGTGCACCTCTGGGCACATGGTTGGGAAGCGGCCTGGGGCAGCACAACCCTGGCTCTTTCCCCACCAGCCACACAGAGGCATGTGTGCAGCTGCCACTGCCATATAGCTACTGCCAGGGCTGTGGTGCCCAGCACAGCTGTTTCCAGCCTTCCAGCCACCTGCTATACCTGCCCAGAGCCTGGGCTGCTTGAGGAAGGTAGCTGGGACACAAATAGCTGCGATGGGCTGCGGCGCACTGGCATCAGCTCTGTGGTGGTGCCGGGTGCATGTGCAGCTTGCAGTGCATGGCAGAGAAGGGACTGGGGCAGCACAATCCTGGCCCCTCCTCTGCCACCCACCGGAGGCATGCATGCAGACACAGCCAGCAATGAGGATCAGGCCCCTTGCAGCTCCCCCATCTCTGGCATGCCAAGTCGACGCGTAGGTGGAGGTTGGGGTAATTTTGGCACTCTGGCTAAAAACACTGCCGATCCCTGCACCAGAGGGAACTTGGTACTTTCTCTCATCCTTCTTTGCTTTCAGAGATAAAAGAGGCAGGTGTCTACCAGATTACTGGTAATATGCCCTCATTTATGGGTATAGCAAGTCTCTGGAAGTGGGCTATGTAAAACATGTAAGAACATTCCATTTTTATCCTCCATTGTCTGGATTAGAATTTCCAATATATCTGATATTCTCAACATGAATGGAATGACCTACATTCACCCAGTAGATATGGAATGATATGCTACACAAAAAAAGGTGGTTGGCATAGAACTAAGACAGCCTGTTACCAAAACTGGTTTTATCTGACCATTGTCAGAAGTCTTGATAATTAAAATCAGTATCTCACCTTTATCCTCTACGTACAAATACGTGACTGAATAGAGATGGAAAAAACTCATGACACCAAAAATGCTCCCAAAAGATAAGGAAGTGGGGAAGTAACACCAAAAGTATTAACATGTTGGTGCTGTTAGAATTCAAAGACTTGGCATAAGGTAAAAACAGAACAGAAAAAGTTGCTGAGAAACATGGCTTCACAGCATATAACAAACACATGGTATAAATATCATCCAAGGAGGACACATGTATGGAAAAGTTCTGAAGCCAGGGCAGGATGCATTACAAGGAAACAGATGACACCTTGACATCAAAAAGATATAGAAACTTTGTACTTAATGTAAGGATGTTTTCATCTGCAGAATTTAATATTAAACTTAACTTGTTAACAACATGTCCAATGTTGGACATTAGGAGGCACTACTTCACAGTTAGGGTGGCTAGGATGTGGAACCGGCTTCCTAGGGAAGTGGTTCTTGCTCCTACCTTGGGCATCTTCAA
>JAGPOW010003642.1:65527309-65587039 GCA_030014935.1 Caiman crocodilus | reverse complement strand
CCTGTGACCCCAGCACTCGTTCCTGCCATTGGCAGGGGGTCAGACTAGATGGCCTGCTCTAGGACCCTTCTGACCCTAGTTACTATGAAACTATGAAACATGTTGACTGAAATTAAAAAAAAAAGCAAATAGAAATATATATGGGATAAAAGAAGGCAAAAAATGCAGATTATATAAAACAAGAAGCAATCCAGAGTCCATGAGAATCTTAATCAACCTGGCAACATACAGGAAATGGAGACCATTTAAAACAGAAATGGGAACATCAGTAAGGTCAGATTTAGGCATGAAGAAATCATAAAATAAAGTGCCACAGATGACAGAAGAAATCTTCCAACTGATATATAAATGAAGAGAAGGAATGGAGTAGTGCAGAATATAAAAACCCAAATAAGAACATTACACAGGCCTGAAAACAATCAAAAGAAGAGTGGTATGAACAGAAATGTATGGAAACAGAAGTTCCTTACAGGACACATCATGCTCAAGAAAGAGCTATACCTTGCTGCTAGAACAATGAAAGAAGTGAAAAAATTCAGTATTAAATCAAGAGATGGCAAGACATGCTTTTAAAATGAGGAAATGAGAATAAGGTAGATAGAATACACCAGTAAACTGTTTGACAATCCAACTGAGGGAGAGAAGACTGGTCTTTTAAGAGAAGAAATGCCACTGATCTTAATATAAGAATTCGATCATGCCTTGAAAACAATGAAAAATAGCACAGAAGTCAGAAATAATGGAATAGTTGTGAAAACCATACAGAATCTAGATGATGAATCATAGACATTAGTGCAACAGTTCCTAAATCAGATATACATGCAAGATAAACTACCAAAGTATTGCAAGCAGCCTATTTTAATTCCTTTGCCTAAAATCCCAAATGTGAGGCAATGTGGAACTAGGGAGCCATATGCTCAGTGTGCCATTGCCAATTACAGGAGCAACAATGCCAGAGCAAAGAGATTCCCGTATTACTGGTAGTCAGCTTGGATTTATATTAAGTTCAAGTCCCGAAAAGGTAAACTTCCCTACATGAAAGAGCCCTGAAAAGGCACGGAGACATCCATCTGTGCTTTGTGGAGTATGAAAACAGCTTTTGACAAAGTCCACTGTGAAAAGGTGATGCAAATCTTAAGACTGGCACAGATGAGCAAGATCAACAACTGATACAGAATCTCTACCAAGATCCACAAGCACTCCTCTGTAGTGGGTGAAACTCAGAGAAATGCAGAAAAAATAATGGTGTCTGACCAGGATGTGCTCTTCCACCAGGTCTGTTAAACATCTAGTTAGGGAATATTAAGAAAAAAGTCTGAAAGATGACCAAAGTTATAGACATACAATCAAATTAAAGTTACTTAACAGGGAGCTGGGGACTAACTACAGAACAGCAAGCATACAGTTATTGCATATCAGCAATGCTTGGTGGTAAGTGACAGGTAAACTGGGGCAGAAAGTCCAGAATGACTTATTTCACCAAAGCTGCTCCAATTTAGCTATCACCAGGGATCCTGATTTTATCTGTTTAAAAATCCAAAATCTTCTGATTAAACCCCCCTGTAGTGAGCATGTTTGTTATTGCCCTGAAAGAGAATAGTTTTCTGATACCATACTGTTAGGTTAACAATAATTTGGATTATTAAGAAGTATTAGCTTTGCAGTTGAATACAAGGGATGACCTGTGGCCTAACAATGTCATCACAAGGCAGAATGATAGCTAAGCCTTTGCTTGTGTTAAGTAATTATTTTAACTGTGTTAAGCATTTTCTGAGTAAAATGCAACAAGTGGATCTGTGTCTGTGTGCTGTAAAATCAGCTACAGCAAAGAACAAAGAAAGACAAAGAAGCCATTGTTCCAAGTACAGTGATCATATCCTTAAAAAGTATCTACCACTGCAAGGTCTTACTAACGTATCATAATGTTACTGTTACTTAACTTTTAGCTTTTAAAAAGTACTAGTTCAGCTTAATAAAAATATACTATTATAAAAATTTGTGAAGCACCGCCCGAGTATTGCTTTTGTTAAGCCTGTAATCTTGCCTTGTAAAAAATATAAAAGATTGCCCCACCCTTTAGGAGGGGCCATTTTGCCTCTTTGCTGGCTTAACAGTCATTGCTCGAGCAAATATACTGCAGTAAAACATTAACCGTGTTGTCTAGTTCCAATACAACTAGACAATAAACCCCAGAAAGTTTTCTCCCACCACACCCCCCAAATCCATGCGTTTCCATGATTAAAATGAAACACCGGTATATATTAAAATGAAACACCACTACCACTGGACAGGGCTTTAAACTAAGATTGCTGGGGGCTGGGGTTACACAAATTCAAACATGTCTAAGGACCAACATGCAACTAAGTTCAGGAGATAGGGATGTTGGGAGAGCTACACTTTCGGGAACTAGGGAATAGTTCTTCATCAGCAGGACAGGAAGACGAGGGCCTCAGTAGGAGGACTTAGTTGCCTATGTACTAATGCCAGGAGCATGGGGAACAAGCAGGAGCTAGCCCTCCTACTCTCCTGTGTGCAGTATGATCTAGTATGCATTACAGAGACATGGTGGGACTCCCCACATGGCTGGAGCTCTCCCTCTATAGAGAGCTACACCCTGCACAGAAGGGACTGGGTGGGGAAGAAAGGTGGAGGCATTGCTCTCTATGTGAAAGAGCAGTATGCATCCTTGGAGGCCGCCATCAGCTCCGAAAATGGACAGCTTGACACCCTCTGGGTCAAGTTGCAGGGGGAACCGGCAAAAGATACCTAACTGTAGATGCATACTACAAGCCATCAAACCAGGGGGAGGAACTTGATTTGGAGTTCACCTGAGAACTGCCCGAGGTTGCACGTGCACGTGACGTGGTCGTCATGGGTGATTTTAATTATCCAGACATCTCCTGGGAGGAACACCTGGCCACTTTGGATCAGCTGTGATTCATCATGACCTGTGTCAAGGAGCTCTTCCTGACTCAGGAGGTGCATGGGCCAACCAGATGTAACGCTCTGCTAGACTTGGTCTTGGCCAAAGGAAATGACTTGGTCACCAACTTAAATATAGACAGAATTCTGGGCGACAGTAACCATGAAACCATCATGTTCACTGTCCAATGCAAGGCGGGTAAGTTGGATAGCAGGACCGAAGTCTTAAAAAATGTAAATATCAACAAGCTTAGGTCACTAGTAGGGCAGGTTCTGCGGGACCAGGGACCAAAAGCGAAAGGTGCGCATGAAGAGTGGTTGTTCCTTAAGGACATGATCCTTGAAGCACAAAGGAAGTCCATTCCCATGCAGAGAAAAGGTAACAGAAGGGCTAGGAAGCCCTCTTGGCTAAACAGGGAAATCACTGTCCTCTTAAGAAAGAAGAAAGAAACTGATAAACAATGTAAGTTTGGGGTGGGCCCCAAGGAGGACTATTCCATAACGGCCTGTGTTTGCATGGAACAAATGAGAAAGGCGAAAGTGGCAACTGAACTTATATTAGCAATGGGAATCAAGGACAACAAGAAGTCCTCCTTAGGTACGCAGGGAACAGGAGGAAAACTAATGGGAGTGTGAGGCCATTCCTCAGCAACTCAGGAGAGCTGTTACCAGCACGCAGGAGAAAGCTGAACTCCTGAATGACTAATTTGCCTTGGTCTTTCACCGGACAAAGGGGAAAACCACGCCAGGCAGAGTAGAGGATGACCACAGTAGGAATAATCACCTTCCTATTATTGCTGTAGAACTGATGTATGACCAATTAATAAAATTAGACATGTACATGTCAGCAGAACCAGATGATCTTCATCTGGGAGTGCTGAAGGAACTGGCCAAAGTCACTGAGGAACCCCTGGCAAAACTCTTCCACAACTACTGGAGCTTTGGAGAAGACCCCCGAGGACTGGAAGAGGGCCAGTGTTGTGCCCATCCACAAGAAGGGGAGGAGGGAGGACCCAGGTAATTACAGCCCAATCAGCCTAACTTCCATCCTGGGGAAAAGTTCAAGGAGTCTATCTGCAATAAGCTTGCAGAAGATAAGATTCTGAATGACAGCCAGCATGGCTTTGTTGCAGGCAGGCCTTGCTAACCTCACCTCCTTCTATGATCAGGTAATGCACCACCGGAACATGAGAGAGCAGGCTGATATTGTATACCTAGCCTTCCAAAAGGCCTTTGATCTAGTATTCCACAATGCCCTCGCAAGAAAATTGGAGGATATGGGGCTTAACTCCGAGAGAATCAGGTGGGTGAGAAACTGGCTGCAGGATAGAACCCAGGGAGTCACAGTGAACAGATCACTGTGTCATCCTGGCGACAAGTGGGCAGCAGTGTCCTGCAGGGGTCAGTACTCAGTCCAGTACTTTTCGACATCTTTAATCATGATTTGGATGTGGGGGTGAAGAGCTCACTGGCTAAGTTCGTGGATGACATCAAATTATGGAGATGCATCGTCATGTTTGAAGATAGGTTACAGACATGGGCAGACCTAGACAGGCTAGCAAGTTGGGCTGATCGGAACCTGATGAAGTTCAACATTGAGAAATGTAAAGTGCTCCACCTCGGGTTGAGCAACCCCCAACACACTACAAGCTTGGCCGCACCAAACTGACTAGCACCACAAATGAAAGGGACCTGGGGGTAATAATAGACCATAGTATGAATATAAGCCAGCAGTATGATGCTGTAGCCAGTAGGGCAAATAATATTCTAGCATGCATCAATCGATGCATCTCCAGCAAAGCCAAGAAGGTGATTCTTTCACTCTACTCAGCACTGGTGAGACTGCAACTGGCGAACTGCATCCAGTTCTGGGCACCACACTTTAACAAGATGTCAACAAGCTTGAGAGAGTCCAAAGAAAAGCGACCCATATGATAAGAGTCTTTAAAGGCAAGCCATAGGAAGAAAGGCTGAGGGATCTGGGACTCTTCAGCCTGAAGAAAAGAAGGCTGAGAGGGGACCTAGTAGCAGCTTACTGCTACACTAGGGGAATACATCAAGGGCTTGGTGAGCAACTGTTCACCAGGGTACCCAAGGGGAAAACCAGGAGTAATGGCCACAAACTCCTGGAAGATTGATTCAGGCTCAAAATTTGGAAAAACTTCTTCACAGTCATAGTGTCCAGACTGGAATAAGATCCCTCCAGAGGTGGTGCAAATCACCTACCCTGGAAATCTTCAAGAGAAGACAAGACAGTTACTTTGCTGGGGTCACCTGACCCCAATTATGCTTCCTGCTTGGCTGGACCCAATGATCTTCGGAGGTCCCTTCTGGCTTTACAATCTATGAATCTAGATATAAGTATCAATTGCACACAATGTTTTGTTGATATCTTTACAATTTTAAAGCAATTTGGAATCCTGCCAGTATTTGCATCATTATAATAAATAAATTCAAAATATCTATATATTCTGGTGTTTGATTTTGTTTTGTTGTCATAGAAAATGCGAGTTCCCTCTGCCCCCTTTGCTCACCAGGATGCGGGTCCAGCTGTGGCAGTCCCCACTGCTGTAGGTCCACAGTGTCAAAAATAAAATCCAGGAGCTGGACCCAGCTCACAGAGCCCTAATATCTGGATCCCAGTGTTGCTAGGGGGTCTTGGAGTTGACCCACAGGGCATGTAGGGCATGCCAGGTGGTTCCACATACTGCATTGAAGTTGTATTTGATAATCTTAAGATAGTACCAAGCTGCTGCAAGATGGAACTAGAAGAATAAGATCACATATAAACATTCAGTTTCTGCTGCAAGACTTGCTGCTTTCCCAGTAGAAACCACAAGTGTACAGGATTTTTCTCCTACAGCAGAAGTGGCTGCTTCAAGAGAAAAAAATATCCCAGGAAGAGTTAAATGGCTCCTCGGAAGGCTTCTTTTGCAAGACTGAACACCTGTACACATACCTTTTGAGAGAAGCCTCAGCACAGTCCTCCAGTGGGCTTTGCTTCCAGCCCCCCACAGATTCAGGAAGACTTGTGTCACTCAGGCTAGTTTCTATTGCCCAAGCCAAGCAGACTGGACGTTTACAGTCTCCGCATTATGCTGCAGGGAGACAGCCTGTAAGGCAGTCTGAGTCAGCCTCTCAGGGCTGCCCTGTGCACTGCTGTCATCTGCTGGGGAGCTTGCAGAGCACACAGAAATGTGTGTGCATAAGGACCCCCTGGCTGCACAGAGACTCAGCATTCGAATATCTATCTGTTCTGGCATCTCTAGGTAAGTTTTTCTACCAAGAAAACAAACCCAGAAGAATTCTCCCAAATCAGCAGGCTTTTACGGGAGAAACTGCTAGATTTTCAAAGGATAGTGAAACGAATTCTAGAGTTGCATGACCATTCTGAAGATTAGCTGGATGGAGCTTTAAAGAAAAAGAGAGAAAAAGAGAGAGAGACAGACAGAGAGGATGGTGCTAGTTTAGGAACTAGGAACAGTTTGATAAAACGGTAATGAGTGAAAAATGGGTTTTGTGCTTAGTTTATACAACAATCTCAAACTGACTCCTTGCTGCCACTGAAACTACAATGTAACATGGACTGAAATCATCCTGAGCTTTCTGAAGTATATGAATACACAGCGGAGTGGAGTGGCCCAGAATGCAATGAGAAATAAATTAAGTGACCATAGCATGAATCTGAGCTGTGGAAGGTGATCACTGACCATTTTTGAGTTGGAGATGTCATTTAAACAAGCAATACTGATCATACAGTTACAGAAAATGAAGCACTGGGAGATATCACCCAGGATGTCCTGGCCTATCCCTCTTTTGTGAAGCAGAGTACTTATCCTCCCTCTATAAAACAGAAGGTCATAGGAAGGAATGTTAGGCAACTAAGAGGAAGACCCTTGATTACTTTCACCAGACACTAGAAAAATGAGAGATCCTCTTTTAGAAAAGGAGCAAATCTCACTGGTGTCTTGAAGTTTCCTCTGTTAAAACATCCTTGGGGACCAGTGAGGCAATCTCTAGTTAAAACCTCAGTTAGGTTAACACGGGAAATTTTAGGAGCATCAAAACAGTTAACTCCTTTGGTAACATGCATCTCGTCACCAGAAAAGAAGTAGAATCCAGGCCCCCTAACACCAAGGTTGGCAACTGGAAGCTATGGACTCCGACTGGGATGCAAAAGATATTGGTGCCAAAGATGGTTTCTGGATCAGAGCAGATAACCTAGTCACTGTGACATAAATGGACTCCACATGTAACAGTGCTGAAGGAATATAATACTGCACTAACTTTTACTCCATTCCCAAAATCAGTATGAAAAGGAGTTGCCATAACATTTCTTTTTATCTTCAGGCCTCTCAAGTATAACTTACACTAATGCTTTAAAAAAAAAAATAAAAAAAAAAAAATAAAAAAAATAGGTATTTCAAATATTGTAAGAGCACAGGAAAGACCAAAATCACTGCAATCTCTTAAATCTGAAACGCGTCAGCAGTGGTTTTTTAAATGTGGTTTCTTAAATACAGATGTTGGTAATGGTTTCAGTTTTCTATTAAATATATAGCAGTAAAAATGGGATAGCTGTATTTTTATTTTACTTATAGAAGAGCAGTTTACATAAACACATCTTTGTTGGCTACCTCTGCATTGACATTCATCTCAACACAGAACAGATTGTTTATAAATCCCTTCTGAGTTTATAAATGAAATGGCCAAAGAGATGTTGAACTACAGCTGCACTATATATAAATCAATAATGACATAAAATTAGTCACACCAAAATGCTAATTTATTAAAATAGTTGTAGAATGGGTATGTGTTGTGATCACGTATGGTATTACAAATTTACCTTTATCCTGATTCAGCGGTTCCTGGGAAAGAATATCACAGAGCACTGGGTCCTTCCATGCTCCCTTCTCTTGAGTAAGAGTAGCTAAAAAATGCAGTTCACAGCTGCCATTCTCCATCAACTTTTCATGAGACACCTGAAGAAAAATTTTAAATGAGTCACAAATATGGCAATGGCAAACATAAAAATCCCTTAAGAACATATGGTTTTAATATAAGAGGAAAACCTCAAAAGTAGAACTTGTCCTTTCTTATAAACCTTTGCTCTAAAAGACCAAAAATAAAAGCAATTAATCTTAAACCCTATGAGTAGACTTTTTAATATGGAAATTTAAATGTTGTAGTGTACATGCTATATGCCAGTATAACATCAGGTAGGCTTCTAAAAATACAGTCTTCTACCAGAAAAACTGGGATTGTGGCACTAAATATACTTTTATTGTATAACTGCAATAAGTCTTAAAAATCAAGTGAAAAAATGGAAATAAAGAATGTTGTCCAGGAAAGACTTTGGCACCAAATCTTATTTATTCAGTTTCTTCTGTGATCTATTTTGAAGCACTGGACATGGTGGAAATAAATTAATTTCGAGTTAAATAAAAAGATAAATTTAATTTTTCCTTTAATTTTTACATTGCCCTCACAGACTATTAAAAAAGTTAGTAACTGCATTTGGATACTAAAATAATCTGTAATAAGATAACTTTCAAGAAAATTTTGACCAAAACTTAACATTAAAAACAGTGAGAAAACTGATGGTTTCTGTGACAATGACTAATATTTTTTATGTTCCATGTTCTCTAGAATGATGGACCTACATAATGCTTGTAGGAAAACTAATGTTTCACTAATACTCAAAGTGTGCTTTGGCTTATGATGTGGCAGTGCGTATAACTCTGGAAGCAAAAGAGGAAGTATTATCAAGAAGACTTTCCTACATGACCCGAAACTTTCCTGGGGTTCACTATTAGTATTTTATTGCTCAATTTTTTGGGTAACAAAGTCTACTCCAATCTTTCTCCCCAAGCTTAACTACTTTATACTTCAGAACTTGAGAATACAATGAAGACCCTCAGCTTCAGGATATTCTTGTCAGAGCATGTTAAATGTGAAGTCAATTTTCCTACTTCTTCTTTCTCTCAGGCTGAAGGCCCTATTTCTCTCAGTCCAAACAATCATTACATCTAATAAGTCTGGGTTGGGGCTAATATCAGCACCTCTCTTCAGAGCAGATGGCTCATACTTTCCTATTAAAGTCTTTCATAAAGACTGACAAACCTGTAACGTTCACTGGTGTTTTCACTGTCCTAGCTAAATACAGAGCAGTATTTACAGGACAGTGAGGACTTGATTGTATTCTCAATGATAGACTGGAAAATGATCATACTTAGGTACTTTGATTCATAACAGGTGGAAAAGAATTTGGCTCAAAAGAAATAGTGAAATATGAGTTCGATGTTACATAATTTCATTTTTAGTATTTTGTTACAAATAATTGGTAAATGATTTTTTTTATTACTTTAGTATCAATTAAAAGCATCTTTCAAGATACTTGGGATCAGACCTTAGTTTTGTTTTCATCTTAGCCAAATATTATTCAGTCAAGCTAGTATCTGAATTGTTTAATATACAATGATTTGACTGACCTAACAGCATGCATGACTTCTGACTGAAGCAGAAAGTTTAATCTAACTCATGCAATTAAATATCCCCAAACTTCCAAAGCATCTCTTAAAGGCTGCTGATTCAACATTTCCCTTCATATTCATCTTATTCATATAAAAAAACCCAAAAATTCTCACCCGTACAAACGCCTGAAAATTTTCCCATTTATTTTCTGGTAAGTCAAGAGGCAGACACAGTAAAAGTTCCACACAGCTTCTGGAAAGTAAATGGGGATATTACTTCACATAACTTCGATGAGTATGAACTTTAAAATCTCAAACCAACTTTGTCACTATAATATTTTTTTAAAAATAAGCCATTAGATTTTAAATGGAATAAGAGATATGTGCAAATACACAGTTCAACTGTACCTTTAAGTGCGTACAAAAAATGAAAAGGGGAAGCTATCCAAGACTCTGAGTTTCCTTGCCACAAATCACAAACTGCCTGCAAACATTAACCTCCTCTAACCTCTACATACATAAAAAGCAGATTTCCCGCCTCTGTAGGAGTCCAACCCTGCATCAGTACATGGAGATCCACAGCCTCAGACTCTCTCAGGAAAGGAATGGTAGCTTGTTCCACAAAAAATAACCTTCATAGAGAAAATTCTATCCCCAGGGGTAGGGGTGGAGACCAGTTCCACAGAGTCCCCCTGACAGCCTGGGCTCTGCCCTGGACCCTCGCCAGCCCTGGCACCAGGGCACTGATGCAGGCCCCATGCTCCTGCCCAGCTACCACTGCTCTTCTGTCCACCTGCTCAATGCTCCTTCCACCCGTCACTCCAACAGCACGTGGTTTCCGGCTGCATGGCTGGGACCGTAGAATGCAACAGGAGCCAGTGCAGCCCGGCCCCCATAGTTCCCGTGTGCAGTCTTGGCTATGCAGCCAGGAACCGCGGGAGCCGGGGTGGGCTGGCTCCTGCTGTCCCAGCCATGAAGTCAGGAACCGTGTGGCGCTGGAACCAGCCCAGACCGGTCAGCACCATGCGGTTCCTGGCTGTGTGGCTGAAACTACACAGCACAAGCCAGCTAGGAACCAAGTGGTGCCGGCCAGGCCGGGCTGGCTCCTGCTCCTCCAGCAGTTCCCTTCTCCACCCTGCACGGTTCATTCTCACCTGAGTTTCCACTCTCAGACAGAGGGAGGACAGGGGAACAACCCCACCATCACCAGGCCAAAAGCTTCTGCTAGGCAGAAGCTTCTGGTTGGGGAACGGGGGTGGGGTGGGGTGGGGTGGGGCGGGGCTGGACAGTCCTTGCTGCTGCCAATACTGCTGGCAGTGCCTCATCAGCTTTTAGACAGACAACCACCCACAGGTAATAATTTTCTATATTTTAAAGGGGCCAAATGGGCTGGATAGAATGGCCTGGTGGGCCAGATTTTGTCTATGAGCCATAGTTTGCCCACCCCTGATTTAGAACATTATGGATAAATATCAACTGTTAAATTAAATCTAAAAACTAACAGGTATCAAGTGAAAATTGCTTAAAATTTGTATTATCTACATATAATGTGCAATTCACTGAAAAACATACTCACAGTGATAAGCGTTCAAGCACAAAGGCTACTTTTTCACACTCAGAGGTAAGATAAGGTCGTGCTTTAACATAACTTTGGATAGCCACTCTGTATACCTCCAACAATGGCAGAGGATCTTCAGATGTCTTCCACTTTTCTGCATATTCTAAGAGTGTCTGTATAACAGGAAGAACAAAAACAATTATCACCAAATATGCTCAAAATAAGTTTAGATAGACAATTATAAACTTTCTACCAAGTATGGTATCCTCTTCAGTTTACTAATCTGCTTGTTCATCCTATGAAGCATGGTTTCCAAAACTTGGCAGTTTAAAAAAATTGCTCTTATTAACATGAAACACAAGCCATTTCTCCCCATTTAGCCTAGTCTGTGTCTGTTTCTTTCTAAATCTGTAGAGAAGTGCTTTGTAACACATAAGAGATTTTTCCAACTATACAGTTGGTCCAAAAAGGATATCACAAAAACAACTTGTTCCCAATTTAAAAAAAAAATACTTTTTTAAGCTTTCAGCAAAATCTGTTTCCTAAAAAATGCATCTGGAACTAAAAATCATTCTTTTTTGAAAAAACAAAAATTGACTCCACTACATCCCACCACTCACCCACTATATAGATATCGCTCAGAAAAAAAATACTGAAGTTGACATTTAGATGCCTAAACTTAAACAACTTGTTTCTGAATGTATACTAAAGTTTTGTTTTAAAAGCTGCAGAGTTCTGGGTCTGAAAGTTAACTTAGACTAAGCCTAAAAGTAGAAATGCATGGCTAAGTCAGCTGGGCTTTTGCGTCTTATTTTTACGAGTATGTTTTCTTTTCTGCCAGTCTATGCTATCAGTGCTTTCATTTAAATGATCCATACTGAAAGTAACATGGATATAACATGTATTATAAAATAAGATCATGCGCAGACTAGATAACAATAGCTAAGAACTCAAATATTTTATACTTAAAAGTCCATTGCAGTTATGCATATATCTAAGACTGCAGAGACTAACAGAAGAAATATAAACTATCCTATACATCTTGACCCTTGCCTTGTCCACCCTGAGATTGTTTGGCTATGTAATTTGACAAGTTTCTTTGCTAGGACTAATGAACTCTGGTGTGTCTGGGGGAACTGTACATGGCACAGGTCATTTGCTGTGCGACTAGTCCCTCTGGGATTACCCTCCCTGGATGAACAGTGGTCACAGCATGAGCAGCCCAAAATGGCTCTGGACTGTGGCCGTGGCTCATGGCCTACCCCCTCCCCACGTAGGTGGAGATACGCTGAGACTTCAGGATCTCTGCTATCTGAGCTGCAGCAGTGCAGCTCCCCATACTGTGTGGCAGCAGCAGTGCACAAATCATGCCCTACCCCCTGGCTGTGGTGGATGTGCAAACCCATGGACCCTTCCCATCATGCGGCAATGGAAGAGGCAGGCACTAGGATGCTTACGGCACATGCTGGTCCCTTGGGGGCTGTCAGTTGGACAATCCCATGGTACAGGACTAGGCTCAGTATTTTTAGAATGCAATTTGCCATTTTTCTGCAGCTAGGTGACCAA
The DNA here is from genome assembly GCA_030014935.1 of Caiman crocodilus. Classification (NCBI taxonomy): domain Eukaryota; kingdom Metazoa; phylum Chordata; order Crocodylia; family Alligatoridae; genus Caiman; species Caiman crocodilus. The sequence continues at coordinate 65,574,520 of JAGPOW010003642.1, read as the reverse complement.
ACTTTTGTTGCATACACTCTTACAAGAATTGCCTATTGCTGTTTTTGGTGCTCTGGTTTTCTACAAAAAAGGGGAAATGTATTGAACTATATTGTTATCATTTGCATCCGTTATGTATATTCAAGATATTTATTAGCATGGAATACAGCATCCGAATGACAGAGCAAACTATAAGCAACTTACAGGCAACCTATAAACAACGGCACTTAAGGATGAGCCTAGAATGACCACTTCAGATTTGATATCCATTGTGAAGCATTGTCAATAGCTAGCCTAGTGCAGGTCTTCAGTGCAACCATTAAAATGATAACTAGAATGCTCCTCTCTGACGTGTGCTAGAGTTTGGATTTTGCCATACTTGCACTTGGGGTCTTTAATAAAATTACATATATATAGTAGGTAATTATATCTATGTTGTTCAGTATGAACCCTGAACAACATAGATACATACCATTGTCCAGCTTTGCCTTGGTAAAGCAAAGCTAGGGAGTTTAGATGTGGGGTCTCTGTGATCAGTGATGAGCAATTTTTTAAATATATCAGTTGTATTCCATTGCTAGGTTTATTTCTCCTTGACGTCAAAATTTTCATGTTTTTCTACACTACAAAACGGCCTTCTCGACTTAAGTCTTGGCCTAGGAGTGAGGGGGAGGGTACATTAAGTGCCTCAAAAATTGGTAGGGAATTAAATGTGTTTTTTTGCAGATGTAAAGCAGTCTGTTAACGTGGAAGATCAGGAGGAAGAAAATGAGATGGAACAGACAACCAGGGAACAGGAGTGTATTGCAAGGCACCTGTTATGGGGCCATCACCAGGGAGGACTATACCTCAGTTGCTTGGCGCTGCAGGGGGGCAGTCAGGAAGGCCTACGCAGAGATGGAACTGGGACTAGCTACCTGGATCAAGGACAACAAGAACTCCTTTTTTAAATACATAGGGGGTATTTAAAGAAGGTACTGGGTAAGGTGGGCCCTCCGCAGGACATGCTGGGAAATCTGGCTGTCACACCAGACAGCAAAGCTAACCTATTTAGCGATTTCTTTGCCTCCATTTTTCTGAGCAGGGACCAGGTCACTCCTCCCCTTCCCCCCCACCAGGACCCCTGTAGGCCCCAGGGGAGGTGCATCCAGGCCTAGGGTCAGTGAGGACCTAGTTAGGGAACTTCTGGAGGGACTGAAAGTATTTAAAATCAGCTGGTCCTGATGACCTCCACCCCAGAGCGCTGAGGGAATTAGCAGAGGTCATTGCGGGACCCCTGGCACAGCTTTACGAGCACTCATGGTGCTCTGGTGTGATGCCAAGGACTGGAAAAGGGCCAATGTGGTTCCCATTTTCAAAAAAGGGAGGAAGGAGGACCCAGGAAACTATAGGCCAGTTAGTCTTACCTCGGTCCTAGGCAAGCTTTTAGAGAGAGTTTTCCTGGCACATGTCTGTGAGCGGCTAGCAGGGGTGACTATGGTTAGGGGCAACCAACATGGGTTCATTAGAGGCAGGTCTTCTCAGACCAACCTGGTAGCCTTCTATGACCAGGTCACAAAATCGTTAGATGCAGGGGTAGCAGTGGACATAGTCTTTCTAGACCTTAGGAAAGCCTTTGACACCATCTCTCACTTCATTCTCATTAAAAAACTAGGGTACTGGGGCATCGACACCTGCACAGTCAAATAGGTCAAATAGTTGGCTGGAGGGCTGTACCCAGAGAGTGGTGGTGGACAGGTCATTTTCGACCTGGAGGGATGTGGGTAGTGGGGTTCTGCAGGGCTCAGTCCTGGGGCCTGCACTGTTCAACATCTTCACCAGCAACTTGGACGAGGGGGTAAAAAGCACCCTGTTCAAATTCACAGACAACACTAAGATGTGGGGAGAAGTAGGCACGCCAGAAGGGAGGAATAGGCTGTAATCAGACATAGACAGGTTACAGGGGTGGGCAGATGAGAACAGGATGGGCTTCAACACTGACAAGTGCAAGGTACTGCACGGGGGGGAGAACTGGCAGCATACCTACAGGAAGGGGAACTCCCTTCTCATCAGCGCAGAGGAAGAAAAGGATCTTGGAGTCATTACTGATGCCAAAATGAACATGGGCCAACAGTATGGGGATGTGGTCAGGAAGGCCAACTGTACCTTGTCATGCATCCACAGATGCATCTCAAGCAGGTCCAAGGAGGTGATCCTCCCCCTCTATGCGACACTGGTCAGGCCGGAGTTGGAGTACTGCATCCAGTTCTGGGCGCCGCGCTTCAGAAGGGATGTGGACAACATGGAGAGGGTCCAAAAGAGGACCATTTGCATGAACAGGGGGCAGCAGGACAGGCTCTACGAGGAGAGGTTAAGGGACCTGAACCTGTTCAGCCTCCAAAAGAGAAGGTGGAGGGAGGGATCTAGTGGCCGTTTACAAGCTAGTCAGGGGGACCAGCAGGCATTGGGGGAGTCCCTGTTCCCGAGGACTACCAGGAGTAACAAGAAATAACGGTTACAAGCTGGCAGAGGGTAGATTTAGGCTAGATATCAGGAGGTGCTACTTCACCATCAGGGTGGCTGGCAGCTGGAACCAACTTCTAAGAGAAGTGGTGCTGTGTCCTACCCTGGGGGTCTTTAAAAGGAAGCTAGATGAACACCTCCCCAGGGTCATTTGACCCCAGTACTCCTTCCTGCCATTGCAGGGGGCTGGACTTGATGATCTGCTCAGGTCCCTTCCAACCCTACCAATTATGAAACCATGTTATAAAAGTCCCATTGTTTCACTGACAGTCAATCAGGCTGGTTTGAGTGCTCCTGCCCCAAACTGGGGCACAATACTCAGCCACTGAGTAAATGAGTGCCAGTAGCGATGTTCTAAGAGCTTTTGCATCATTTCTTCAACTCATACTAGCCAGTTTTAAGATTATGTTGTGATGTGAGGCAAGCATGTTCTTAGTTATTTGTAAATGATGCCTATAGGCAAGACTGTGATCAAAGTGGACTCTTAAATATTTGCAGTTGGGTTCACAGTTGACTGGTTTTCTACAAAAGCAGATTCACAGTCAGGTGTTTAACCTGGACATTAGTGAGATTACAAAAAACAAACTGTTTTGCCAGGGTTGGGCTTCAAATAACATTTATTAAAATGGTACAATATATGAAAAAAATAGCATGTGGTCATGTAAACATATTATTTAATCCATATACAAAAGACTGCATAGGAAACCATAATGCTGACATCTTAACTGCCAGGGCCCAGGGAAGAGATCCCAGGCATCTCTCCCAGATTGCTTAAGGTGAGTCTGTCCAATTTGTGGCTTCTAGGCAATGTGTGGTATGTGAGGGGTCAATTTGCAGCACCTGGGGTAGTTGTTCCCCCCACTGCTTTAGCATCAGCAGGCCCCCCCCCTTTGCTTTTGGCCTTCACCCCTGGGGTAGCAATAGCATAGCACCACAGTCTCAGACCCACAGCCTGGAGAGCTAGAGAGTGGGCTATGGATTTGCCTGCACGCATAGCACAGAGCAGAGGGAGTACCCATATACAACATGGGTACAATCCAGCAAGGAGGAGATGGGTGTCTGTGCATGGCATGACAGAGAAAAGAGGAGAAATGGCATCTGTGCGTGACAATGCAGGAGGGTGATGTCCTGCTCCAAGGATACTTGGCCCACACAGCTTGTGGCCCTGGCCTGCTTACAAGTTGGACAGCCCCGAGGTAAGCATTTTCATTCAAGAGACGCAGGACAAAATACTCATGAAGTAGTGATGTTGTGAACAGGGAACCAAAGCAAGGGCTCTCCTCTACTATGGGAATACTCTGATCACTGGCCTATACGTTCATCCTCCATCTAACATACTCTCATTCTGGTTTTATGAAACTCACATTCTTGGCTACATGATAGCACAGGTTCAGCAGAAGAGGCGGAGAGTACCTCCCTCTCAACCTAGTCCATAAAGAAAGAGGACACTTCTGGGAGGTAGGAGATGCAGGTTTGACCCTTGTTCCCATACATTCTTGAGAATACCCCAACCATGAAGTTATTACATAAAGGGTGACCACCCCCACCTCATCCCCTCCTGCAGTCATCATTTTTAAAAGTAAAAATGTCTGTGAATGCTGTGCTTTGTGCTAAATCTAAGGTTGTCACTACACTTGGATTATGTACTTTGTCAGTATGCTTGGAGCATGCCTAGATCGGGCTCTTCAAGAGCACACAGATGCTTAATTTGCAAATCTTAACACATTCAAAAGTAGTTGCACTCAAATATTGGGGTTTTGTCAACAGGACAAAAAAAGCAGCACCATACAGAGATACACCAAAACCAGCGTCATGTGTTAGCTGCATTAGGGTGCACTCTAACTGGGTTAGGACACTGCTACATGCAAATGAATTAGTTGTACTGATATTTTACCCATTTGAAAAAGCTTAGTTAAACTTCATTTAGCGAATAACTCATCCATTGAGAATGTATTTGCTATTTTAGTGTGGACAAAACTTTAACTAAAGCTACAACTAATCTGTTTGAAAGGATACTGTTATGGTTCTAACTGACACACTGAAACAATTTCTTTCACTTTAGCAAACTTTAAAATGGTTGTTTCCTTTTATAACATGCAGTAGGCTGGAAAGTAAAGTGACCTCAAAGCAATTTAACTGTTTGGGAGATCTGTGTGGAATATGAGCTACATTAACTATTCCACCTGCTTCACGCCACCGACCATACGAATTAATAACTATATTAGTTTAAATTTTTAAATTCAGATTTCTTAATCCCAGCAAAAAATCTGTTAAGAATGGGCCTTAATACTCTTGCACAGATATATTTTCTACAGTTGCTATTCTCATGAGTTCTGTTCTTAGGAAAGCACTACATTAAGAGAAAATCAGAAAGGAAAAAAAGCAGAATGGAACAGAGGGATCGATGGAAAAGACGATATGGAATGAACACAAATTCAGTAAGAGGAGACAGATACTACAATGACAGCAACATCCACTCTTGTGTATGAATGCAGTCTATGGTGACCACTGTACTTCCATCAGTTTAATCAAAGGCTATATTTCAATACATTTTAAAAGATGACAAAGTGACAGGCACTGTGATGGGGGAACAGCAATATATGCACTGCATCTTTTACGAGGTTTTTGACACTGGGACCAGATGCATAACTAATAGCATGACTGTACTCCAAAAGAAAACAAATTGGGGGGTGGGGAGGAGGAATGGGACCTATCCTGGGTCCTGTGCTGCTCAATACCTTCATTAATGATTTGGAGGATAAGACGTGAGTGCACACACTCAGGATATTTCAAGATGACACCAAGATGGGGTAAAGTACAAATACTGGAGGGGAGGATTAAGATTAAGAATGACCTTGATAATTTTAATATTATTTGTCAAGTTTAATCAAATGAAATTCATTAAGGACAAGTAAAGAACTCTGCATTTACAAAAGGACAACTACATGCAGAAACAGACTGGGGCATCTACATGTGCCATTAAGGTGATGTGATAAGCTCTGATGCCAAAGCTTATCATGGTGCCTTAATGGCATGTGTAGATGCTCAACCTGCTGCAGTCCAGGGTGCATGGGCAGACACTACCTGGGACCACACCAGTGAGAGACAAGGCAGAGCAGCCCTGAGCTCATGGGTGGAAGAAGAGCACAAGAGTGCCCCAGAGTGCAGAGCCCTGTGGCTAGATAGCAGGCAGGTGTGTGGCTCCCTGCTGCCTGGGCACAATATTTGCCCAGGTCAGCCTTTACACATGCATTTAGGCACAAATATTTTCACTGTTGTAAGATACTACTGTTCCTGGCAGTACTAGGTTATGGTGGTGAAAATTAGTTTGCTGCAGTCTAATACCATTGCACACATAGAGACTGTGATGCTTTACACTGCAGCAAATTAGTCCACTGTGCAGTTAAATGCATGTGATGATGCAGATGCATTCACTGTAGAATAACTGGCTAGATTACGGGTTGGCAACATATTGCTGCAGGCTGAATCTAGTGCACATAGCAAGGAGGCTTTGTCTACATCCTTACTGGGACTCAGTGGTAAGGTGGCTCCAGCTCACTTCTCCAAAACCAGAGATGTGGGATGGAAAGTTTTTCCAGCGCTTTATTTTTCTGTAGGAAGTTTTCCATTTCTAAAAATTCATTCTTTCATAAAAATTATCAGTAACAATGAATGGATGCCAATACAATATTAGGTAGGCTTGGCAGTTTCAAAGTTGTAATTATTGTTTTTCAGGTGATTACCCCTAGGAAGCGTGAGAGAGGGTACATATATTTTTATTGATTTGTAAACAGGAGGGTAAATACACTCAACATAATAATCCAAACCAAAAAAATCAAGTTATGAATTCACCTAATTGGTTGTGCAAGTCAAATGAAAACCAAAGCTAAAATTCTCATTTCATCTCAGACTGCAAGGAAAGCAAAACCAAAACCCAAACTGTGACTAATTTTTGTTTCACTTTCAGTTCAGCAAACATGCAGAGCAGGGTCTCATTTCTTTTCTTGAGCTGGTGAAGTTAGAAATGTTTGCATAAGGTCTGTTAGTTTTTTAGTGCTTTTGCTTTGAAGTAGTCATAACCATGCCTAATCAGAAAAAAAGTCAGCGTGGCATCATTATTGTGAAGTTCAAGCCACTGAAGGAAGGAAAAGTTGGTAGATATTGCAAATTGTTGGTAGATATTGTAAATATTGCAAGCAAGCATATGTGAACACAACAAGAATGAAGAAACATTTAACAAAATGCAGAAACTGTCCTGAAAGAGTACAAGCCATATACAGAAAGCTAATACAACGAAAGTGGTGGAACAACATCATCTGAGAAAAGTCTACTTCAGGAATCCTATGCAAGTAAACAACTTAATGTTAAACAACACACAGTATAGATTATCATCTATATTGTTTTAAACATTATCATTCTAAAAGTGAATGCAACTCTGGAATATTATTTATTGAAAAATGTATATCCTGCTTTTGTTTGCAGTAGGCACCCAAAGTGGCTTAGGCTTAACAATAGGTTTTGAAAAAATTACATAATAAATAGTTAAATATTTCAACCCAGCAGAGTAAGCTTAGTCCTCTGGCCAATGGCAGAGGCCACCCTTTAGCTCTGCAGCAGTACCAGGGCAACTGAGCAGCAAGTTGAGCATCAAAGTGTTCTTTCTGGCAGGGAGGAGGGAAGCAGGCACTCCTTCTCCTGATGGATGAGGTCAGACTACAATAGGCTAAATAAAAAATATTTCTCCCCTTTTGCTGCAGGAACTTGGTAGCTCAAGTGAAATAGCAGATTTGCAAAAAATGGAAAATGAAAATGTTGAGCTCCCAGGTCTGAGGGAAGAAGCAGAAGGACTCTTGCTTTCAAGATCACTGTCATCAGATATGCAATCCACCACAAGCAGATGTTCAAGACAGTCAAGCTTCTTAAATCAAGCTTTGTGGACAACATGTCAAAAGAAGATCAAGAAAAAGCAGATGAGACATTAGCTCGAGTTATATTTGCAAGTGTTATACCTCTTTTCATAACTGAAAATCAATCCTGGAAGGAACATTACAAACTAATTTGTCCATCATACAAGTTAGTCACATTATCGTTTATCACATCCTCTCTTAGATACAGAGTTCAAATAATGGTTATTCAAGGGATTGGTCAAGCAGAATCATGGACTCTGATGCTATTGAACATTATGTTAGAAACACCTGAACCAATATTCCTGAAAGCAACTGCTACCAAATCTTGCCATACAAGTGAATACATAGCCAAATTACTGAGTGAAGAGATTGAAAGTTCAGGTCCCAACAAGGTACAAGCCCTTGTAACTCATAATGTGACTAACATGAAAGCTGCATGGCAAATACTAAAGGCAAAGTATCCTCATTAAATAGTATTTGGCTGTCTTGCTCATGGGTTGAATCCTCTGGCAAAGGATGCAGTTACGTGTGAATACAATGAAGACTATATTGGCAAACTGCAAGGGGATTGTGAAGGTATTCAACAATCATCAAGCTGCTAATTAAATGCCGAAGAAATTACAGAATGTAGAAGCAGAGGAAGGAAAGTGCACTTTTATTGCCAAGAGAAACTAGATGGGGCTTGGTTACAAAGTGTTTACATAGTTTGCTGCACACAAAGAACTGTTTACAGTGTGCTTCAAAAGATGACAGCATCCCAGATTATTCCCGTGAACATTCAGAAGCAGACCCTCAACAATGATGTGTTCTGGGTTTGAGTTCAAGGAGCATTCAATTTGCTACTACTAGTTTCAATGGCTATCAGAAAACTTGAAGATGCATCAAGTCTTTCAAATATTCCAGAGATATTCGGACAACTGAATGAAAAATCTAACTGAGCTTTTACCTTTCTTCACCTCTATCCAAAAAAAGTAGTAGTAAAACAAATGTTTATTAAGGGATCTGAGTTTTGCTCTCATTCAGTTAATCTGGCAGCAAACCTTATGAATCCTCAACACAGAGGACAACATTTAATCAGAAGAGAAAATATCTACTGCTTTTGATACAATTACGGAAGTAGCTAAGAATGTTCCCAACATTGATGAAAGCCATGACAGATATTGCCACCTACCACTTTGGAGCAAAGATGTCATTTAGCAAGCAGCAGAGAATATACGTCTCCTCTCATACGGAGAAAGGGATATCATAACACTAAACTGTTATTGCTCTAAGGATCCTAAGCATTCCACCAACAGCAGCTTCTTGTGAACAGAACTGGAAGGCTTTCAGCTCAGTTGAGATGAAAGAGATTAACAAATGAATGCACTGCTAAGCTTGTTTTTATTTCTCAAAATCTCTTGCTTCTGGAGAATCAGTCACAAGCACAAGTAGTGAAGAAGATGCAGTGTGATGATAAGTTGCCCTTGCCCATAGACTCACTGGTAAAACCATCCTTTAGTGAAAGAGAATGTGCTTCAAGTAAATCTGACTCAGAACTACCTCAATCCAATTCTGAAAGGGTCACCTTATGAAATCATAATTCATCAGTTTGTTCTGTTACATGACCCTTTCAGAATCCAATCCAATTCTGAAATGGAACTAATAAATAGCACAAGTGATTCTGCAGATAGTAACAGTGAAACTTGAGGTGCCACAATGACCTCAGTAGTAAAGCTAAACTCTGTTGAAGTAGATGAGTGGACAAGCACAACATATCCATAGGTTCTTTGGATGTGCTAAAATTAGTGAGTCAACAATTTTCAGTGCCTTCATTTAAAAACAGCAACAACAACAAAAAACAATCCAAGGGAAGTACAAGCTATTGTGTATCATTGCTACATTTTTACAAGTATTCCAATAAAAATAATTTAAATTTCCACATAAAGCTTTGAATATAACATTTAAATAAAGCACACTTAATGTGGCTTAATCTTTTTTCTAGCCAAATATTTCAGTTTAAATACTTGTGGCTATTGGGACATAAAATTAATATGGAGGTATATTTTTAGTTTTGTTTACTAAATAAGTCAAATAAGCATGCTAAATCAGATCATGCTCTATTTAAGGCATTGGAAAATTTTCCAGAAAACCCACATCTCTCTCCACAACATTACCGGCCAAAAGGTTAGGCTGCAATGCTACAGAAGATGACCTGGGAATTCCAGTGGACCTTAAGTTGAATATGAGCCTAGAGTGTATTCTTATACCAAAAAACCCCAACCACAATGGCATACTGGGATGTGTTAATAGGACTGCTGCTTCACAGATTATATAGTAGGAAGGGACCACAATGGATCGTGTCCGATCCCCTGCCAGGAAAGAGGACTGAGGTCAGTCACCTGCCTGGGGTCATCTATCTAGCCTCTTCCTGAATGCCTCCAAGCTAGGTGATAGCACCACGTCTCTTGGAAGCCCATTCCAGATCCTGGCCACCCTTACTGTGAAAAATTTCTTCCTAGTATCTAACCTAAAACCACTCTCAGTTAGTTTACACCCATTATTCCTAGTCACTCCCTGGTGTGCCTTAGTAAACAGTGCTTCCCCTATTCCCTGTTGACCACCCCTAATAAATTTATAGGCAGCCATAAGATCTCCCCATAGCCATCTCTTGTGAAGGCTGAAGAGATTCAGCTCTCTCAACCTCCCCCCATAGGGTCTATCACAAGGGCTACTAATCACGCGAGTGGCCCTCCTCTGGACCCTCTCGAGATTCCCCCCATCCCTCTTGAAGTGCTACACCCAAAACTGGATACAGTATTCCAACTGCAGCCTGACCAGTGCCACACAGAACAAAGGAAGTGACACTTCCCCTCTATTAGTCATGCACCTGCTAATGCATGACAAGGTGCGATTGGCCTTGTTGTTGGACTCGTTACACTGCCAGCTCATGTTCATCTTGGAGTCAATTATGACTCCAAGATCCCTCTCTGCCTCCGAGCTGCTGAGAAGGACACTCCTCAACCTATAGGTGTGCTGGGGGTTCCTCTTTTCCAGGTGGAGTACCTTACATTTATCTTTATTAAATTGCATCCTATTTCCCTCTGTCCATTGATGCAACCTGTCCAGGTCAGCCTGAATCTACTCCCTAACCCCTAGTGTACAAACTTTGCCCCATAACTTGATATAATCAGCAAACTTGGAGAGGGTGCTCTCCACACCCTTGTCCAAATGGCTGAAGATACTGAATAATATTGGTCCAAGGACCGAAGCCTGTGGGACCTCACTGCCCACCTCCCTCCAGGTTGAGAAGCAACCATCCACCACCACTCACTGGGTGCGGTCCCTAAGCCAGTTGGCCACCCACCTGATCATGAAGGTGTCCACTCCGCAATCTGCTAGCTTCCCAATGAGGATAGGGTGCAAGCCTGCGTCAAAGGCCTTCCTAAAGTCCAGGAAGATGACACCAGCCTTGGCTTCCGCGTCCAGGCAGTGTGTGACCTGGTCATAGAAGGCTACAAGGTTTGTCAGGCAGGATCCACCTGTGACAAACCCGTGCTGGTTTCCCCTCAGCTTCGTTTCCTCTGCTGGGCCTGCACAAATGTGTTCTTTGATTATTTTCTCTAGCATTTTCCCAGGAATAGAGGTAAGACTGACTGGTCTAAAGTTACTCAGCTCCATCCCTTCCCCCTTTCTTCAAAATGGGCACCACATTGGTCCTTCTCCAGTCCTCAGGGACCTGGCCGGAGCGCCACAAGTGCTCGAACAGCTGTGCCAGCGGCTCAACTATGGCACTGGCCAATTCTTCCAGCAGCCGTGGATGGAGGTCATCCGGACTTGCTGACTTGCACCCATCCAATTCCTCCAGGAGCTCCTTAACTATTTCTGAACTAACCGTAGGTGGTGCCACGTGGACATCCATCAATGATCGAGGTGGGGGAATTGGCTTGGTCAGTACATAGAAATACTGAAGCAAAGAACTCATTGAAGAGTTCTGCTTTTTTCCCCCGCATCAACCACCAACCGTCCTGATTTGTCCTGCAGGGGTCCTATGTTGCTCTGAGCTTTCCTTTTGCCTGCTATGTATCTGGAGGACTTTTTATTGTCCTTGATTGCTGAAGCCAGCCTGAGCTCAAGCCCTGCCTTGACCTGTCTAACTAATTCCCTGCAATAGTGCACCAGGGAGAGAGATTCCTCCTTGGTGGCTGCTACCATTGCTTATACATCTCTTTCTTTGCCCCCAGACTCTCCTGGAGTTCCCTGTTCAGCCAAGGGGGCTTTTTTGCCCCCTTATCTCCTTTTCTACGTAATGGGATAGACTCCTTTTGAGCCCCAAGGATCACTCCCCTGAGATACCTCCAACCCTCCTGGACCCCCATATGCTCTATGTTCTTGAGTTGCATTCCCTCATTAACTAGCCTTCTAAGCTTGCTAAAATTGGCCCTTCTAAAGTCCAACATCTTAGCCTCACTAGTTACTTTACCCACTCTTCGCTGGATAGTGAACTCTAGCAAGTGATGGTCACTATCTCCCAGGCTACCATGAACTCGCATGTTCCCCACAAGATCATCCCTTGTTGCTAAGACCAGGGTGGCCCCACCCCTTGCTGCCAGCTGGTTGCATAAACTGCCTGTCAGATGGCCCTGCCCTTGCCTGCTGATTGACTGCAAGGGCCAAACAGTGGAAAGAGGCAGAGCCACATGACAGGCAACCCTCACAGCAAATCAGTGGCAAGGGGTGGGTGCAGCAGCCATCTTGCCAGCAGCCCTTCAAGCAGGCAACCCTCCCTTCCCCCTTCCCTGCCATGCCCTGGTGGGCTGCTGTACCACCCCAAGGATTGCTGGCTCCTTCTGGGGTGCCAGCATTTTCTTTTCATCATTTTTTTCCCCCTGCAGATTTCATGGGCATTGCCAGCTCCACTTTTCTGTGATTTTATGTATTCCGTTTGATCTGGGGAACTGGGGGATCTGTGTATTTGTGAAAAGCCACAGCCCCATTTTTAACATGCACCTCATTTGTCCTCACTGCTTTTCTTCCTCCATGTTGAGCTAAGACTTACAGGAGACAAAAAAAGACTCTCGTACCTGGAACATAGCCAACAATAACCATTTAATTTTGAGGATTAGTCATTTAATTAGAACACTCTTGTGAGATGAGTCTGGACCCACAACCACCTTTTTTCTAGTCTGAACATCACAGAAAAATGGAATGAAGTAATGGATCATATGGTTGGGTACTGATACTTGACAATTCTGGTCAAAGGGTCACGTAACAGAACAAAATGGTGAATTATGATTTTTCTTACCAGTTATTTTACAGACACACTCCTAACAAGAAAAAAAACAAGCAAACTGGCTGCAATAGAAAAAGTTGATTCAGAGGAAGCAGGTGAAAAAGCAAAAAGCCCTGCACACCCTTTAAAGATTTTGATGCAAGTTGTTCCACAGGCCTGATTCAGTGTGTAGTGCTGGCCTGTGAGCCTGATCCAGGGTCAGGTGGGGTCAATTTGCAGGTGTGATCTGGCATGCAGGACCAACCCCCATGGGCTGCCCTGACAGAGAACTCCAGACCTGGCTATGGAGAAGCCCTGCACCAGCCCAGAGCCAGATAATTAATGCTACCACCATCCCACTGCTGCAAAACTTCCAGACTGGTGGGTTTGGGGGGGCGGGGCGCGGGCGGGCACAGGGGGAGGAAAGCCCTTTGGCCAGATGACTTGCCTTTGCAAGATGTAGACTAAGCAACACTGCACTAGTCCAAACATCACTGCCACCACATACAGAGCTTTGCACAGTGAAACACACTCTTTCCCAACTCTTAAAACTTATTTCACCAACAAGCTCAGATTGTTCAGAATTATTAAATCTGATACTGTCAAAGTTAACACAACTCAATGCTTTCCAAACATCCATCTCAAAACAAGGATGAATAAACGAGTGTTTCTAGATTATATGGTCACATTCAAATTATATTTGGTGAAGCACTACCAATTGCTGCCATCACCTACTTACGTGACTATGGACGATGACCTGTCTCCATCCTTATGCCTCATGAACGTGTAATTTACCACACTAGGCAGGATAGCCTTTTTCTACCCCCTCTAAATCAAAGTACTGAGTCAGAGCACAAATACAATACTCTGTTTTTTCATCTCAAGATTAAACCTGCATTTTATTTCAGCTATGCAGTTCATGAAAAGAATATTAAAAATGCACCAATTCAGTTTGTAGTGTAAACCAGCAAGTATTGAACATATGAATCTACTATTCCAAATGAAAAGCCACTTTCCAATTACATCTTTCCTTCAAGAGTGAGATTTTTTGTTTCACCTCAGTCCAAAAAGATGCAAGTGTTGTTATTGGTTACAAAGTGAAGCAGATAAATTTAGCTATTTGAATTATATTTCTAAAGAAAACACTTCATTATACTTTAGAATAATTAATTTTTTGCATCTTAAGATACTCAAAACAGCTTTAAAAATGGTTAAGCATGGCATGTAGGTACTAGTGAATACAACTGCTATATTTTCAAAAATGAAAGTATGGAGCTGTACTGAGTGTCAAAAATATCCTTTCAGCACTTGAGATTTTTTTTTTTGGATGACTGATTTCAATCCTAAAATTATTGCAAAAATATTATGCTGTCTTAGCCCTTTGTGATGACCCATCTTGGATAAAGCAGCACATAAAAGATGCATTAAAATATCAGGTGCACACAATAACGCTTAATCAGATCAAAACTGGAGCTCCTGAGGAAACCACACAGAAACCAGAATTCAAACATAATTTAATTTAAACAAAGTCAATGAAGATATAACAGTTTATACCAGACTCAGACCCTTACCCATGATTTACTAAGTATCAGGGATCCAGGTTTTCCATTTCCCACAGAAAAACAGGGGAAAATCTACACCGATTTCTCATTTTAACAGAGAAATGTATGGATTTTGTGCTTTTGCAAAGAGCTCTCTGCAGGCTGGCAGAGTTCCAGCCTGCAAGGGGCTGAGAGGAGGAGAGATAGGCAGGGGTTGCCATGTGCAGGTAACTCTGGTGGGGTGACTGAGGTTCCCATAGGGAGGGAGGGAAGGAAGGCGCTGGGTAGGGCTTGGGCTGCTGCACAGTCAGATAGTGCACGGGGCTTGAATATGCAGCTGTAAGCTGCTCCTCTGAGAGGTGTGGCTGGCTCTCTGCTGCTGTTCTCACTCCCAGGGGGCAAGCAGGACACATGCCCTCCAGATCTGTGTGCAGGGCGGGGCAAGGGCTGCCTGCTGCAAGGTCAAACACCCAACCCTCCTGCCCTTTTCCCACAGCCTCCGCAGCCCAGTGCATGGGACTAGGTGGGGAAGCTCCTTGTTGCTGCAAGCCCTGTGCTGCCATAGTGAGGTGCCCCTGCCTGCAAGCAGCAGCAAAGGGCACAACTCTACACTGTCCTCTCCACTGTTGCCAGGAAGGCAGCGTGCACCTTGCCAGGCCAGCACGGAGCTCCCAGCAGTGGCATTAGCCTCCCTGCCCACTTCCAATCTGCTCTGCTATGCTGGGTCCCACCTACTGGGCTGCAGAAGCTCAAGAGAAAGGGTGTGACAGGCCAGTAGGGGGTATTCCTGCATTGAGCCACCCACCTCACTGAGCCTGACCACCTTCCAGGCTCTGAGCACCTCTCTGGGGGCGCCTTACGTCTGGCTGACCCCCGCTAGCCTGGGGGTAACACTGACACCACCCATGGATGGGCTTGATTCTGGCTCTGTGCGACCTGGGAAACAGGCCCAGTAGCTCTCGAGGCTCCTTGATTTACTTCAAGAACTGAGGGAAGCATCCCAGGTCGGAAGAACAGTAGTGGTCTCCCTTAGTCAACCAAACCAAGGGGACACCAAAGCATAATCTAGACCCACTCCCAATAAGTCTCCCACACTAGGTACAAAGGAGAACTTTATTGGTTACAAGGAGTAGGTTTGGAACAGGATTCAGGGTGGAACAGTATCAGAGAAATCCCATACAGCAAACTGGCATGGATGAGTAGCCTTTGATCACGCATCTGAGTTACTGTAACTATATATCTAATTAGATCTCAGGTAGCTTACCTCACAAGTATCATCCAGAGGCAGGTAGAGATGTCTTCTGGAGGCAGGCAGTTCATTGATCATGAGTTTCAAATGAGAGCAAGTTTCAGATGGTCTAGCTCTTCTCCAAGTCTTCCTCACGGCTGCTGCCTCCTCCTTCTGGGCAGTCCTTAACTTATATAGCCCTTATGGACCTCATTTACTTGGTCCAATGGAGGCCAGCACCTGTTGGCTGTCAGGCAACCAATTTGAAATGCATCACTAGTTGCTGGGCAGACTGGCAGTTCCTAGCTCCTCAGGGAGCCCAAACCCCTTACCCAGGTATGTGATGCCAGTCACACAGGCAGAGGGAGCATGTTTCCCCCCTCCCTCAGGAATGTATCCAGCTCAGGTTACCTAAAGAGATAGGGTAAGGTATGTTCCCTCTGCAGGGCCCATCTTAACCAATCTGTCACACAGCAGAGTTTTTGGGGAGAAACAGAGGTGGCCTTCTGCCACAGATGGCAGCAAGGCAGGAAGCCCTAGCCCACAGTGGACAGTCTGCACACACCTTTCCCATGGGCTTTGCTTCAGCTGTGCCACCTGCAAGGGAAGGGGAGCTGTGCTCCATTTCCCACTTGGAGTGCAGCAGTTGCTGCTTCCTGCAGGTGGCAGCCAGGGCTCAGACCAAGGTCCCCGGCGCCGTAGCTCTGGCAGCTGGGCCTCCCACTTTGACAGGTCTGGGGAAGGTGAGGGGCATCAGCCAAACGGACTAGAGCCAGATCACTGGGCTCCTTACAAGACCAGATTCAGACCTACCTTTAGTAGTGCAACCTGTGCTGCTGCCATTTGCTAAGTTACTTGCATCCCTCCCACTGAAATGTGCCCCCAGAGCTCTATACCCTGACTTCTGGCAGCAGACCCCACACCCATTCTTCCAGGAGGCCCATAGGCCAGGTGAAATAGTTGTGCAGGCCAGACCTGGTTACTAAATATAATAATGTCATGGATGCATTTGCATTTTATAAACAGAAGGCAACCAGTGTTCACATCAGACCGAACTTAACGCAAAAATACAGTATTCAATAACCTCCCTCCAAGCGTAGCAGTACAACTTTTTTCATAGGAATACTTCTAGTTTTTCACAGAATCAGATTAAAAATAGAGCTGGAAAAGACCTAGCCAGTCATCTAGCCGATCACCCCTAGCCAATCTAACTGTTTCATTTCAGTCATTTTGTACAGGTAAGTTTATCTGTTTCAAATACAGAGGTCAGCCTTCTAATCTAGGAAGGGAAATGGTTCCTTTCTGGATTGAGGGTATATACAGATACAGTAGACCCCCAGCTTACACAAGTCTTGATTTCGTGGGAATTTCATGCAGATAGAATTTGCGTAAGTCAGGATGACTTTCCTCATAGGAAATAGAATAGTAAGGGGTTGCGTATCCCAGACATACCTTATAGTCATAGTTTTTCCCTTACCTATGCATGTTGAGATGCCACTACCACAATGGAGGCACAGCTGTGCTTGATTTCACCTGCAAATCTTGTGAGATGGTTGCATATATATGTGACTCTCATGAGTATTCATGTATATATGCAAATGACATGCATTGAGGGGCATTATCCAATCTGGACCCTAATAAAAAAAAAATCACGTAAAATGCAAGACATGCGTGTATCAGTTGGAATCGCGTAAATTGGGGGGGGGGGTCTACTGTTGATCCATCTATATACACACCCCTATATATACACACACATAAACGAGATCTATATTGATATAGATATAACTCTAAAGGCCCCCCAAGTCTCCTTTATCACTAGCCTTACTTTTTCTTCTACTTGTCCCATATGTACCTTCTTTACAGATTTTACCAGGATGTTCAAATTATGAAAAAGCTATTACTTTTCCACTTTTGTTCTCCTTGGTTTAAGTGAGAAAGTTCCATCACTTTAACAATGAAGTAGGTCTCTCCCTTGATTTTGAATCAATGATGGGTACTTCTTTCATCCTTGGAACTATACCAACAGAAGATCCTGATACAGACTTCCTCCCTGATTTATTCCATCCCTTGTAAGTTGTAATGATCTTAGAGGATGAATTCCAACCTCCATCCCCAAACCCAGTTAAGGATAAAACTAAATAAAAACTTGCTGCCAGTCTTGACTGTTTTCAAGGGGCCTAGACTAAACTGCAGAAGTACTGCTAAGCAGAAGGCCCAATGCCTGTTTCCGAGTGACTGGAGTGTGCACCTTCACAGATGTGACAACTAAATTGTTACACTAGTTGTAACTTGGTGTGACAGCTAACCTGGTCAGCAAGTAAAGGAAGCCATCAAAACACAATTAAACAAAGGCACAAAGCCTGAAAGGAGACAAGGTAAGACCATATATTAAATAATCCATATACATATCATAGCTTTCTCTTAAAACAGTAGTAGTTGTGATTGATCTAACCAAATGTATTGGATGTTACTTTGCTATAAAATAGATATATTTTTGTTAAAATGCTTAGATAATTTGTAAAAAACAAGAGCAGCCTTGCCAGAGAAGACCATAAAGTAAAGAAACAGGAACAGCATTCCAGAACAGGGAAAGGAGATAAGAACCCGTCCCTCTTTCCCAAAGATATAAATCCCAACTTACTGACAAACTTCCAAGTCCACAAAAGATCTGGTTCAGTCCAGTTCCAGAAGATTCAGTGAAAAAAAAAAAAAAAAAAAAATTAAAGAACCCCCAAAAACACAATTGGAGATCATTAGAAAATTAAAACCAGCCATCTATAAATAAATACTGGGGATAGACTAGAAAGAAACTTGGAGAACTCAGAAAATCCAAGTAGACCTGCTGCCAATCTGTGTTACCTTCCTTCTAGCCCTTGAGCCTCCAGTTGATACTGGTGAGAATCTATGTTGAGCTGCTGTGGATAGCCAAACACACTTTGGGATAAGTGTTTGTTTTTGTATTTTAAGGTGCAAACAAAATTTGGACTGTAGACCTGCTTCTGCCTCTTATCAGAACCTACCCAAGCCTTATTCAGAGCTTGAAGCTTTTTAAACCCCTGCACCTCAAAATGCAGGGATATATTAACTTTAGAGTTGGACTTCAGCATGGTGGCTATTAGGGCTGTGCGAAGCTTTGGTCACTGATTCTATCTGGTGGAGATTCAGCCCAAATCAGCTGCTGAATCAGGAGACCCTTTAATCTCTCCAAATCGAATCAGAACCCTCTGAATCAATTTGGAAAGATTCGGCCGTAGACACAGCTTTAAAAATTTTTTCTACATACTTCAAGGTAAGAGATGGCTCACGAACGCTGAGACGCTGGCGCAGATGGGACATCCCATGTGAATGCAGGGGAGTCCCCAGCGCACTCGACACCGGTCCCGGAAGTGGACCAGAGACACTTCCAGTCCACTTCTGTGTATGCTGGAAATGTGTGTGGGGACCCCCCACCACACCACTGGTATCTGTTGGGTTGGGGGGGTGCCCAAGGTCCCCCCCCCACTGTCCGATAGCTGAACCCATGGGGTTCCCCCACGTACTCCACAGCAGGCCTGAAAGCAGACCAGAAGTACTTCTAGTCTACTTCTGGGATCACCACCGGGCACGCGAGGAAACCGTCCCCCACGCTCCCATGGGATGCTCCATCCACCCCACCACTGCTGCGCTCACAAACTACGCCTGGTACCTCGAGGTACAAAGAAAAAAAACAAACACTTAAAGGCGGTGTCTATGGCCAAATCGCTGACTCTGAATCGGCATCAAATCTTCAGATTCAGATTCAGCCAAATCTAAAAATCAGGACAGTGATCTGAATCGACGAATCAAATAGCTGTCACTGATTTGGGCCAAATCTGAACCAAATACGGCCTGTTTCACAGACCTCTAGTGGCTATTAGCTTCAATTTGACAGACAGACAGACAGACAGACAAGTTCTATAACATTTTGTTCTCAACATCTCTGAACATAGCAAGGCATTTTTTCATTTTGATATGCAAACCTCATTTAAAGATAAAGGTTGCACAAATATAGAAAGTATAGCTCCTATAATAAGAAAGGAGATTCATCACATCAGACTTAACTCTGTCATAACGAATATCTTTTCAAATGTCCTCCATTTTATGCATATAACATATAAAGCTTGTGTATAGAAAGACTGAAGAAAACTCTGAAACACTATTCAAGTCTTTATTAAAAAAGCAGTATTTACTGTGCTAGAGTCAAGCCAGTTCCTGATTCTATAACTGCATCATGAACTGATTTTAATTTATTGCAGCTGAAGGCATGCCTTGATTTTTAAAAGTTCAAGATTTTCACAGGACAAAATACTTTCTAAAGGCTTGAATAAATTTGAATTTACAATGAATGAGATGCACAGACAGGCCATGCAAAAAATATCTTCAATATGCATCTACAAAGCCATCTGCATTTGATACATCTCTGGAGATCCACAGTAAATGTTTGTTCCAAAACAGTAAAAATAATGAGCAACTGGCCACACATTACCAATTAAGTTTGATTCACAAATACATGTTAACGATATGTACTTAAACAATTTTACTCATCCTAATATTAAAATATCCATTCTCTCCCTTTCTTTCCTTTCCCAAGAGACACTGACTTCCAATTTCTTCATTCCCACCCTTTTTCAATGCCTTGGTACACGATTATTCACCCTGGTTGATAAGTTGCTGCTTAACGTCTATAAATTACATATGTTGTCTTAAAACAGTTCTTTGGGCATTGTTGGTGCACACAACTAACCTAGCTTTGAACTATGAAGTATTACTATTACAATACCACACTAACAGTCCTCCTTCATATTTGCACATGTTCCCTTTCCTGTAATTCTGCTCTCCCATTATCTTGTGCTCTCAAGACTATTCCTATACTTTGCTACTGTGCATGCAAAGTGAATTATAAAAAAAGAAAAATCGATCACTTGGGAGTTTTACCCTACATCTGCTGGGAAAGCAAGAGATGGCACACTTCCATAAAGGTACTTAAGAAGTGCACAACCTAGGCAGTAAAAACTGAACAGGGCATACCCACAATCTTTTGCTAAATTTCAACCCAAAAAGCTCTTCATTTAATTCTCAAATGCTGTTTAAAGTACGAATATTTTGAGTAAAACTCATGTATGTAAATGTTAACAGACACTAGAAATAAGATTGATCAGATAGTTTTTTAAAACAGCTGTTACAGACAACATCAAGAGATTATCATCACTAACAAATGCATGTAGAAAATTCTAGGGTATAAGCTACAAATACATTTTAAAGTGATAATCTAACTTCAACATTGTTTTAGACCTTCCTCATTGTTGCCTAAAGAAAATTCTCCCCTTCTACCCCATTATAATGCAATACCCACACACACGTGTGCTGTGTGTGTGCGCACATTTTTCTTGTGGGCAAGATGGCTCATATTTTGACTATGGTGCTCAGCACATGGCAAGCTGGGGCCTTTATCTAGCTCCATGTAAACCCTCTGGCCTCTTTGGCCCAGGGAAGCAGAGGATTCTTCAGGCAGATTGGCTGGGAGATGAACTAGAGTGTGGCATACCCTGACTGGACAAGGCCAGGGTGATGTCTTGCAAAGGGTATAAGGTGAGCTCAGCTGGTTAGGCAGGGGTGGGGAAGCTGCTAGGGGCTGCTGAACAGTGAAGTCTCCTCCAAGGGAAAAGGAGTTTGCAGATAACAAAAAGCGAAGCTCAGGTAGGGGGAAGAAAGGGGGAGAATTGTCCCAAAGTTTGGGAACTCCTGTCCTCCTCTTCTTTCCAGGTTTTAAGGGATTAAGACTGGGGAGAAAGAGTATTGGTTCCTTCGGTTAGCTGGCCAGCAGTTAGGCCTGGCAGGTTAAACAGGGGTGAAACCTGGGAGTTTCTAATCCTGCCAGTTTTGGGCTGGGGTTGAGGTGCGTAACTTTCTGCTCCCAGTGGAGATGTCACCCAAACTACCTGCAGCCCTGGCCTAGAGAGCAGGCCTGGTCTTTCCCCTCTTTTTTTTTGATGGTCCATTGCTCTAGCCAGTGTGTGGTTGGGCTGGCTTCTTTTGGAGTTTTTCCTGCAATTTTGTTTCAGCAGGCCATATAATCCAGCCCAGAAGTTTTGGGGTACATACATGCTGCCTGGACCCACAGACATACAGCCTCTCCGTGGGAACAAGGATTGGCACACCACCATTCCTCCAAGAGCAACGAGGGGCTCCTTGCACCGCAGAAGGACCCACGCTCTCTAGCAGCTTCCTCTGGTGCAGCAGAACCTATGGATTGTCTTGCAGCCAAGTAATGTTTTACATTGCATTTGGTGTTCTTCTCTGTTTTCTGTAGTAAATCTCTGTTCTGTGTTTATATGGCTTGCAAGGAACGGGGGAGAGGGAGAAGGGGTTTGTTTATGTGGGACACCCTAGTCATTCATTTAGTTTTCCAGGTAGTCTGGGTGGGGGCTCAAGCCAAGGTAAAATATATTTAGTACCCCAAAATTTAACTTGGCCCTTGCTGTTGCCAACCGGTGCTTGGCAGAAGGGTTACAGCAATATCACCGGTGTCCCTCTTAGAACCAGGATAGGGTTAGCAATACAAACCAGGCTTATTTACTTGTAAGTTTCTCAAGATAAGCTCCAAGGAGCTTATTTTATAGTCAAACTGCTCTAACCCCCCCAAATTTAGGGAGATTGTCTTGTGAGCTAGTATATCCAAAAGGGTAGGTTATAGCTTGAAGTAAAAATCTGGAATCATCTGATCTATGAGTTCCCTAATGTACAATCCCCTCCCTCAAAGTGAGACATTAACATTTTCAGGTCCATCTCCATTCTGATCCAGAAACAAGGCTCTAAACCTCAAGAAAGTTATACAACAAACTTCTTTTACAGGATTTTCAGCTGCTGAGTAGTACCGACAACCAATACAAGGTGGCTTTAAAACTCCAACAGCTTCAGCCCTTCCACTTGTTTTACAACATGTTTCCTCAGAAACTTTTTGGTGAAGAACGCTTGCTGAGTTCATACAGTGGCTTGAAGGATCAAGCTCTGTTTCTTGAAAACAAAACTATAAATTTTATTCTGTTCCTCCAGAGTTCTGGGCAGATTAGCGCTATGAACCCACATTTTGATTTGTGCCATGACAGGGACTGCTATGAAATTCTTTATACTTTAGATCAGGGGTTCCCACCCTTTTTATGCTGAGGACCAGACGTGACTGACATACTATGGGCAGGTAGCCAACTCTTTTTTATCCTCGGTATAAAAGTGTTGGCTGCCAGTCCATAGTATGCAGTCACTTCCGGTCCTCAATATAAAAAGGTTTGCTGGTCTGCGGTCACTTGTGGTCCAGCAGCGATCCATCCAGCGGACCAGCAGCCAACCCTTCGCAGCTCGAGGGTTAAGAACCCCTGCTCTAGATAGACCTTGCTATCATAGACAACCTTGTCATATAGTCTTATTCACAAGCTGATCAAGACCCAACTTAAAATTCATTTACCCCACTACTGCTAATAAAACAATCCCCCTGAACCTCACACACTCAGTCAAAAACCTTCTTTTAGTCAGACTGAGTAACTTACATCCATTTTTTACAAAATTTACATCCTTTTTTTAAACAATAAAAGCTGTCTAGGTTCTATGGTATGTGGGTGGTTTACAAGCCACTTAGTTAGCAGCATTTTGGTGAACTAAAAGTTGTGCCACTCAGCCATCCATTGCTGCACTCTCTCCAATCAGCTGGAGCTTTGAAATACATGTTGCAGTAACTAGTGGGACCTCTTATTGGTCTCATAGCTGTATGCTATATAGACACAGCTAGTTAGCAAAACCGCATTTCTGCAGATGGATTAAAACCAACACTACGAAGTGTCTGGCAAGTCATCTGAGTAAGGACACACCAAGATACTATAGGAGCATACTTGAAAAGGAACACCTGCAAAAACCTGTGTTCATACTCTCAGCAACGTTGCAATGATAGTAGTCCATCATGAGCCACTGTATCCTATATCGTGAATACATATATGCTTCCTGAGATTCAAATTTGATAACCACCCTCTTTTTACGATTACTACAGTAATTGCTTCCTATCTTCTTCCCTAGTAAATTTGCAAAACCTCATGCATCATTCCCAGCATAAAAAGCTAGTGGACCTATTGTTACAGAAGGACCTCGGAAAAAGGATCTATGCAGAGAGACAAAAGGAAGCTGGAGATGGGCACCATGTGAAAAAGTGAAGAGGGTATCCAAATGTGATTTTATGTTTACTTGGTCTATAGTGATAAGTGAATATGGGACTTGTGGCCTGGAAGGTATTATTTGTAGTATTATTCATCCTGAACCACTAGAAACTTATTCAAAGCTCAAACTGTTCATTAATAAGCTTTCAAGCTCATATTAGCCACTATTTGACCCTCTAATCATCAGGGAATCAAACGACCTTTATGGATGATGATAACCTGGCTGAAAAGACAGCTAGCTTCTGAGATTCACTGCTGTCTTCTTCTGCCTTAGCTTTATGAACAGTACTTAGTCTTCGTTTGTATCTAATCTTGTTTCCAAATTGCTTCCCTGCACTTTATAGTCAATTAACATCTGAAATTCCACTACAATAAAATTCAGGTTGTTTGACTCAAAATATGGATTTTTTTCAGAACTGTTACTGAACGTATTAGTTATTTGCAGAATTCTAGTCCTGAGTTCCTACGTTCCAGAAGATAACTTACAATAGGGCTATGCAACTTGTGAGTGGCTTGGTCAACTCCTAGCCACTCCAAGCTTCTGTGAGCCATGCCCTCAGAGGTAGAGGCAGAGGCAGGAAGCTGAAAGTAAACACAGAAGCTACAGATCTCTGCAGCAGAAGCAGCAGTGATGGGGAGCACAGCAGCCAGGAAATGATAGCCCACAAGTTAACCCTTCACAGGCCAAAAGTTGGACAGCCCTGACCTAAACACCTGACATCTGAATTCTCAGATCACAAATGTTGATGTGTCCATCAGCAACATTTCTTCTATTTAATGGAATAAGAGCGCCTGGCAAACTCTGCAGATAAAGTGAGCAGCACCAGGAGCCAAGCCACAGGCAAGTTTGAATGGCCCAGTGGGCAGGGCCTAGCAGAGGGGGGCTGGGTGGGAAAACTCTTTGTCGTTACTGGGAGGCCTGCATTGTAATGGCGACACATCCTCTGCTGACCCAACAGCAGCAGGGGGTGGTGGCATGGGGTTGTGCTTCTCCCCCCTGCCACTCGCATGAAGCAGGAACAGCAGGGCAGACCCTCAGAGGAGAGGCTATGGGACCTGAACCTGTTCCGCCTTCCCAAGAGAAGGCTGAGTGTGGACCTGGTGGTCGTCTATAAAACTTACCGGGGGGACCAGTGGGGAATGGAGAGACCCGGTTCCCATGAGCACCTCCCAGAGTAACAAGGAATACCAGCTGTAAGTTGTCTGAAAGTAGATTCAGGCTGGACATTAGAAAGCACTACTTCACAGTCAGGGCAGCTAGGATCTGGAACCAATTTCCAAGGGCTCACTCCTACCCTGGGGGTCCTTAGGAGGCTTGATTATTACCTAGCTGAAGTCATATGAGCCCAGTATACTCTCCTGTCCAGGGCAGGGGGTCTTGAAGATCTACTTAGGTCCCTTCCGACCCTATATTTATGAATCTATATGTAGTCAGGGGGCACATTTCCATGGCAGCTGCAAGGAGCTTCCCCACCTGGACCCGCTGCACTAGGTCCTGCTTGATGGGCCACAGAAGTCCCAGGGCGAAGGCACCAGGGCAGGGAGACCAAGCATACATCTGGCCCCCACACAGATCTGGGGGGCACATGTCCCCGATGCACCCTTAGAGCATGTGTGGTGGCAGGCAGGCAGCCCCACCCCTCCCTGGCTTAAGCCTGCAGCAGACAGCTCCCCCCACCGCCAGCTCTGCTCTGGCCATGCTGCCTATGGGAGAGGGGGAGCTGGGGTCTGTGCTCTGCCACAGCACCTGCTGCATCCCATGGGAAGCAGCCAGGGCTCAGGTGCTGCTGAGGCAGGACAAGAAGCTAGGGACTTTGGCCCCTGGTCCGGTAGCCTTGGCAGTTAGGGGTCTGCTCCAGAAGTGCTTGGGTGGAAGCAAGGAATACCAGCCGGGTCAGGGGGTATGGGTGGGAAATAAGGGGCCTGGACCTGCACCCTGGTGAGTGAAGGGGCAGGGGAAGCACCAACTTTCCATGATAAACTCAAAATCAAATACCAAAATGTATTTGTATTTATAATTTATTTTAATTATAGTGATTGAGGCACTGGTAAGCTTTCAAATTGCTTTAAAATTGTAAATATATCAATAAAATGTGTTCAATTGATACATATATGTATAGTAGCATTTCATTTTAATCACAGATTTTGGGGTTTGTTTGTTTTTTTAAATCAGAGAATGTGTCATCTTTTTAAAATCAGAGAAAACCAGGATCCCTACTAATTGAGTCTGGTAGAACATGCTAACAGAGTCTGTTCCAATGTATGCTAATTAGCATGCACTGAACCAGACTTCTGGGTTAACCAGGAGCTATCTCTGGGCACCTTAATTCTCTTAAGAACCAGGTAAGGGACCTGCAAGAGGTGGCTAGACTGAAAGGCACCTGAGAACACGAAGACCTCACTGACCTATGCATAAGAACAATTCGAGGACTGTAGAAGAAGGTCAGCAAGAGAAGGTACTGGAATGCAAAGACAACCTGGACCCTCATGACAGTGAAAGCTGGCAGTTGGTCACCTCTGACAACAAAATGCTCTAATTCTGAATCTTGAGCTGTAAACAGGTATGAAGCCCTGGCATTGCAGAAGGAACTTCCTACACAGACAAGAGACCAAGTGCAAAAGTCCAAAGGCTAGGAGGAGTCAGACCACTGCTACCAAAAGAAAGTGAAGGGTGGTTATCATTGAAGAGCCCTGACATTCAACTGCTGTTTGCCAGGAGCCTAAACCCAGGAGGTTACAGAAAGGTTTCCAGCCTTCTGACTACTCCCCCAAATTATTCATCCATTTGGTTACTAATGATACTGCAGGGATAGCCATGGATAGAGCAAAAGCAACTGCAAGGCTCTGGGTGTGAGTGAAAGAGATAGGGTCTCAGACTGTGTTCTCTCTCATCAAACCTTGTGGTCAAGAGTATAGATAGGATAGGAGCAGATGCATCCTGAAGATCACCAAGTAGCTGCACAGGTGGTGCTAGCAACAGGGCTTTGGCTTCTTTAACCACAGACAGCACATTCCAAGCCATCAGACGGTATATTACAAGAATCACCACTGGGCAAAGATGGGATCCACCTGAAGGAACTGGGGAAGTTTTTCCTGCAGTTTCATTTCAGCAGGCCATATAATCCAGCCCAGAAGTTTTGGGGTACATGCATGCTGCTTGGACCCATAGAGATATACAGCCCCTTTGTGGGAACAAGGATTGGCACACCACCATTCCTCCAAGAGCAACGAGAGGCCCCCTGCACCGCAGAAGGACCCATGCTCTCCAGCAGCTTCCTCTGGTGCAGAAGAACCTATGGACTGTCTTGCAGGCAAGTAATGTTTTACATTGCATTTGGCGTTTTTCTCTGTTTTCTGTAATAAATCTGTTTTGTGTTTATGCTTTTGTGTAAAAAATAGCTTGCAAACCTATAAGGAGGGTTTTACATTATGTACAAACAGGGATGGAGACAAAAGCTTACAAGTATGTAAAAAGAAAGGGACTGGGATAAAAACAGGAGGAGGAAATATGTAAGTCTTAACAGTGTTCTCACAGGGAAATTACAGGACAATCGGTACTCATTTACGATGCCCGGATACTAGTGGTAGAAGCATGGGGAATAAGCAGGGAAAATTGTAAGTCCTACTATAGCCATAAAAGTAGGATGCAATTGGAGTAACAGAGTTGGTGGGGTAGTCTGCAGGAAAGGAATACTGTTATGGATGGATATAACTCAGGGGCAGGCAATTATTTCAGGCGGAGGACTGCTTACTGAGTTCTTCCCCCCGGTACCTGGTGCCATGAGGGTTCCATGACAGGCACCCGGGGGCAGAGAAATATTAATTTTCTAAATTTTTTTAGGGGCCTGCAGGCAAGATAGAATAGCCTAGTGGGACACATCTAGCCCAAAGGCTTGTGGTGGCCAGAACCAGAGGGGTTACTATCATGAGCAATAAATATATGCTCTTGGAGACATCTAGGCAACCGTCTAGCAGTTAAGATTAGCTAATGCAAAGTTTACAAGTTTGCAACCCACAAGTAGAAAATGTCTGTCACAATTTAACCTAAGTGTTGAATCTAACTGTTTGCACTGATCATGGGACTGACTGAGCCCCCAAAATAAGCAAAACTAAAGATTAGCTGATCTAACAGGGTTTTTTTTTTTTAAAAGGTCAGCCATAACAAGATCTGACCACCTAATATAATTAGCATACTCCAAGGAATAAGAAACCAAGGGGTCAAGCTTGGGCAAAGTAATGCTAATTTCAAACCTCAAAGTAATGTGGTGTAATTTGCTTATTGGGTGAACCTGAGTTCAGGTGGTAACCTTTCATGGTAATTTCTAACACCTTTTAATCTCATAGGGCAACAGCTATAGGGCAAGATTGTGAGCATCTCTAAAGCCAACAGATTAGCATAAGGTAAGGCATAAAGGAACATGCATGTCAAGTAACTAGTTTGAAGGACGGGACAGGACCATTGCTGTACCAAGCCTGGACCCCAGACTCCCAGTGTGAGTGAGGATCGGATCCTCATCAAGGGACCTTCCCAGTGACCCCTTGGATAGCGTTGATCGGAGACACCTGATTTCGCTGGAACAACTTGGAGTGCACCTGGCATGGAGGGCTGCCGATAAGTTGCCAACCCCATGTGGGAACTCTTTGTCATTTTGTCTATCTGTTGTTATTATTTACTATTAGTTCTTTATTTCTGTACTATTTGTTTGTCGCATTAACATGTTAACTGTTGTATGCCAAGCTAAAAGTAAATTTGCCTTTACTTCACTCCTGACTCACCACCTCAATCCCAAACCCAGCAGCCTAACGGCTGATACGCTCACAGCACCTAGTTGGCTTGTGACATGGACTGCATTTTGCCCACCCCAATATAAGTAGTTTGTGGAAGAGAAGCACAAGGAAAAGAGGTGTTGGTGTTGCTCTCTATACAAGAGACTTGCATTTGTTTTGAGGTATGATATGAAATGGGAAGTAGGCTTGTTGAAAAGTCTTTGGGTCATGCCAACAAGAAAGAACAGCAAAGGATGCTTCATGGTCGGTATCTGTTATACACTACTGAACCAGGTAGTGATGATGGAAGATGCTTCCATCTAAACAACAAACTGAAGTTACCATATGTTTTCAAATATATTTGGCAGGAACTCTAAAAAGTACTTTGGTTCAAGAGGTACTAATTTTGGAGCATTTCACTTTGTTACATCTGGATGGGGAAAGAGAGGGAAAGCAGGAAGACAGTCTACCTGGTGTCCAGCCCCTAGGTCCCACTCTGAGACCAAGGATGTTGCCAGGTCCTCACTGGGGACCCTCTAAATGAAACCTCCTGCTGAGTCCCAAGGCCCCTGGAGCGGCCAGAGCTGGGTTGAGAGGAAGAGACTGGAGATGGCATATCAGATTTCCAGCAGAAGGGTTGGAGATCCTCTTCTTAAACCTTAACTTACCTCTCTGCTCTTCCCTTCCCTTTAAGCCTACTTCCCTGTGAGGGGAGGAGGAATAAAGAACAGAACCACAGGTCACTAAAGCCTGCTTTAGCACCATGGCAAGCAGTAGAAGGCATTCTGAAACATTCCAGCCAGGAACAGTGAAAAGCTTGTGCATTTTACTTGAATAAGTTTCAGTTGTTACTTCTGTCAGCACTCTAACCCCGTCACAAAAACAAGATGATGGCTACTCTGAAACCTGAGCTTGCATTCCATGCAAAGTTTCCCTTAAAAACCTGAAGTCTGGGCTGCAAAACTCTCCTTCCCAGGAGAGACATGTACCACTACCCTCAGAGACAGCAGGTGGTCTGAGCTGTCGTGAGAATGGTCTGTGAAAAAGAATGGGAAAGATGGAGTTAGAAGCAGAAGGGCAGTAAACTCAACACAGCAACATCCAATTATGTCTGTGACCTGTTCGTCTATAGCAACACTGGCTCATATGAAATGGCAGACAGCTAGGAGGTTATGAAAGGAGAGCTGCGTTAGGAAGCATCTACTACGTGCATCAGCAAAGCCCCTGCTTTCTCTGAAGTGTTGTATGGGAGGCTGGGTAGGAAGGCCCAAAATGGCAGCGCCCATGAAGGCCTCTGCCTCCCCATACTTGCATGAAGAAGCAGAAAGAAGAGGTCCTAAGAAGCATGACAGCTCCATAAGAGCAGCTGATGCAACCACAGCTTGCGTCTTGAAGAGGATGCATAGACCCAAAAGGGAACAACATATCCCTTAAATCTTTTAATGAATGCAGAATCCCATCCATTTTAGATCTAAACAGTTAAGTGCCCTCAAAAAAGAGAAGTTCTTCCATTGAGTTTTGGACCGCTGCCTGAAGCTCAGAACCCAGTAGCCATGGCACCATTTTAATGCTGCCACAGTGGCTAGGAACATGATGTCATATTCATACCACCAAAGGCAGCCTGTAGCTATAGACACAATTCTCCCTTGTAATGTAATAGAAAGGAAAATGGGTGAAGCTGACTAAGTAATCATATAATCTGAATTTATATCTGGCCAATAAAGCTTGATAGTTCATAATGCCAAACTGTAAGCTTGCCAAGGACTGGGTTCACTTGCCAAAAAAGTTCAGGTATCTGGGATGATTCTCAACACCAGCCTGGTATACCCATCTTTTTATTGGATACTGCCACCACCAATGATGAAGGAACTAGGTCTAGGTCAAGAATGCCACACTTGTTCACTGAACTCTATAGCTTGTGTTAATTGTCTGTTGAGAAGGATGACCCAAGTGGATTGGTTGGGAGGCCATTTCCAAATTATGTTGGCAGGCTGGCTGCACAGCAGCCTCATTAAATTGGAAGTACTGTTTTCAAGAGGTCTGGCTGGTGTCAGATGTTCATCAGTGAAAGCACAAGTGTTTTAAATGTTTTTCAGGGGGAGGGGTTGAAGGCCTATACCACGGACCCAAGGAAGTCTAGAAAATCTCTAGGTTCTTCCACTGAAGGTATGAACAGAGGCACAACAGCCAAGATGGCAGGCAATTCTCACGTCTTCTTTTGGAGAGGAACACACACATAGCTGAAGGTACGCAGGTTGTTCCACAAAATAGGAAGCAGGAGGGACTGACATGTCCAAGAATGAGCAAGAGGAACATGACCTTGAGCAACTGAAACACTGGTTAATCTTGTGTCCCTTAAGGAATATGAAGGCCAACTCTGATAAGCACTGGGTGGATACAGGCACTACAGTGACAAGTATAGTCTCCCGTCCCCCCATTTGATGCCAATAATGAGACACTTAGTAACTGGCCCCAGGACAAATGTATAGGATGCTGTATCAAAGGGCAGTGCAAAAGAGACCTGGTGACAAAGTAGAGGCCAGTGCCAATCAGAAATAGTAAAGGAAGCACTGCCATGGCTTGGACACCCAGTCCTAGACAGTGGAGATTCAAGCAGGATCAAGACAGCTGTTATATGTACATCCCTCTCTATTACTGACAGCAATACAATGGCAAAGACAACCAAGGCATCAGTTCAGAAAATGGATGTCTTCTGTCTTTTACTATCGAAGCCTGAAGTCAGGTGACTGGGGCTTCAGCAAAAATGGGAACTCTCCCCGTGTCATACTGCACCTGGCTGTCAGGAAAAAGTAGCAAAGGCAGCCAGGTCCTAGTGCCCACCCATCTTAGACTAGAGTTGGGTCATTTGCCCACCATCAAAATATGTTGGTGACCTTAGATCTTAGTTGCCTTTCTCTGAATTGTTTTTAATTTTACAATATTGTTTTTAAGATAGACACCAGAACTGTTCACAGTATTCAAGACATAGGCATACCATGTGTCAATGCTGATATAGTAATGGAGAGAATGATGGGTGCCAATCCTATGATTTGGTACCAGAATTTAAGGATGATCTGAAGAACCTGTCCAACAGGAGCACATAGACCTGTCTTGCACCTTCCTTGTCTGCACTGAGCTTGTTAGACACAAGTAATTCCCACTAGTATGAACACAACCTATGGGAGTCAGAGACAGAATTTGTTCCAGACAAAATAAGCATCTGGCTGGGGACATCTGACCCCAGCATTCTTTTCTGTCTAGGCAGGGGGTCGAACTCAATGATCTGTTGAGGTCCCTTCAGACCCTAGCATCTATGAAGAGTAGAAGCTCAAAAGATTCAGCCATTTGGGAAAACGCACTAAAAGAGGAACAAGAGGTCTTTTGCCATACTATAGAAATAGAGAGGGTAACAAAAGCAGCCAAAAAGAAAAGACTGAGGGGATGTAAATGGGGTACATCCAGCTACAAAATCCTTGAAACAAACAGGATAATTCTTAAAAATTCAAATGTTGGCTGGGGGGAAGGGGTAAGAAAAAGAAAGAGAAGGGAAAAAGATAATGGAAGGAAGAGATTCTGAAGGCCAACACAAGAAAAAAAAGTAGTTGCAAGTACGGGTTTGGCTGCAGGCTCTGATAGCTCAATAATGAGAAACTTAAAACTCAGGCAGTCAGCTGAGATGAGCTAAGGAACCTGGGTGCATACTCTGTCCTTTATTCTCTCAATGCAGGAGGCAAGGCAAGGAGAGGGACCGGAGCAGCCTGCACTAGCACTAGTGAGGTGTAAAGTCTCTGATCAAGTCTCAGGTACTAAGCATACCTGCATGTTAGAATGTGCATCTGTACAACTACTTAAAGGAGAAGGTGGAACTACTGAATATAACTATTGGTCAAGACAGAAGTATAACTCAAGTTTGTGACAAACTGAGAAAGTCAAGGAAAGACTGAACTGTTTGTCCAATTCCAATTTTCATTAAGTGTTGAATGGGTTTACAAATCAGCAGCTTATGCTACAGCATTTATAGTGAATGTTCATCCTGTATTCCTGCTTCACAATCACAATATTGAAGCAGCAGCTTGTTAAAGCCAAACGTTGCTCCAGAAAGATGACAGATCTTTGGCAGAATGGTCAGCTGATCTCTCTCCAATACTAACGGAGATACCAATGATTACAAACAGAAGAGACTGTACAAAGGTACCGTATTTACTTGAACCCAAAAGTACTCCAAATTTAAGACAACGCCCAATAATTAAATGCTATGCATGGAAATGTATATATTTGTTACATTTTTCACTATATAAAATCTAATTTAATTGGAGGGTTGTCACTGCTGTAAGGCAGTCAAGTGGCCTAATACCCTGCCCTTTGTCCCCCAGTGTCTGCTTAACTCTTCCTTGCAGCTCCAGCTCCAGCCTGGGGCATGGAACACATGCTACCCTTGGCCCCGTCCCTTGCTCCATGTCAGCTGGAGCTGAGGCTAGAGCAGCTGAAGCCAGCATTTGCCAGGAGCTGTAACAACTTAAGCAGAGATGGCAGCAGGGCTGGGGGGCAGAGGGGTGGTATCTGCAGCTCTGACTCCAACTTCAATCCCAAACCTGAGCTGCAAGGGATGTGGGGGGAGGAGACAGCAGCTGCCTGACACTCCCCTCACCTTGTATTCAACTCCAAAACAAGCTCCCCCCCAAATATGGATGGGAGAGGGAGACTGATCTTGGATTTGAATAAACAGGGTACATCTGATGATGAATTTCCTTGACGTTACAGTTAACCAACTGCTCCTAGTCTCACAGGTACTAGTTATTCCACACACTCTTCCCTCCTCCCCACTTTAGATATTCCTGGCAGCAAGCAGAAGGAGGCCACACCTGTTACATCTGTGGCACATGCATCATTTCCCCCACAGGCAGGAACTCTAGTAGAAGCAACTCCTCTCTGTCAACTGCAGTCATAGTTTAACTACACCCCCTCCAGTGTCATGAAGCATTTGGAAGTTGCTTTGTTTCCCAACTAGTCAGAGTTCTTCATAGGACCAGCAAATATTACATGGGCAGTCTGCTTTGCTGGGGATGAAGCAGCAACTGGGACAACTGGCTGAGGTCCATGGACTTGATAACATTATGAACTGTACACTACTTAGCTTCTAGTTAAATGCTGGTTCTTAGGACACTTACTGCTACATGCAAATGTATATTTTTTATATATAACATTTAAATTGTAATATGTCCCGCTAGACTTGCTACTCTGTCAACTATGGTTTTTCCAATAATAGAACAGCCTGAGAGCCAGCTTTTCTAATATTTATATACATTCATATATAGTGGTCACTATCAAAATAAATTCCTGGTTATGGAAAACACTATTTATTGTGGCATCATTTTTACCAGATATTTAAATCTGGAATATACTGACTCTTACGGAAATAACTACATTATCTCAATAGAGACATCCACTGTACATTACCATATTTTCAGGCATACCAAGCACCTTGGAGTAAGATATGAATCTTTTTTTATGTTGTTCTGCCTATTTAAAAATAAGGTTTTTCTTGTAGTAAGAAACTGAGTAGCAGCAGGTTGGGAGCCAAGCCTGCTCACTGCAGTGCTCTCTGTGGATTGTATGCAGGGTTTACTTTCACTTTCAGGTGCTAAGAGGAAAAAACCCCCTGTTCTTAATGTAGTCATTCAAATATAATGCATACTCAAGTTTATAGCTGCTGGCTTTAGGGGGAAAAAGATGGGTTACACGTAAGAATACGTGGCACTGCAATTAGCATTTTTTCAGTTAACATCAATAGCTAATTAATTATTCAATGTGAGAAACATTGTCAGGTCAGACTCAACCCAACACTGGGGGGGGGGCAGGTCAGACTCGATGATTTATTGAGGCCCCTTCCAACCCTAACATCTATGAATCTATGAAACAAGAGCTTTGTCTTTGGAAAAAAAAAAATACAAAATAGTTTAAGCTATAGTTTAAAGGGTCAGTAAAATAACCTTGGAAGATTCTGCTCATCTACAAGTCAGGGCAAATAATTTTTATAAGCCATATTTTTTTCACTCATCCATCCTTTTGCTCATTATAAAAACCATGAGTCAGGAGATTATTATAGAGACTTATCAGCTCGGTTTCATAAAGTTGTTTTAAAAAATTTTCATCAATTAACAGCAAAAGCTGAGGAACATTACAATTGCAACAAATTCTAGGGGCAAAACTGCAAAAGCTATGGGAAAAATATCTGGCTTCTAAGCTTGTTCCCTTACTGTTCATAGGAAAGCGACATTAAAAGAAGCAGAACAAGGTCATACTGGGAAGAAAGAACATCTGGTCACTTAATTAGTACTGGCTATTCTTAAGAAAACTACTTCCTATATACAACTTTTCATACTTACAGGGTTGACTATCATAATAGAGGTTTTAAAAGGAATGGTAGTAAACAATACTAGAGAAACTCTTTGGTCAAATAAATATGAATTGATAAAAAACACAAGAAATAGCAAAAAAGCTGATGCTCCATCTTTAACTCATGCCATTGTAATATAAGAAAGTCTGATGCTGCAATTTCAACAATAAACGTTTTAGATCTTTCAATACCAAACAAAAATGACAAGACTATTGCTTATCAATTCTTGAGGAGAAATATTTAAAAGCTGTAAGAGTTGCCTTGATAACACCAGAAACAATATGATCCCTTTTTCTTTAAGCCTGTGAAGCTCCATCACACAGTAAGACCTATTCATCAATAGTTAGATTATTTATGCAGGTACTTAATATGATTTTATTTTTCATAATGTCTTTCATGAAGATCACAAAACATAAGAGTTTAGAAAGAAGTTAGAGGCAGAGAAAAGAGAAGTCCATAGAATAATCATTAATTCCTTGCCTTGCTCTTTGCTGAAAATAGCATTCATCTAGGTCTGTTTGATGGAAATCCTTATAAATCCCTCCACCTGCCCTAGTTACTGTGCGCACACAGGAGCTATACTTTCAATAGCAGCAGAAAGCACAATAACAGGCTAATGGCCTAGTCTCAAACATCGAAAGCCCCCAGAACAAAACCCAATGAATTCAAATCCTATAAGGGTTTAGCAATTTTGATTTTGTGCCTGGCAACTATTCAGTCACAAAACAGACCACACAATTGGCCATTTCTGGTAAAGAGGCTTGGGCCTACAAAGGCATGTGGATGTTCAATGTCATGGCTGAGGGAATACAGATGACCATGTATGGATGCCAAATATCACCTAGCTCATGTAAAATTTTAACCATAAAATCAGGTTATTAGAAAGAAAAGAAAAAAAAAGCAGCAGCAATTAAGGCACTCTTAGAAACGGCTATTAGGATCGCTATAAATTCCCACAGCAGGTCTGTAGATTGGTGAGAATAATGGTAAAAGAAACACAGGGAGAAAAATGAATCTCTGGTCTACAATAAAAGGGCAAGACAAGAGGCTGAACCTTCCTGGTTAAGGGTAAAGGAACTGGCAGCTGATCTTTAAGCAAGATATGAAAGGCGATTTGCAAACACTGGACATTGAGACAGTAGGTCTAAGAGGATTTATAGTCTCTACATTGAGGTAAAGCAAGAATAAAAGTGAAAAATGTTATTAAATCTCCACTTCTGAGTTTTAGCACCACAGTATTTTTTTTGCATGCTATTCAACTCAAAATTCTTTAATTTAATTATATGGTGGTCACTCCCTACTTAGTTCTTAAATTAAACCTCCAGTTATTTAGAGGCAAAAACTGTTCTGAGCAATTATTTAAAGTGTTAAGAGATTGTGTTCTTAAACTTTTTTTGACGCTCATGCAGTTTAGTAAGCAAGTAGCTGAAGGTGTGCTTTATTAGACATAGCTGCCTCCAAATTCCTTTAAGATACCGCAATCAATATCCTTTTTCTAATCTTATCAGCAATGTAAAACTGTTAGTTTTTAGCATCCTTATTATTTAGAGAATTTGTACCTATCCTAGTTCTACCCCAGGACTCTTGTCAATAAGTTTCATTTCAGTGTGTTGGTGTAGTAACAATATTAACCTTTATTAGTCTATCGTTTAAATTTATAGCCAGCTATTACAACATTGCATTGATTGTGGTTGCCACCTTAATCCATTTCAGCAATAGCTATGTTAGGTTTCTCATCCACTGCTAGATTATCTAATTCACTAATTTTTGCACTTGCATCTTGAATTGATATATAGGTAGTTATTTTTTGGCTGTGTCCCTACCAAACTCTTTAGTCTGAAACCATATTACTTTCGGGAATTTACCTTGAGTTGAACCACTTCCTCTAGCTCACCTGCAATTTTTGCTTTTTCATTTACCAAAGATACTTCCCTGTATTACATAATGCTAGTAGTTGCCTTTGTTCAACTGTAAACTCAACATCTGTCACTTGTTCCCAACATCTAGCTTAAGCAACCGCCCCAAATGTTGTCAGGGTTCTGAATCTGGGCGATAGCCCCTTTACCTACTAACTAGGTTAAATTACCAGTTTTTAGCTGGGTCCTTTTATTTAGTCATAAGGTAGCAGAATTCAAGTTTTATTACTTCCTCTATCACTGACTGCCTATCAGCTTAGGCAAATCACTGTTTTGTCAGCACCCCTTTTAAAACAGAAATACATAACATTAGCATTATTAAAGAATTTTGTATGCTGCACTCCAACAGTTAAAGTAGGAGAGCTAGAAGGAAAACATCACAGAAAAAGTTAAACCTGAGGACAGAGAAGTTGAAAAGATGCAGCTAGGGACATAACTGGGCCTGCAATTTTTTTTTTTTTTTTTTTTATTAGTTGAGGAATATGCAAGATAGAAAAATACATAGCTTGAAATTAGGATTAACAAGAGGAAGTTTTACTATTAAATCAATTAGTCAACTTTTTTTTTTTTTTTAATTCATAAAGAAAAGGTTACTTTCCAGGACAGCACCATACTCTAAGATTCCCAACACATATAGCTTATGTAGGACATTTCAACATTTTCCCTGAAAGAAGCCTGATTTTCTACTACTAAGATTAACAACGAAGGGTGCACCGATAGAGATTTTGGGGGCTGATGGCTGATTTTTAAGGAAGCATATCAGCCGATACCGATCCGATTTCAGCCCAGCAGCATGGAGAACGGCGTGCAGTTGGTAAGTCTGGTGTGGTGAAACAGGAAGGGGAAGGGAAGGGGTATGGGGGGGGGGGCAGATTAAGGCCCCTGCAGTGATGGAGGAGTGGGGCTGAGGCAAGAGCTGCCCAGCTGGGGTGGGGCAGGTGCAGGACGGAGCCACAGCTGACTGGGGGGGAGGGGGGGCGCAGCAGCGGCGCAGGGTGGCCAGGGGTGGCTCCCGGTTCGGCAGCTCCTGCTGTTTGTCCAGGAGGGTATGGAGGAGGTGCATGCCCCTGGATCTGCGCGACGTGGGGCAGCTTGGATTTGATCTGTGCCACATCCCTTATGTCCCTTCTTTCCCCTTCCACTACACCAGACTTATCAGCTGCACACAGCTCTCCAAGCTGCCAGGCTGTGTTCCTCACTACCTAAGTGCTATGTACTGCAGCTGTGTGCACAGGCATTTATTGGCCAAATTATTGGCCACATTCATTTTCTTTAAAATCTGTCCAATACTGGATCAGCACAAATATAAATCAGTGCATATCTATCAACAGGCTCACTTCCAATTAGGTCAACATCACATATACACCCCGGGTGCTTGCAGACCAAAAACAAAATGGCATTTTACTTTAAACTCAGCATATTCCAGTGCCGAGCCCTGCACATGCCCCAAAGGGGCAATGCGTTACTTCAACCCAGCTCGCCTGATGTCTATAAAGGTCAGGTGCTTAAGTAGGGCTTTTTTAACACTTTTATCTAATAGCTTATTGAATCAGCTTTAGCTTAAAAGCACTAAAGATCCCCATTGAAGTGCCCATTCTTTACAGATGCTGCAGAGCCAGGATGAAGTAATGTACCACTTCTTCCGATAAAGTGTGGGGGTGTTGTTTTTCTTTAAGTGTCTACAAGCAGCCCCTGTTTGGCTGGCCTGTGTGTTAGCATGGTAATATGAACTTTACAAATATTTTATGTTGTCCCTTCCACATTCTACATCCTGCTATCCCATTATAATCTTCCAAAGTGTTCATGGCACCACATCTAAGTTCTTACCACAGAAACTGAGGAGCCCCCACTTCCTATTTTGATCTAATCACAAAACACCGTAAGTATATTTCTAAGTCACCATACCATTTTGGAATGTATTATACTGTCCCCAACACTAAAAAGATAAATCTTACTTGGTTGTATCAGATTTTCAATTGCATAACTTTGATGTGTTAAAATCAAATAGGACTCTTTTGATTTGTATTTCTGGGTGCTATTTTTCCTCTGTCCCATTTTATCCAGTGCAAGTTAGCTTTCCTTATAAAGATGAACATTTCAAAACTAACACCTGTCTGTAACTAAGAGAACAGAACAGTTACAAAGTAAAAGGAAGTTATTTTGGAAAGTGGAATGCTATGTGCAGTTAACCCTCAAACAGCATAACACCGTTTCAGATGACTGCACTAGTTGTGACTACATCAATTCAACACATTTCTGTAATGCACAAATATCATTGTGGGCTTTAATCTCTTTAAAGAACACTTTAACCTCCCTGGGGCAAAGAATTTTTGTGATATTTTTTACTGGATCAAGTGGATAGTTGGGAGAGCTATTGGACAAGGTTTTGGGCATCAAGAGTTCTTCCTCAGTGCCCAACCTACTTGGACATTTCATCAACCTTGGAATAGCTGTTCTTAAAAAATACTTAAAAAACCAAACAAACTGAACATGAAATTGCATTAAAAAAAAAAAAAAGAAGCCATCCACAGACTGGATTGTGTTAACTATGGTCTGAACAGGGACTATGGTTCTTATCTCATTACATAAACACTGTCGACTTGGATCACTTGGGGCAAACAAGTTGGAGTTTCAAGTAACCCACTTGTTTTCTCTTCAGCTTTGTCCCTTCTTCATCTCTTTCCCTTCTATATAGGACTTTCTTTCCGCCAGTTCATTCCTAGCTCTTAATGATGTACGTTGTTGCTTACAAAAGCTCATGTCTCTCTGAACTGGTTGGTCTCTCAGCCATCACCCTGCCCTACCATTTTAAGTGGTGTTTTCTCTAAATCATGGCTATCAAACTGGTCTATCCCACCCACCCCTGCCATCCAGATCTAGAACATGGGGTGAGCACAGCCAGAGAGTCACAGGTGTTAATACAGCCTGACCTCTGATGCTGACATACATCCCCCCCAGCAGTACTCCATACCTTGGATTTTGGCAGCTGGCCCTGGCCCTTAACTACCAAAGCCTCAAAGTCTCACAGGCCAGATGACACAGCTCTACAGATTACATCTTTGACATCCCTACACCAAGCAATCAAACCATCCATCCTGTTTTACAGAGGCATGTCTCCAGAAAACACAATGAATATAAATATGTTCCCCTAGATATCTTACTAAGGGACACTGTTCAGATTCAGAGTTGACTGCCAAAGGCAAGCAAGCTAGAACTAATACTACAAGTATCTTCTATTGTTTCTGAACCAGGCATGATATTGAGTAGATCTCCTTTCAAAACAGGGTATTACCATCTCAAAAGAGTAAGCAAACTCAGCAGGACTAACTGGGTTTACAGGGATGGATGAAAATGTCAAGTATTAAAGAAGGGAAAAAAATTAATACTATCCACACAGTTTACCTGAGATTGTCTGGTTCAAATGTGTAGGTGCTATTTTAGCCTGTTCTTAACAGGCGACCTGAGATCTAGATGGACAACATTCAGTTTCTCATCAGCTGAGGGAATGACATTTACTATTTGATCTTTGAGTGTAGCATCCAAGGCACACAAAACTACTGAATTTCTTTCTGCTGTCAATATTTTTAAGCTACTGTCTCAAAGAAACAGGGGTTTAGGTTGTAGATGTGTTGTTTGCCTATATCCTTAAACCAAGGTTCCTTGGGTGAATTTGATATCTTTTATTAGAACAACCCAAATGATTGGAGAATAGCTATTAAGCAAGCTTTTGGATTCAAAAACCCTTTGTCAGGCTAAGGAAGCTGCAGTAGTTGGTGTGCACTCTTCCATCCATCCAGGAAGAGCACACACCAACTGCTGCAGCTTTCTTAGCCTGACGAAGGGTTTTTGAACCCGAAAGCTTGCTTAATAACTATTCTCCAACCATTTGGGTTGGTCAAATAAAAGATATTAGATTCACCCAAGGAACCTTCTCTGCCTGTCTCAAAGAAAAGCATTTTTTTTCTAATGGAAGAAATGGGCTAAAATCAGAGTTTTCCTTAATAACTATCTAAAGCTTCAAATAACTTCATAACTCCTGCCTATTAAAACCAGCGTGCTTCAGATGAATTACAGAAATATAATCTGCTCTGAAACCAGATAGTCTCTCTTCTTCCACAGCTAGGAGGAAGAAAATAAGATGAGAATCTTGCAATATCAAACATGAAGGGCAAGGCCTTGGGAAAGGTCTTGATTTCCCACCCCCAAAGCAACTTTTTTTCCAGCCTAGCTTCTGTGGTGGTGTTATTTTACTTCCGGGATACAGAAGCTCTGGAAATAACCAGAGATGCCGGTGTACCACAAACTATGCCAAAGTCTTCTTAGAGTATACTCAGATTTTTCAGTCTATTGCTTCCTTTAACTTAATCTGATATTCTACCAGTTAAACAAAAAAATTTACAATCCAGTATACTAAGGGAATCCGTACTTCCTAGGAATACGAAGTATATAACACTTCTTAAACACTGTTACCAGATGACCACCTTTATTCTAAAACAAATAAACAAAGCCACAAAATCCTGAATTCACAGCATCTTCTAGGGATTCAGGAATGAAAAGATTTTTCCCATATACACTCTTCTACTGGAGGAAGGCACTTCATTATCCACAGAATTACTTAATCACCAGAGCTTCTAAAATTTTAGAAAGGAAAGAGTTCAGATGAGAATCAAGATGACCAACTGAAGAAACAGGTTTAAATTAGAAGAAACATTACCATCCTCGGAATAGGAGGAAAGCTATCAGTTTATTAGTCTTCTCCCTTCTTTCTTTTTCTTGGAAAGAAATAGTTGAAGAGTGAGTACTTTGAAATCTCTGGAAACAGAAAGGGGAAGGGAAGG
The DNA here is from genome assembly GCA_030014935.1 of Caiman crocodilus. Lineage (NCBI taxonomy): Eukaryota > Metazoa > Chordata > Crocodylia > Alligatoridae > Caiman > Caiman crocodilus. The sequence goes on along the minus strand of JAGPOW010003642.1, from coordinate 65,532,981 downwards.
AGCAATTGGACTCATGGCAAGGCCTTTAAGCCATTATGATTTATTTCACGTGGATATTCACAATACAGATATATACTAAAAAGTTCTGTAATGTTCACAGAGATTTAAAATAATATAAGCTTTACCAAAGCCATCTAGAAAGAAAAATATTTTTATTTTTTTACATTTTCACGGGTATTAAGGTTTTTTAAAAAAAAATATTGCATTCATGTTTGCATCTCTTCAGTAAGAGTGAAACTGCCTATGCAGAATAAAGAATGAAGCCAATTATTCTGAAGTTGACAACATGTGAAAAATAATGTTTTGCTAATTTTGACTATAGTAGATGATGCTTTTTTTTCCCCCCAGACAAACATAGCTGACATTCCCTTCTTCTACCTCATTACCTAAAGAGCATCTTATTCAAAAAAGGTAAGACTTCCATTGTTTCACACTGATTTTTAAGAAAAATCATTTAAAGCTATGACAGTTTTATCATGCTAACTGTACTGAGTCTATCTGAATGAGTTTACAAATAATCAAAAAAACAACTTAAGCCACAGAAAAAGTATGCACAAGGAAGATAAGATGGTGAATAGGGACAAGTATTGTTTTAGCAAGGCATACTGCACTGAGAGATGCATATAATTTATAAGAAATAACTGTGGAAAAACTATTAGTTATATTATTTGCCAACGTGTATACGTATTCAATGTAGAAGAGCCACAAAAAACAGAAACAGGCAGTGGAGCATCAGAAAAACTAAAATATGACTAGAAGAGCAAATGTGCGAGGGTCTGATCATCAGAAAAGGGTGTATTAAGAGGTGGAGTATTCTTATACTTGCATATATTCCAAGACAGATCTACTTAAAAGTTTTTATTAGTCAATATTTAAATGGACCAGGCAAGGGCCATTTTCAAAATTACTGGTTTAACAACAGGGTGCTATCAAACTTTTTGGACTAGAGGCACTCCTCAGAAAATTCCAGCTCTTACTTTTCATTCATTTTTGACTGCAGAAAGAGAAATTCTGCTGAATTCAGAAAGTTCAAAGCTGGTAAGAATTATTTTAATACTACTGATTCCCATTTGAAATCTCTGGGTTTAATATTGTAATTCATGTTTGCTCATCTAATAGTGCTAACTTTGCATGGCACCCTATAGCACTCTGGAAGAATCTCAAGATACCCTAGGGGTGCCACAGCACTTTAGTTGAGAACTACCATGCTAAACAAAGTTCTGTCTTTAGTGTGAACAACGATACTCAGGTTTTAAATTTATATTAGTTGGTTATGTTTAATCACAACAGAAACTGGTTTTCTAACCTGATGCATTTTCCTAGTACAGTCAAGATATAACCTACATAGTAATACCAATCATTACGTAGTTGACTCAATAGGTCTCAAGTTTTCCATTGGGATCTCTACGTACTGCTATGCAATACCATAAAAAATGAAAAACTTTTAATTATTGAGAAGAGCAGGTATGGTAAGCATATTCAGAAAACAGTCATTTACTTTCTACTTAATACCCTGTCACTATGTCCTCAAGGTCTCAGGGAGACCTCAAGGTTAACTGTAACATTCTAAAAAGATTTGTTCTTGGCCACAACAAACACAACTGTATCTAGCACTATATTCACTAAACATATTTAACATGATTTTTAACACCTCTTTTACCCTACAATAGGCAAAAGCAAAGTCACAAAGTACAATGGCTAGAAAATGAAATTGGAAGGATAAAACAACAATAATCCAAGCATGCTTTCAGAGATACTAGTTGTGTATACCAGAAGTGTCACCAGACCCTGGGCCAGATCTGGATCACAGAACCCATAGTTGCAATGGCAATGGGTCCAGTAGCAGTGGTCCGAGGGCACTAAGGCAAAGCAGAGCTGTGTCACTGCTGCCCTTGCACACCCCCGTCACAGACAGCTATTTCCAGCAGGGCCCAGAGCCCCTGAATTCTGTGGTAGGCCCCAACCCCCAACTTCTGGTAGCTTCCTGGGCCAGCTGGAACTGTGTTGCAGCCCAGATAAAGTCAGCAAACTGTATGTTTGACAGCCCTGGTGTAACACAGTGTAGCTCACTATTCATCTACCTCTTCACCCAGTTATAAAGCAGAAGCAGGTACTGCAAGATCCAAAGGAGTTTACCGTTCTTTTTTTGAGAGGAATTTGGGCAATGAAGAAGAAAAAAAGACGAGGAAGAAATAGATTTGCAAGCAAGATAAAAGCTGTCAATACAGGAGAAGTCAGCAAGCAGGCATGATTAGTAGGGTGGAGCTAAATATTGAAATATGTATGAAGAAGAAATGATGAGGTGGTGGAGGGAAGGGGGGAGAGAGAGAGAGAGAGAGAGAGAGAGAGAGAGAGAGAGAGAGAGAGGTGTGACAGTAGAATTTTGAATTAAAGTAAGTAAAACAAGATTAGAGCAGTCAATGCCTGACAAGAGATTACAGCAGTCAGGATGCAGTATGATAAGTACAGAGATAAGAGCTGTCATTCTAGTACATATTATGCTGACTTTAAACTGCTATGGGAGAGCAAGCTATTTATTTTCAACACATTTGTTCAACAAAATCACCACTGGCGTCAAGTATTAAACACACACACACCTCCCCCCCACCCCCCATGTACTTGTATGACATGTAGAGCAATTCCTGAAAAGTTGTGAATCTAAACACCAATTTCTGCAGAATCTACACTTAGTGTAACTTTTCAGTTTTTTATTTTCAACTGAAGGGATTTAAGAGACATTCAGAATATCAGCAAAGAGTCCCATCTTCCTGAAGCTTCATATAGATTGCTCTGGAATCTATGCTGCTGGTCATAAATCCTCTAACAGCTAAGACAGTTTGCAGAATAAGAGCTGCAATTAAGGAAAAGGGTAATTTGCATGTGATTTAACATTTTTATATGAAGATATGAAAAAAATAAACTCTCTATTGCCAGCCACAGACTGATATTTTACAACATAACTTTAGCATCGGGCAGAGAAAGGTAGAAAGTAATATTCCTCTTAACATCATTCTTAGGGGGAAAAAACCCCAATATTTCATATTTAAGCTACAATAAAAATGGAATATAGCAAAATACTTACTTCAGATGTATAGTGAAAACACTAAGTGGCTGCAAAACCAAATTTACCCTGTTTTACTCTTATTAGATTAGTAAAGGCAATGCTGGATTAAAGCCATCTTAGTTCTTCAGGGTACAGGCAGCAGCACTTTTGAAGTCTGTAATAGATACCACATCACTGGGCCTTCTTTTGAAACAGTTCAGGCTGAAATTTTTAAAAGCAGCTAAGAATCTGGCTACATAATTCTAACTGAAGTCAATGAAAAATCCCTTATGAACTTTAGAATCTTCTGAACATTAATGCATATTATAGTGCCACTTCTCAAAAAGAGCAGGAGCACATTTATTTCTTAAGCAGCATGATAGCTAGTTAATATTAAATTAACAAATTAATTTGTGACTACTATTAGTACAGTTTGGGACTCTGCAGTCACAATCTGACAAAGAAGACTAAAAGTTTTAGTGTTCTAGATAGTAAGATCCTTCAAAACTAAACATGAAAATGGAGGTTAAACGTACTGCGACAGCCAAAATACTTCCTCAGCAGTGTTCTCAGACCTTACACACAAGTTTACTTCTTAGTGAACAGCCAATCTTTGCATATTCAAATGACTGAGACAGCAGTCTTCAGAAATCACAGTAGACACCATTCTAAAAATATGGATTCCATGAGGTGGCCTCCAGTTACCAGGTTTTTCTACAAACATCACCAGGCAGTATAAATAGTCAAACCCAGCATCTGAATCCTGACTGTTAAGTCACAGTTCCTTCTCTCCAGGATACAAATGAGTTGGCATTAGATACTTAATCACCAGTACAAATAGAGAAATGAGATTGTTGCTCAGTTTGTGAAAAAAAAATGTAATATAAATTTTTTGGAGCTAGTATTATTCCATGCAATTTTAAAGACCACCTTCAATTTTTATTTTTTTTTAAGATCCTCTTAACATAACACCAATTCCTGGTGCTTTCTACCCTATTGGCACTAATAAGCTGATGGTCTTCACAACTGAAGCAAGTTTTCTTTAAGCCATGCATAGATGAGGTACCAGCAACCCACTTTAAAATACAATAAATTAACAAAAAAATGCATTATTTTTAAAGAAAATTATATTGCAAAATAGGTTTATTTTTAAATAAGAAATTGAAGATATAACAGCCTACATTGGGTCCTAAATTTAATATAGTCTATTAAAAACATTAGTTAAATTGAAAACATTGAGAGTATGTTTGCTGCAGAAGTGTTCAAGTCAGTCAAACTAATGAACTGGTGCATGGCACTAGCCAACTGCATGGAATTAGAATGTAAAAAATAAAACTGTGTTTACTGCAATAACCTCTTTTGCATGTGCTGAAAATATTTTCTTCATTCCATTTTACTCAACTAGTTCAGTTCAGTGAACAATTTAAAACTGAAAACTAAAGGCAGAAAAAGCGTAAAGCAAGTCCTTTCCTTCCCCAATTTCAAAACAAAAAAAATAAGATGAGTGACTGAGATCCACTAGTTTTAAACATTTGAGGGACTCATCAAATGAACTGTTTCTAGTCATTGATTGAGTACTCCTTCATGTTATGCGCTTTAAAAGTAAGTTTATCAAAGCTCATCTTGTTTTTCTCTTTATTTTGCCAGCATATTGCATTTTATTTATCCAATACAAGTCACTTTTTTTTTTTGCATTTATGTTCAGTGTTCAAATGCAGACTGACAAAAAAAGTCTCAAAGAGGAATCTAGTATGTTAAAACACATTCAACCAGATTCTCAGTTAACTGATAAAGTGTGGTGTGCCCTCCTGATTAAATTCGATGCTACACATTGCTAGTGTACAAGGCTATAGTTAGCAAGAAATCAGTGTTTTAACAGCCACTAACTTAGAACAAACAACTTTTCTTAAAGAAAGTAAGGAAGAAGCACAGATCAAGCTGCCAGTTAAAAGTGATTTAACTTATCCCACCTTCTTAAAAAAAAGTTCTTTGCCTTCCAACACTACTAGATACTAATACATATAACATGCATACATACCTACATATACCTAAGCATACTGGATACTTACACTAGTACATTACATAGGCATGTATGCATGCCTATATGTAAAACATGTTGTATACGCACTAGTATGGCATACGTACACACACACACACACACACACACACACATATATACATCGATATACACACACACACACACACACCTCTTCCCCACCCTCTCGTCTGCTTATTTATATACGTGTGTGTGTGTACACCCCCATACGCATACATAACATATATACCTTTATTTATACATATGTATATATCTATATATAGCCACAAAACAAACTAGTGACATATACACAACTGGCATACGTATGTGTTATATATGCGTGTATACGTATGTATCGGTGTCTGCATTATGTGCAACACGTGTGTTACATATACATATATTAATACATGCATGTACAATGTGTACATCAGTGTTTGAGATGCGTGTATGCCTGTGTGTCACATAGGACTATCTGGTACAATTGGGAAACTGAGAACCTTTTGAAGAATGTGGCACACAGGCATACACGCATCTCAAACACTGATGTACACATTGTACATGCATGTATTAATATATGTATATGTAACACACGTG
>JAGPOW010003642.1:65508438-65527209 GCA_030014935.1 Caiman crocodilus | reverse complement strand
GGAATTTTTGGTTAAATTGGGAAAATTTTCAACATTTTTAATATTTTGCAGGGACCCCAAATGCGCAAAAATTTTTGGTTGTAAAAACAAGTAAAACCCCCCCCCCCCCCCGAGCACAAGCCTGCAGGCCCCAGGACAGGACGACGGGGAGAACCCAACGTGTCCCCGTCTGCCCCCAGGACTACGGACCCCGCGCTTGCCTCGGCCGCCCGCGGCGAAGGAACGAGCTCCGTCCCACGACACCTTGCGCCGCATCCACCTTCCTCCACCAGCTCGTCAGTACAAGTCCCCCCCGCCCCTCTCCGCCGCTCGGGCAGAGCTCCCGGCCCCGCTAGTCCCGGCCCACAACAAAGGCCGGGGCCGCCGCGGGTAAAGCGAGGAGGCGGGAGCCGCGCTCCCGCACCGGCTCCGCCACGGGAACAAAGGCCCGCTCAGCGCAGAGATAAGCCGCGCCGCAGCGCACAACAAAGGCGCTGCAGACCGCGGGCCGCGGCCGCTCCCCGCGCGGGGGGAGGGTAATTGCTGCCGCAGCTACCGCTCCAACCGCCGCCGGTCCGGCCCAAGCGGCCCGGCCCAAGCGGCCGCTCCCCCGCGCGGCGCTGCCCGCGCACACGGACACAGACACACGCACACACGGGGGGGGAGGGGAGGCAGCCCGACCTGGCACAGCTGCTGGCAGTACTCGGCGGCCGCCTGCGCGGCGGGCTCGGCGCTCTCCCGCAGTCCCGTCTCCAGCTCCAGCAGCCGCTCCCGCAGGCGCCGCAGGTCCAGGCGATCGCCGCCGAGGCTCCCGCTCTCCTGCTCGGCCTCTTCGTCCGCCATCTTCGCACCCCGCTCCGTCGCGTACGCAGCCCCCCCTCCCCCTTCTCCCCACCCGCGGCTCCCCCTCCCCTTTGGGGCAGTCACGTGATTACACAATGCCACGTTCCGGGGAGGGGTCACGTGCCGCGGGCGGGTGGGGAGGGAAGCGCTCTGCCCTCTCTGGCTCATCGCCGGAGACGAGGGGCGGGGAAAAGGAGACGGCTGGTGACGCACCACGCACGCCGTGCCACCACGTGACCCTCCTCCCTCCACGCCCCGTGGCTGTTTTGGCGGCAATTGGGGTAGGCGAAGCGTGGGCTGGGCGAGACGTTTTTTGCCCGGCTCTGCCTCACGTGACCTGGAGGGCGCTCCTGGGATTTACAGCCCCCCCGCGCTGGCACCACCTCACAGTGGCCCAAGCTATTCTGGGCGGAGACTTGTGGGGACCGCCAGGCCCCTTGGTCAGTCCTACTTGCACAGAGCCTGAGAGCCCGTTCCCTCCTGCCCAAGCAGAACGCCTGTCCCGGTGGATCCAGCAGGGGGTGCAGTGGAGTAGTTGCAGTCCATCCCTTCCCACTGCTTTGATCGTTTTATAATTCCGATGGAAGGCAAACTGCCAGGGAGAGGGAGCAGCATTTCTATTCAGGCAGCACTTAGGGGGGTGAGAAGAAAACAAACAAACTGTGACTCAGGTGTTGTAATATAATATTCACGCAGGTTCATGAGTTAATTGTAAAATGAGTTAACTGAAGGTCTGATAACAAAGTATGGGAAATGTCAAAAGACTCAAGAAGGCTAGATTGTTGTTTTATGGATCTGAATGAGCAGTGCCGTAGCAATGAAGTTTAGGACCTGGGTAACCTACCTTTGTCCCATGCACAGATCTGGGGGGCACACGCCTCTTCCCCCCGCCCTGGCCATGCTTGCCTGGGAGTGCACGCAGCAGTGGGAGCCGTTTGTCCCCTGTCCCTGTGACCCCCACAAATGAGCTGCTCACGGCTCCAGCCCACACCCCACCCTGGCTGGGCAGTGCCTATTGGCACCTCTTTGCTTCAGCACCCAGGGTGGTTGCCCCGTTTGCTCCCCCTTTGCTATGGCACTGTGAATGAGAGGGGTACATTTACCAAAAAGAAACTTAGGACCAATAAAACAATATCTCTTGACTCTTTTTGCCTTGTTTGTTGTGTTTTCTACGCTTAATATATAATCCACCAAATTGGAGCATGTTTCTATATAGGTATATTTGTGCTTTGACCTAAATGGAATAATATAGTGCTAGGCCCAGAGTGTGTTAGTAACACCTGTAGTTTCTGCAGAGGGGGGCGGGGAATGCTAAATGGCAAATCCAGGTCTCCATGAAAACCCTGGCCCCACACTGTCATGGCACTGCTACTGCTGGGGTCTCCATAGAAACCAGCCACAGTGATGTTGGGAAATGGAGTCTGCTGTGGGCCCCTTCTGGCCTATGGGCCAGACTCTGCACGCCTCTGCAATAGAGAAAAGTGTGTTGTGTTATGCAGCGATGCACCATATCAGCTATACCCTACTTTTAAAAATCCTAGATCCACCCATGCTTGTTTCCTCCATTCCTATATTGCCATCATCCCTCCAGTAACTGAGTGCTGTCCTGAACTGCATTGAGCACTACCTCCAAATTTTGCCATATGTAACTGTTCCAACTGTCGCTTTTCCTTCTCTTTTACCCCAAAGGAAAAATGTTGGTTTTTTTTTAATATATATTTTTATCCATCCATGTATTTCACTACTCTCCTCCATGTATTTCATTGCTGAAGACAAGAAGAGAAAGGTTTAATGTTGCTTTTGGGCTGAGACAAGCCATCCCTTACTTCTATCTTTTTCAAATTTCCTAAAGTTACAGAACTCCTTCATATCACTTCTGCAGAACCCCATTAGTTGACATGGAGCCAGAAGACCTGGCCCAGCAAGAATGGCGCACTGCCTTCCAGAGCACTCCACCATTGCCTTTGCTCTCTTTGTGGAACCCCTGATGATGTACTTCAGAACCCCAGCGTTCTGTGGAGCATGGTTTGAAGACCACTGCCATAGGCCAACAAGCATATAGTTGCAATTGTTAACTCCCTGAATTGTCAATGACAGCTCTTATCCCAGAAGTATAAGAGATTTTTTAGGAATCCAGAGCCCAAATCATAGGTGCTTTGAAAATTGAAAATAAGGACAGATATCTTGAAACTGAGCTGGACTTCTCGAAATTGACCTGGATTTAGTAAACTAAAGAGATTAGTAAACTCAGTTTAGTAAACTGAGGAGATTCTACCTGAGTGCCAATGTGGTTTCAGATCGCTCAGAGTTAGAATGGATATGGTCTTTGTTGCTAGACAATTTCTGGAGAAGTGCTGCAAGCAAAGCCAAGATCTTTGCATGGCCTTCATTGACCTAAGGCCTTCGATTCAATCAACAGAGAGACCCTATGGAAGATCTTCATGAGAAATGCATTCATGCCAAAATTTGTTACCATTATCAGACTTCTTCACAACAGCATGACAGCAACTGCCCTAAGCAGTGGCTCAGAAACAGACCTCTTCACTTACCAACTGGAGTGAAGTGAGGAAGCATAGTTGTACCAACTCTCTTTACCATCAATTCAGCACGGAACACAATGAGTATCACATCTATTCAGTATCTCATTGTTGATAGGCATATGGACAGGAATCTCTTTAACGTCAACTGTTTACATTCCAAATCCAAGGTAACCCATATCTCCACTGCTGGTCTTCAATATGCTGATGATTGGGTCTTGTGTGCCCACTCAGTTGAAGAGTTCTAGGTCACTCTTGACACTTCTGTGAAGCACAGACCCACTCTCAATTTCATGAAAACCAAGATCCTCTATCAACCCAAACCACAAAGATTCACAAACCAACCAGTTGTTCCCCCACATATTACAAGTAGAAGGCAGGCCTTGGAGAACACTGAACATTTCCCTACCTGGGTAGCCACCTTTCCCAAAGAATAAACATAGATGATGCTATTCAATGCTGGATAAAATTTGGCTTTGGGTGTCTCTGAAATCTTATCTTTGATCATCATATGAGAATGCAAACCAAACTTTTTCTCTACCAAGCTGTTGTAATACCTACCCTTTTATATGGGTGTGAAATGTGGATGACATCAAAAACATTTAAAAGCTTCGGAACATTACCATCAACAATGTCTTTGGGAAATCCTCCTTATCGTTTTGAAGGATGGAAGAACAAAAGCCAGCATCCTGCTAAAGCAAACACCATCACCACTGAAGTCATGTTTATATGGTATCAGCTCCATTGGACAGGGTATGTTATAAAGATGCCTGACAAGCCACTCCTCAAACAGGTCCTACACTCCCAATATACCAATGACCATTGGTCTAGAGCTGGGCAACAAAAGAGATCCAAAGGCACTTTGAAGACCACTTTTAAAGAAATGTGATATAAGTGTTAGTACGTGGGAGACTCAAGCACTGAATTGTGCCAGTGACTCTATGATGTCTGACAAGTTATCGGTCACTTAAACCAAACTGGCTTCACTATGAAGGTGAATAGACTGAGAAAAATGGAAAGATCCTGATGTCACCAGGATCTATTTCTTCCTCCAAGAACTATTTGCCACGTCTGCAGTCAAACATGGATATGCATAAGCCTCCTCAGTCATCTATGGACTTACTGATGACTTCCCAATGTATCAGAAGATCCTTGTATTGAGATACTGCAACTGACAACAGAGACAGACCTATTTATTTTGCAAAGGATGTTGGGCCTAGGATGTTCTCACCAAAAATCTCAGTCTCTTCTCTGATCTTGTATTTCACAGGCTTGCTCCCATTCACCTTTCCTGCCATGCCTTGTTGTTATTAGACCTTTGGAAAGGGGGCTGACCCAGGGATCCCTGATCCCATGTTGATGTTCTGGTGTCTCTACTTAGTGCCTTAAGGGTTTATAATTTAACTCCAACCACCCCTTACACCATACTCATGCTTCACAAATGTCACTGTTCATGCTAGCTGTCTCTTTCTGTCAACACCAGGCACCTTGCCCACCTTGGCTACACCTGGGTGCAACTCTGAATCCCTGACACTGATCCCACCTCTCCTGAGGAACTGGGCCCCTGGCCCTGACTTTGTCCTTCTCTGGCTTGTGGGTCCTTGACCATGTTGGTTTCCAGCTGTGGCCCTCTTATCCTTTGGTCCCTCTCCTTAGACCTTGGGCCCCCTCCTAGACCAGTTGAGAACTTTGGGATTCCCTAGTCCTGGCAGTCTCCAGCTGTGGCCCCTCCTTGGCCCCTCTTGGGCCCTGGATCATCTCCTAGGCCAGTTGAGACCTCTTGGTCTCCCTGGCCCTGCTCGTTCCTCTTGAGCTATGAATTCCTGGTTTGGTTTAGTGCCCCCTTGCAGGTGGGATACAGGTCTCTGACCCTCCATACTTTCGTGATCATTTGGCTGTGGCCCTGCTCTTTGGCCTTGGTCCTTATCTTTTGGGTCCTGTCCCTGCTCCAGGGCCAGCTAGACCACCACTGCCCTTTGTCTTAATCCCCAGACCACCAGCTTGGTTACCCTGGCTTAGGTGTTTGCCAGGAGCCTGACTGCAGCCCCAGTATTTGGGAGTTCTTCACATCTTGGCTGCCAGGATCAGATTACTGTCAGTGCAGCTATCAGTGAGCCCCTAGCTAGGAAAAAGTGCCCAGCTCCTGCTTCACAATTGCAATTGCAGATTGGTGGCTGGGAGTTGGCTGGGACATGTCCCTGCCCTGGAGGCTCCTAGATACTGTCCTATTTCAGGTAGTCCCCAGCTAGCTTTGGGCTACACATACAGACTTTCCCACACAGCCCAGGGCTGGCCGGGAACTGTCTTGGTCAGGGACAGGTCCCAGCCCCATACCCCAATTGGGTGAGTGAGGTGCAAGGCTCACAAAGAGCTGTGGGGCGGAAGCAGGTCCCAGCTCCCTGTGCCTCCATCGGTGGGGTACCTAGCAGCAAGCCCGCAGCTGGGTGGGGAATCCCTGACCAGCCAGGGGCTCACTGATAACTTTCCTACTGATGGATTGGGGCAGAGGACTGGGACCTGTCCCTCCCCTGCAGCTCTTTCCAAGCCCCTGGCCCTAATCTCTGGTCCTGGGGAGCAGAGGCTGGGATCTCCATGCTCCTGGGCAAGGGGGACATTGTCTCCGTCTGGGTTCCAGTGGCAGAGCCCACCCCAGCAGCAGGCAGCTCCTAGGGGTAGGGATGTTTCCTGTCTCTACCAGGAGACAGCTGTGTTCCTGTCAGGCCTTGGGCTAGCACTCTGGGGGAGCCAAGAGCTCCCCCTGCCTGCTGCAGGGGGCTGGTGCAGGGCTGGAGGGGGCAGGGGCAGACTGCTGTCAAGAGCAGCAAATCTACTCCCACATTCTTGCACATGTAGACACCTGCCCAGGGTTGGTTTACTCTGAAGTAATTTACTCTTGAATAAACTGACCCCACAGCATTTGCATGTGTAGAGGCATCCACTTTTATGGATACTCCATTTGGGAATTTAGCATCAACTCAAAATCTAGGAACACTTCTAAACTGTGAACTGACTTAATTGGTTGGGGGTATCTTTAACTGGTTGGGGGTATCTTTGCCAGAAGAGATAAGATCTTCAGAGTATATCCTTCTGATCAGAATTAGAGAATTCTATTATGCCCAAGTTTGGCTCCAGCCAGCTGTTCTGTTTTCATGAACAGTTTGGTGATAGTAATGCTATTTTTGCATTCAAGGACGCATAGATTGGTGAGTCTTGCGTGATGTTGGCACAATGGCATTTGCATCCATGGAATCTTACTAGTTTTAGTGACTGCCTAATTGATGCAGGTGCTGATTAGCATTAGAAAGAAAATTGATCCTTGTTGGACTATAGAAGTGATGGATCTTCAGGTGAATATTTCAGTAACACCACTGAAAGTATAAGATTTTGTGGGTTGCTCTGAGAATCTGAACAATTGAATAAAAGATTGAGCCTGAGGCCAAAGGACTGAGTTTACATTGGTATGTGTCCAGCCTCACATTTCCAGGCTAACTTCCTGTCTACCACATTGGGGCCTGAACATAGGAATATTAAACTGGAAAAGACCACTGGGGTCATCAAGTCAAGACTCCTGCAATTTGAGATAAGGAAGCAATGTCAAATCCAAAAGGGTCTACAAGAATATCTATTTTGCCCCAACCTGCTCACAAAACATACCTAACACTCTATATAAACTTTAGCAAAAAATATCCAATGGTCTCAAAAACTAAAATGAGGCACAGCCAAAAAAACTGCCAAAACAAGGGAGGGTACCATCAATGTGCAGGCTTGTCTAGCCTAGCAAAACAAATATGGAGAGGGGGATGGGATATTTGTTGGGCAGCAGATTACATAGAGAATTAAACAACCAAACAACCGAAACAAAACCCAGTGGTCTTTGCCAGTTTAACTTGGAGGAAAATTCCTTCCTGATCCCAGACTTAGAAATTAGTTGAATCCTAAGCATGTGTACAAGATACACCACTGGGATAAGCAGTGCAACTGCCCAGTCTGCCCTCTCTAGCTGTAGCCAATCTCCAGTGCTTCAGAGGAAGGAGCCATCTCCACCCCAGAAACCAAATTCTTCACTAGGTAGAGAAAACAATTTCTTCCTAGCCCTGACAGTCAACCAGCAGAAGTCCCTGAAGCATGAGATTAATTGATTAGTGTAACATAATACAACACAATCTAATGTGGTGCAGCTAGTATTTTAAGTGTATTAGAAGTTCAAAAGGAAGGAAAAATGAGCTAGGAAAAGAAACCTAATCCAGAGCAGGTCATCATATCTACTCAGGCCATCTTACTTTCCCTGTGTAAACAAACCAATAACTAAAGCATGTCTGAACTCACATCAAGAACCCTAACATATTGCTAGCCTAATCTCTTCAAGCTTTAATTAGGTAACTTCAGGATCACCCTAGTCCTGTCATACTAGTTTTTCCATGAATTCATCAAGATCCAGGATGTAAGGTTTTGCTTCTACTGTCTTGTTTGGAAAGCCATTCTAGAACTTTTTTCCTCTGACAGCTTCTAATTTTGCGTCTAATCTACAATGACCAATTTATCCTTATTTGAATAGTTCTTTCTCTTCCCTGGCATTTAGCTACTAAATATCTTCTTGCATATCCTCTTTCAATCTCCCTTTTTGCTATGCTAAACAAGACAAGCACTTTTAAACTACGAAACTATGAAGACAAGCACTTTTAATCTCCTTTTATAAAATAGGTTCTCCATTCCATTTATCTTAGTAGCTCTCCTCTGAACCAGCTCCTGTTTAATCTTTTTGAACACTAGTGACCAGAACCATATGCAGTTTTCTGAGTGAGATCTTACTACTGCCTCCTACAATAGTACTAATACTTATCTTTTCTTTCTCTAAAAATACATCACCTGCTACATTCTAGCAGGGCTGTCAATCTGATAATCTGCAGGCCATGTGAAATGTCCAAGGGATTAAGCTGTAGTCTCCAGGCCCTCAGTCCAAGTGCTGCTCCCTCCACCACTCCAGTGGCTGCTGTTGCTGCCAGTCTCTGAACTCCCTCTCCTTCTCCTAGTTTCCTGGGGGTGTGGTCAAGGGAGTCTGTAGCCAGGGTCCCAGGGGTTCCATGCAACATTGAAGCACCAGCACTTTACAGTGAGAGGTGCCTGCTGCACACCTGAGGGGCCACATGGCACAGTGTGTGGGATGTGGATATTGGCATAATGTGGAGGAGTCCTGCCATGCATTGCAGTAAGGGGGTACAGTACAGTGCAGCCTGGGGGCCATGTGCCCATGCAGTGAGTAGCCAGGGGGCTCTCAGCCACTCACAAGTTGGACAGCCTTGAATTCTAGAATCACATTATCATCGTATGGTCAGCTCTTGGTCATCCTATGATTAATCCAGATTCTTCTCCTTCATTATCTCCTACCTGTGAGTTCTTAGCTTGTAGTGAGAGTTTCCAGTTTCCAGTGGAAGTTCTTGGTATTAGTCTCTAAGTGCATAACTGGAACCTTTTACTATTAAATTATATACCATTTATATTGTCCCAATCTATAACATTGCCTAAGTTCTCCTCTATGATATTTCTGTTTTCTTCAGTATTGACAATACCTTCCAACAAAGACCAATAAGTTCCAAGACGAAGCTATAATGGTGAAAACCATTAGTAACTTCTCTCCATTCTGATAACCCCCTTTTTCAGCAGTACTTTTTGTAGTTTCTCTTTTAGCCATCTTTTCATATACCTTACAATTTTTTAATTTATCCTCATCTTCCCCTACCCCAGATAATAATTTCTCATGAGGCACAAGCAACATTGTTTAAATGTAGGTAGATACGTTTCTGATCTACAAATTAAGTTTTTCTGTCAGAGAAAAATTGATCTCACATGATCTTCCTTGGATAAACTATGTTGCACTTTATTCCATATTCTGCTTACCTGTCTGTCCTTGATTAATTCCTTCAACATCTGTTTTAAGGACTTGCATCGTAGTGAGGCTGAAGTAACAAGCTTTTGGTTACCCAGTCTTCTTTCTTTCCACTTTAAAAAATATATAAATACTGCCTTTGCAATTCTGCAGTCTTAGGCTTCTGTCCCTGAACTGACAAATTAGTTGAAAAAGATTGCTCCAGGACTAGCTATTTAATTCACCAGTTTTTTACTATTCTGGGGTGGAGATTATCTAGGCAAATATTCATTTAATAGTTGGGCCTTAACACAATTACCCTTTTTTAATCTCATCCTTGGTGTATTATTGCCCCATTCCATCTTAGTTCTTGTTTTATATAGGAAAAAACTTTTGTTGTTTATTTTAATTTTCTCTACAGCATATAGCTCATCTTGGTTTTTGGCTTTTCTCACTTCATTTCTATAGGCTTCAGCCACTAAAAGAGGGCTCTCTTTACTGATAAATCCTTTTTCTCACTCCTTGTAGTATTTATTCATCTAGGCAGGCTTGTATTGCAACAAATGAAAAAGCTGACCTCTTTGACGAATTATTTGCCTCCATATTCCTGGACAGGGACTGGGACATTTCCCCCACTAGGATTACGGAAGGACCTAGGGGAGGCATCACTATCACCTAGTTAGGAAACTTTTGGAGGGGCTGGATGTATTTAAATCAGTAGGTCCAGGTGCTCTTCACCTGAGGGTGCTGAAGGAATTGGCGGGGGTCATAGTGCGGCTCCTGGCACGGCTGTATGAGTGCTTGCGGGGCTCTGGCCAGGTACCAGAGGATTGGAAAAGGGCCAATGTAATCCCCATTTACAAGAATGGGAGAAAGGAGGACCCCAGCAACTATAGGCCAATCAGCCTTACCTTAGTCCTTGGGAAGACTTTTGAGAACATCATCAAGGAGCACATCTGCAAGAGCTCAGCAGGGGAGGTAATGCTCAGGGGCAACCAACATGGGTTCATTGAGGGCAGATCCTGCCTGACTAACTTGGTTTCCTTTTATGATCAGGTCAAAGTCCCTGGATGAGGGCGTTGTGGTGGATGTTGTCTTCCTGGACTTTAAGAAGACCTTTGACACTGTTTCCCACCATATTGTCTTAAAAAAAAACTAGGCAACTGCAGCATTGATGCCTACACAGTCAGATGGGTGGCAAATTGGCTAGATGGTCGCACCCAGAAAGTGGTGGTGGATGGGTCAGTTTTGACCTGGAGGGATGTGGGCAGTGGAGTCCCCCAGGGCTTGGTCCTGGGGTCTGTACTGTTCAACATCTTTATCAGCGATCTAGATGTGGGTGTGGAAAGCAAATTTACTGATGACACCAAGATGTGGGGTGAGGTGGGCATGCTGGAGGAGAGGGGCAGATTCCAGCTAGATCTAGACAGGTTACAGAGGTGGGCAGATGAGAATAGGATAGAATTTGATGCAGACAAGTGCAGAGTACTGCATCTTGGGAGAAGGAACCAGCAACACACCTATAGGATGGGGAACAACCGTCTTGTTAACACAGTGGCAGAAAGGGATCTTGGAGTCATTGTTGACTCCAGGATGAACATGAGCCGCCAATGCAAGGAAGCAGTCAGTACAGCTAACTGTACCTTGTTGTGTATCTACAGATGCATCACAAGCAGGTCCAGGGAGGTGATCCTTCCCCTCTATGTGGCATTGGTCAGGCCACAGTCGGAGTACTGCATCCAGTTCTGGGCACTGCACTTCAAGAGGGATGTGGATAGCATTGAGACGGTCCAGAGGAGGGTCACTTGCAGGGTCAGGAGCAACAGGCCAGGCCCTGTGAAGAGAGGATGAGGGACGTGAATCTATTCAGCTTCCACAAGAGAAGGCTGAGAGAGGATCTGGTGGCTATTTACAAACTCACCAGGGGGAACCAGCAGAAATTGGGTGAGGCTGTTCCTCTGGGCATCACCAGGGGTTACTAGGAATAATGGCTACATATTGTTAGAAAGAAGGTTCAGGCTGGACATCAGGAGACATTACTTTACAGTTAGGGCTGCCAGGCTCTGGAATGGACTCTGGAAGGAGGGTGCTCTCTCCAACCTTGGGGGTCTTCAAGAGGAGGCTGGACAGATATTTGGCTGGGGTGTTATGACTCCTACACTCATTCCTGCCTGGGGCAGGGGGTTGGACCTGATGATCTGTTTATGTCCCTTCTGACCCTAAGCACTATGAAACTATGAAACTATGCATCCCTTCCCTATCAGGTTTTTTCTCCTGCTTGCAATAAAAGCTTCTGATAGTATTTGTACTTTTGACTTAAGAGTAATTCCAGGCCTCTTTCACATTCAAATCCTTGAGCTCTTGAATCCAGTCAATCTCACTAATTTTCTTAGTTTTGCAAAGTTTGCTTTTCAGAAGTCTAATAACTTTTGTTATAAACCTGTTTTTGTTTATCCTTCACATGTGGGGCACATTCTCACCCCAGCCTGCCACTGCTGCTTTCTATGCTGTCCTGGGACTCTAGGAAGTTCTAGAATAACTCCTGCCTGCTCCAGCTGGGTTGCATGTGGGCTGGGCTCAGTTAGGGTCAGTGGCAGCAGTGAGGGTGGGGGGGAGGTTTCTTCCACCACCCAATTACCCCAGGAACAGGTGTGGGGAGTGGGACTTCCACAGTCCCTGCATTGGCAGGGGGCAGGAAACTGGGAATGGGTTGGAAGGGGGTGGGTGCAGCCATCCCTACTGTGCAGTTGCTGTTTTAGCATCTCCCTTTGTGAAATCCTGGATCTGCTTCTTTGAGGCTATGTTTAGGAACATCAGAATTGTTATTTACTGAGTCAGACCATAGGTCCATCTTGCCCAGTATTCTGTCACACTGTGGCAGGTAGTGAATACTGAATGGAAGAGTGTGCTGGGCATGACCAGGATTTTTTCCACTGTTCCTCTCTGTGAGAGTTTGTACCTTGGTGGTATCTCAAATCCTTCACTTAAATCCCATGGTTTGGGTGTCTCCCTTATTATTCATCCGCCGTGCCTTGATGTTCAAAATGTAAAGGCAAGAAAAAGGGAGGCGAGATCTTTTTTAACAATAGTGATAGGAATTAAAGCAAGATCTTTATTCCTAGGACTCCTTCGCCACTACACCCTCTCCTTACCATGTGTAGGCTGGCACAGAAACATGACCGCTCATGGGGTCTCGTCCTTCCCTTTAAGTGCAATGTGGCTTCTGGTTGCTGACCAGTCTCTTATTCAGAGGGAATAACTGTTAATAGTCCCAGACTTGAGGGTTCACAACACCCACTAATCTTTTACTTCCATTGCTTAGAAGTGCATTGCAATTGGATCTTCTAATAATAGGCCCTCACTGATACCAGGCCACTGGCTATATTGGCAATCAATTGATTTTCCCCTTTGTTCTCATCAATTACCAAGTTTATCTGAATTTAATTCTGGCCCTTATTTCAGTTCCATTAGGTAGCAAGTATTGTCCATCAATTGATTCATATTTACAGTCCATCAACTCACAGGCCTACCATCCTTATTTAAACTTTATCAATTAACCAGCTTCTCAGCATCCTGCCAATCAATTACCCCATATTTCATTAATCTGCTTGGCAACTGGTTAATAGGTCTCTCAACATTCATTTAATTATTTCCTATATATTTCACCTGTGGACTGGCTGATCAATTAACAAGTTTACCAGCATTCATTAATTAATCCTTTTATGTTTTATCCATTGATTAAAGTTTATCATGATCCAGTACTGTGAGTGGATTCCCTCACCCCCAGTGCTAATTAACCCATTTCATCAGTCATAGGGAGGACCCTTTATAACTTGCAGGACTCACTGGTCCAGGTAGCTTGCTCTTCTCTTCAGTGGATCTCCCCACCGCCTCTCTTGTGGAAGTATTCATTGTCCCCACCCCGACTTAGCTTTGATTCCACCTCTGACTTGACATCTCAGTTCCACTCATTAGTTTTGTGCCTCCATGTGGTTGGCACCAGCTCCGATTCCCTCATGTGTCCCCTCCCTGGGGGATCTCAATTGTGCCAGGAGACTTTATAACTTTCAGCTGAACTCCCACTGGCCAATGGACGCTATCTTCAGCTACATGTGGCCCTGCATGACTCTGTCAGGCTGGCAGTGACACCATTTTTTCTGAGAGGCTGGCCACAAAGCTCCAGTAACTGTTCCACCACCCCAGAGTTCCCTGGTGTAACAGAGCACGAGTTGTGCTCTGTTACTCAAAGGGACGTCAGCAAGCAGCAGAGCAGCTTGCAGATGGCTGCACTCCCAATGAGGCACAACTGCCTGCTTGGGGAACAGGGCACAGCTGTTCCTGATAAGAACAGGCCCTGAGAAGCAGATCCAGCAGTTTACTGCAAGCAGCCAGGAGAATGCTACCCGGCTGGAGCTGCTGGTCATGTAACATCTTGGAGATACAGGGTGAGAATTATGGGGATGTGTAACAGGGGGCCTGCTTGGGGGCAATCTACCTGCTTCTGGGCCAACTTGGCCCAGCCCTACAGGGAGAGACTAGTGTAAGGGGAGAGGGTACTCACCAGTCCCTCTCTGGTAGGGCAGGGTCCCCTAAATCCCAGGTGGGTCCCCCTAGCTCGGGAACAGTCCATCTCTGATGGCAGGCCCACTGCACATGCACGCAGTTTAAAAGGGCCCACCAACAGTAAAAAAAACCTCAGTCAGGCTTCAGGAGCAGCAGGCTCCGGGAGCAGTGGGTGAAAGCCTGCTGCAACCCCGCTCCCCCAAAACCCCTCCCAGTGACTCCCAGCAGCCGCAGAGCACCCTGTCGACTCCTCGCACAGCCAGAGGTAAGCCAGGCCCGTGGTGGGAGGGACTAACCCTAGCCTAGCTGCAGTGGGGTGGCTAAGTCAGAGCCGAGGAGGGTCTCACCCTGCCTTGGCCCCTTCTTCACCCAGCTCCCCAGGAAGTCACATGACCGGAGTGAACAGGCTGCGCAAACAGGCGTACTTGTCTGCCTGGTGTGTGAGTTAGTGTGGCGTTTGCGCAGGAAGGTGAGCAACACAGGCTGTACTGTAGCTACTGCCCCTGCTCTCCCCAAGACAAAACGTAAAGTGTTTGTCATGGGAGACTCCATCCTGAGAGGGACTGAGGGAGTAATCTGTCGCCCTGACCCCTTAGCCCAGGAAGTCTGCTGCTTCCCAGCTGCCTGCATCCGAGACATTACGGAGAAGATCCCCAAGTTCCTCCAGCCCACTGACCACTATCCCACGCTCCTTATCCATGTGGGCACCAATGACATGGCTTGGAGCGCTCCCAGCCAAGTCATGAGGCACTACAGGGATTTGGGAGCAGGGCTAAAGGGTATGGGGGCACAGGTGGTGTTTTCTTCACTCCTCCCAGTCTTGGGCTATGGAGGCTGAGGAGGGAGAGAAGGATCCGGGTAGTTAACCATAGACTGCGGTGCTGGTGTCATCGGGAAGGCTTTGGCTTCCATAACCATAGTCCGCTCTTTGGTGAGAGAGGCAGTGAGCTGCTGGGAAGGGACGGCCTCCAGCTTTCTCCACTGAGGAGGTGGCTCTTCTCAGCTAGACTGGCTGACCTGCTCTCCCGGGCTTTAAACTAAGCCCAGTGGGGGTGGGAGGACTACTGTCACTCCTGGCCCACTGAGCAACCCTTGCAAAGCCAGCAGGCCAAGGCACTTAAGGGAGCCCACCCCTGCCCCAGCCCTGGAACAATCTGTGGGGAAGGCAAGGGCCCCCAAGGGGACACTTGCCTGCCTGTACATAAATGCCAGAAACTTGGGGAAAAAGCAGGAGGAACTTGTCCTCCTGCTTAACACGGATAATTATGATGTCATAGGGATAATGGAGACCTGATAGGACTCTACCCATGACTGGACCACAGGTATAGATGGCTATACCCTGTACAGGAGAGATCGAGTAGACAAAAGGGGCAGAGATAAAGCTCTCTATGTCAGAGAGAGCTATGCGTCCCTGCAAGCTGATATTGGTGACCAGGGTGGATGACTGGAGACCCTGTGGGTTAAAATCCATGGGGAACACGGTACAGGGGACGCAATGGTGGGAGTCTACTACAGACCTCTCACCCAAAGTCAGGAGCTTGACCAGGAGTTTGCCAGGAAATTGGCTGAGGCTGCATGCTCCCAGTCCATGGTTGTGATGGGAGATTTCAATTATCCTGACATCTCATGGGAAGAGTGCTTGGCCATATCCGAGCAGTCTCAAAGCTTCCTCTCTAGTGTGGATGACCTCTATCTGACTCAAGAAGTCTACAGGATGACAAGAGGTAAAGCGCTGGTTGACCTAGTACTGGCAACTGGGGACAACATAATCAGTGACTTAATGATCTATGGAAAGCTGGGTGACAGTGACCATGAGCTGATCACCTTTACCATCCGCCATAAAGCTGACAAGTCAATCAGCAATACAAATGTCCTTGACATTAGGAAATCTGACTTTGATAAGCTCAGGAGGTTTGTCAGTGAGGCCTGAAGGGACCAGGACCCCAAGGGGAGGGGAGTTCAAGAAGAGTGGTTGCTCCTCGAGGGAGCGATCTTCGATGCACAAGTTCAGGCTATTCTGTCTCAGAAAAAAGGCAGCAAAAGGGCACAGCAACACCCTTGGCTCTCCAGGCAACTAGAGGATATCCTGCAGCTAAAAACAAAGGCCTACAAAGGATGGAGGACAGGATCCACCTTCAAGGAGGAATATTCCTCACTGGTCTGGTTCTGCAGGGAGCGAACCAGGAAAGCCAAGGCTGTGACAGAACTCCAACTAGCTACAAGTATCAAGGACAATAAAAGGTCCTTTTTCAGATATGTGGGGACCTGGAGGAAAACAAGGGCAACATTGGACCCCTGCTAAACCCATGGGACTACTAACATCCAATGCCCAGGAAAAAGCCAACCTATTAAATGGGTACTTTGTGGCGTTCTTTCATCAGCCCCATGGGACGCCCATGCCCATTACAGGACTGGGAGGCACGGGTGAGGGAGATTCCCTGACTTCCATCAATGCTGACCTCATGAAGAAACACCTTGAGAGACAGGATGCCTTCAAGTCAAGTGACCCTGACAATCTACACCCCAGGTTACTCAAGGAGCTGGCTAGCATCATAGCCCAGCCCCTGGCATGGATTTTTGAGAACTCCTGGTGCTCTGGTAAAGTGCCCGAAAAATGGAATAAGGCCAATGTAGTGCCTATCTTCAAGAAAGAGAGGAAAGTGGATCTGGCACTTTCCAGATCCTAGGCCCATCAGCCTGAGCTCTATTCCGGGCAAGGTCTTAAAAAGGATTATTAAGGAGGCCATTCTTAACAGACTGGATGATGGCAGCATCCTGAGGGATAGCCAGCACTGGTTTGTTGTGAGTAGGTCTTGCTTGACCAATCTTATTTCCTTTTATGACCAGATGACCTATCACTGGGCCAAGGGAGAGGAGGCAGAGGTCATATATCTGGACTTCAAAAAAGCCTTCAATTTGGTATCCCACGATCACCTCTTGACTAAACTGGCCAACTGTGGCCTTGGGTCCACCATGATCTGCTGGCTGGGGAATTTGTCTCCATGGTTGGACCCAGAGGGTAGTGGTTGATGAAAGTCAATCGTCATGGTGCCCTGTGACCAGTGGGGTCCCTCATGGCTCTGTCCTTGCACCTATAGTGTTCAACATCTTCATTAATGATGTGGATATTGGAGTCAGAAGTGGACTGGCCAAGTTTGCTGATGATACCAAACTCTGGAGTAAAGCATCCACACCTGAGGGCAGGAGGGCAATCCTGGCTGACCTTGACAGGCTCAGAAAATGGGCAGATGGAAATGATGGTGTTCAACACCAAAAAATGCACGGTTCTCCACCTTAGGAGGAAAAACCTGAAGCATCCTTACAGGCCCAGCAGTGCTATGCTGGCTAGCACTATAGATGAAAGGGACTTGGGGTCATGATTGATCACAAGATGAACATGAACCTTCAATGTTACGCTGTGGCTGGTGAAGTGAGCAAAATGCTGGCTTGCATCCATAGGTGCTTCTCAAGTAAATCCCAAGATATCATTCTCCTGTTTGTACTCAGCCTTGGTGAGGCTGCAGCTGGAGTACTGCATCCAGTTTTGGGCTTCATAATTCAAAAAGGATGTGGAGAAGCTTGAGAGAGTTCAGAGAAGAGCCATGCGCATCATCAGAGGTCAGGAAAACAGACCTTGCAACAACAGGCTGAGAGCTATGGGGCTCCTTAGCCTGGAAAAGTGCAGGCTCAGGGGTGATCTGATGGCCACCTATAAGTTTATCAGGGGTGTCCACTAGGATCTGGGGGAACAATTGTTCACCAGAGCACCTCAAGGGATGGCCAGGTTGAACGGTTATAAACTCCTGCAAGACCATTTCAGGCTGGACATAAAAAATAATTTCTTTACTGTCCAAGCCCCCAAGGTCTGGAACAACCTGCCATCAGAGGTGGTTCAAGCACCTACATTGAGTACCTTCAAGAGAAATTTGGATGCTTATCTTGCTGGGATCCTCTGACCCCAGCTGACTTCCTGCCCCTGGGGTAGGGGGCTGGACTCGATCTTCCAAGGTCCCTTCCAGCCCTAATGTCTATAGAATCTATGAACCATCCACCTCCTCTTCTGCCATGCCTTGATGATATCTAATTAGGATGTTAATTTGGTGCAAAGCTGCCCATTCTTGCCCTGATGTCAGGGGGCACTATCTGCAGCTTTGTTCGTCTCCTACACCACAGCCCAAGCCTCGCAGATGGAATCCAATGTTCATATCATCACTGGCCCCACACTGGGCCCCAGAATCCTCCAATCCGGACCCCAACCGGGTTTCTCCAATCAGGTGGTCTACTCATTCTGGGCTGCCTAACTCCCTAATCTCTTTTCCATCTTGGGTACCCCCGGGACCTTTGGTCACCCAGGCCCTGGCTTCACCTGCAAGGCCAGTCAGAAACCCCAGGCCCTCAGCTCTGGGCAAACCTCGTGGTGGGCCCCTGGCCCTTTTGTACGTTTTGGTCCTGGCCCCAGCATTGACCAGTCAAGGATACTCTAAGTCAGGTTTCTATAGCCCAGTCTCTAGTATGGGTCCACCTTCTTGGCCCTACTGCGGGGTAACCCACCTGGTTGTGGGAGCTGGGGTTATTAAGGGGTCCCAACTTGCCTTTCACCAGGGTGGTAACTGTTCTGACATTTCCTGGGGGTTCCCATACCACTGAGTGCCCCACCAGGCCCCCCACTCCTGGCAGGGTTCAGTTTTAAGTCAGGCCCAAGACCAGAAGCCTCCAAACCATCCTCTACAGCTCCTGCCCTTACCTCCAGGATGTTGCATTCAGCCTTCCAGCCAGGCAATGTTTCTGTCTGACCTGCCGGCAGTGAACTGTTCTGTTTATATAGGTGGCCAGAGATCTAAAATGGCCACTGCAATCAAGCACCTGCTGTCTGCTTGGCTCAGTCCTTGGCAGGTGACTTTATGCTGAAGGGAAACCAGCATGGTTTTGTTAAGGGCAGGTCCTGTCAGACCAACCTGGTCACCTTCTATGACCAGGTGACCAAAT